>JAMZEH010000020.1:0-610833 GCA_024699665.1 Ostrea denselamellosa | reverse complement strand
CCTGATGAAAAAAGTTCGATCCGTGCCTGATAGATGACGCCAAACTTTTCAAAGGTTATGTTCCTTACCTGGCATCTTTGGGAAAAACCTCTGGGATACATTTTACACACTGTAGCGATAGTTATTTCCCCTAAATATTGATTGGTAGATCATTGTTATTTTCCGCTACACTCAACAGTTTTTCAGTTATCTGGTGGGGTCTTTTCTTGGTGGATTATAGATTGATTATTTGTTTATTTTACGTCCCGTCGAGACTTTTTCACTCATATTGAGACGTCACCAGTTGTAGGTGAAGTACCACAAATTTAGACCTATGATTAGCGCTCGGGGCCGTAACAGTGAGGTTTCTTTAACGTGTCAACGCCTACCGTGACACGGGACCTCTGTTTTTAAGGTCATATTCGAAAGACCCGTGATTCTCACTTCTAAATGCCGAGCGTTTGGCGAAGGAGCAATCATTACCTATTTTGTCGTCTTATGTTTGACGCGGCCATGACACAAGCGGGGCTCAAACTCACGACCTCCCAGTTACGAAGCGAACGCTCTAACCACTGAGCTACCGCAACCCAGATAACTGGAAAGAGACTACCGACCTTCCGAAAGTAAACTGGCAAACTTTCTCACGAACGAGAATCGAATCCGCGCCAACTAGAGTGGAGGGCAGCACTTTGCGTTCCTACGATATAAGGTTAGAAGATTTACTATTTCTGTTTGTATTTAATTCCAAGTAATGGAATTTTTCTACGAATTAAGTGTAGTGACTGAAAAATTAACATGACATACACAATAGTTTTAGTCACTGATTACATTTATGTGTCCCTTGTGCGATTTTTTCGCGAGCAATGTACAGTCATGATGTAACAAAGTGCATGTATGTAAATGTTAGTCCTTTATTTATCTTTACACATCATTTTTTCATTTCTAATTTTTATAATTTTTTTTTTCGACGACCAAAACACATTTAAATCTGATATGCCTGAAATTGCACGTGCAAACCAATGCATGTACATTATTAACCCATCACTTCACACTATTGACAAAAATGCCTATTGCTATGTGTTATTCTATGTCAGGTACCAATGAACTGAACATATCAATTATGTCGAATCGGTAATCATATATCTAGTATTTTCTTTCTGTTGAAATATGTCGTCTGCGTGTGGTTCAATCTCATAAAAACTAAATTTTGTGTAAATCAACTTACACTGGACAGCTTGATCTGCCTTTGCAATTACTCACAAAAATGAAATTGATCAGACAAGCAGTAACAGGAAGTCTGTTCCTTTTCCTATTACATGCAAAGTTGGTTATTTTCACGTGCAAAGTTCCATCTTTAGATCGGCTGCTCCCCCCATCTCAAAATTTAACCAATGGATCACCCCCCCCCCCCCCCCCCCCAATTTTGGATCTAGGTAGAGGTTTGGATTTTACTTTGTCAGTAATTTTCAGATAAGATTGTGAAGCCAATTATATTCCTCCTCTTTTTTTTAAAATTATTATTATTATTTATTTATTTATTTTTTGACAAAACGATGCTTCTTGCCTGTTTATATCACATGCCTTCATCATACTTTTATTAATAGGTGTCTGTGTTTTTTTGTTGTTTTTTTTTTAAACAGATTATTTCTGAAATTCTCTGTATTGTATCACAACTAGGACTGGTTAAGAATTATTCTCATCAGACTCAAAAACGAAGTCGAAGGACATCTGGCAGAAAAACAAGTGGGATTTAGGGCAGGTCTGAGCACAGTCGAACAGATTTTCAACTGTCGCATTATGATGGAAAAACACTTCAAAAGACATCAAAAAAGAATTATTCCACAATTTCATAGACTTCATAAAAGTCTTTGATAGTGTGGCACGAAGGACTTTGGCATGTCTTGAGACGTTTCGGCATCGAGGAGGGACCGATCCAAGCCATCCATTCAATGTACAACTCTGCCAGCAGTGCAGTCCCCCTTAACAGCAACATCGGAGAGTATATCAAGACAACCGTCGGAGTCCGTCAAGGATGTCTAATCTCTTCAGTCCTGTTCAATCTCTTCCCGGAAAACATTATCAGAGAAACACTATATGACATTGATTCCACAATCTCCATCGGTGGGCGAACGATCAACAACCTACGTTTCACCGAAGACATCGAGCTCATTAGGGGAAGGAGGCAGCAACAGCGAACTGCACGACCTCACTAACAGTCTGGTGAGCAGATCAGGGGCTTATGGCATGGAGGTCAGCAGTAAAGAGAGCAAAATTATGGTCAACAGTGCAAACACCATCTATGCACAAATAAATCACCATGAACGGTCAACAGCTCGCGGAAGTGGACGAGACATGCAAAACTTTTTCTGACTCCACCTCATTTTTGTGATTATCTCCCCTTTGAAGGTATCACATCGATAATTATTTTCACTTTAAAAATCAGTTTACAAGATTGATGCAAAATAACGCAGTCGGAAATGTTCCATGTTACTTCTCTCATCTGCTGATTGCTGACACCCCCCCCCCCCCAAAAAAAAACAAAACACCCTACACGGCATTTTCTAAAAAAAAAAAAAAATACCCACAAACAAGACTACCCTCAAATCCACGTGTTCATTTACATATATAAATATTGTAGTTCCTATAATTCACTACGTTCATTTTGATTGGGCAATTACTGGTGTGATACCTGAAGGGGGCATGACCCTTCCATTTCAACAAACTTGAATCCCCTTCACCCAAGGACGATTTGTACGAAGTTAAATGAAATTGACCCTGTGGCTCTGGAAAAGAAGATTTAAAAAAAAAAATTCAGTGTATTTTTACCTCTCCTTTGAGAAAGGCATTGTCCTTCATTTGAACAAGGATGCTTTTTGCCATGTTTGGTTGAAATTGCCCAGTGATTCTGGAGAAGAAGTTGAAAATGTGAAAGTTTACTGACTGACCATCTGGATGACAGGCGATCAGAAAAGATCACTTGAGCTTCCAGCTCAGGTGCAGTAAAAATGGGCAAGATACGACACTCTCCTGATCATATTCAGCAGTAGACAGTCAAACTATGAAGGGAACTGCTGAAATCTACTTGGATTTGAAGATTTAAAAAAAAATATAGCTATCACTAGCCTAAAACAGCAGCATACTATTATACCTTTTTAAGTTTTTCACACGATATGGTAAGCGAAATATGACATACCAGCACCACAAGGAAACATTTAGTATCCAACATTTTGGTGGAGGATTCATCTTATTTATTGAACCAGGGATGTGACTGATTTCTCAGAAATCAGAGGAAAACTGGTCAAAAAGGGAGGAAAACACCTCACTCTACCTAGAAGAATGTCATTTTTGTCACTTTAGATCAAATCCAGAGTGTTTCACTTTTCTGAAAATTGAGCCAATCAGAGGATTTCCTCTGAAAAGAGAAAAGTCACATCCTTGATAAACATGAAAATTTATGATTGGCTACTAGCAATGATATGCAAAGGTCAAAGCAGATTCTATCATGGAGATCTTCCAAGAATTTCAAGTATAGCTCTGTACTTGACTCAGTATACTGTAATTCTTTTATTTTTCATTTAAAAAAAAATACACAAAAGCTTATAATGCAAGAGTAATGTAGAACCCTACAGAAATATTCTGAAGTCAGAAGTAAACCTGACTCAAAGTGACAATATGAAAACGGTAATAAATGAAAATCGTGAGACTTACAATATCAATTATGACATGAAATAACATTTTGAAAGATATAAGTACTTGAAAATACAATAAATACACATGTCTGGAATTGTAATGTATATCTGGATTAAGACAAATTATAGTGAGTCTAGATTTTAACTTGACTGCACACGTATCCTTGTATTTTAGAGATAAGAAAGTCAAGAGAAAAAAAAGATTTGCAGTAACAGAGTTTAAGCTATCACAAATTTTTTCCTCTATAATTTTTTTCTACACACCGCGTCTCATCACAGGACCTGTAGGCTCAAATTATATTATCACACTTCTATCCATTGCACTTGTTCACGATTTTTCGACACCTACAGACTCAGTTTATCTCAGCTCTCTCCAACATGGACCTTGAGCAGCATGTTCCATCCAGCCTTAAGATACACATATACAGTGTTTTATCTTTGATGCAGGTCATATAATCATGAAACATTTGTGACATGCTTTGGAATTCACTATGCAGTCAATACTCGACTATCTATTGGTGACATTTGAACCAGTGGTCCCCTGATTTGTTGCTCTCAACGCCTTTCCCTCCAAGGACTGTTTCTCACTGTATCTAGGAAATGATCAGCTATGGCCTTTGTGATCTCCAACAAGATCAGTTCCATCTGGGTTCTCTGCGAGCATCTTCTTTGATACGCCACTGCATCAGCTCCATACAGGAAACTGCATCTTCTCGACTGTCATGGCCCCCAACTCAAAGGGAAAAGAAACGGAGCTTTACACATACACACACAGAGTGCATCTGTAACTTATTACTGTAGCAAATTGATTTACAACCACAGAGATGTCAAATCTTATTTTCACATAACCAATTGCAAGTTTTCTGTCCAACCAACTGCAGTTTTGTCAGAAAATTCTGTAATTCTTTCAATCATAATAGAGACGTACACGAATTGGTATAAACTTGTATAATTCTTGCAATGTTCTGAAAACATCACTGGAACTTCTCTATTATCAATAAACCTACCATCATCCTGAATGATTTTCTTCAGGTATTTTGCCATCAGTGTTTTGAGTGCCCTTTTGAATGGTGGTCCAAGGCGATGTGGGAACACTACGGATGTATCAACCACGCTGTCGTGTATAATCTGGAAATCAGACATCTTTAATTCTACCATGTTTTATGCTGACATTCAATATTTACATCAATCTCATCACTTCATCTTGAGATGCTAAAATACACCCCCACCCCCATAAACTCACCATCATTCAAAAGTTTTTAAAATTATTCCTTCTTACTAGTACAAGTGTAATGGAAGCAGAATTATCTCATATGATGGGAGAATGCTGACCTTAACTGCTGCAAGGTCACTCTCCAGGCTGTGACCAATCAAAATGGTTTTCTCTGTAAACAAGCTGAGTAGCACTGCCTGCACATCTCTGAGGTTGGTGGTTACTCCTTCCATATCCTCTGCTGTTATTCCACTAAACCTAAATACAATACCATACATATCAATGTACAGAATATAAAGAGTTAGTGAAGAAAAATAGTATTAAACATTAATAACCTTCATTTGAAGAGCTCTGAACACAAAGATCCTTCTCACAAGATTGAAAAGTACAGGTATTCAATCTGTTTGAAAGTTATAAATAATAAGGCTGTTAATCTAGTTTTAGAATTAACATGGAATATTGTACCTTGTGTTATAGTCAATAATTTTTTGATCAGGCCTCACAAATGTCTCAAATGCTGATTGATTCTCACTGTCTGTGACAGTGACTCGAGCGAGCTCCATACCTCCTTGAGTATACACCTGCAATAAAGGTAATCGTGCACATGAACCTATACTGTAACTCATTTTTTCAATTCCACTATACACATGTAATTACAATGAAATAGCCCTTAAAGTCCTGTCAGTTGTAAATGCAACCAAGGTAAAAATGTAAAGAAATATTTCGGATGATCTTACCATTTCACAGTCCACTGCATACACTCCATAGTCACCATTAAGTACAGGTGAACAAGGAAGAGTCCTCATGTATCCAGTCCGATTCTCCCATTTGTTGCTCACGTGAACATGGTACTAAAAAAGATTTTTTTAAAGAATGTGAACATTGAAAGAATTAATCACAAGTATGTTTGGCTCTGAGGCCATAAAACTTAGATGAGCTCACTTTTGAGATTTAGAAAAAATCTCACTTTCTAATATCAACTTAGACCATCTCACTTTTAGTGTGCCATAAAGCTAGTTTTTCTTTTCTCATCTACCATTTTTTAACTTGATACAGGAATCGAGATCAAAATCATGGAAACTGAGCAGGAATGAGTTGATGGGATATGTTGTTTACATTTTTCTTTGCTATGTCACACCCACTAAATACTGCACAATGTTTTAATTAAGGAAATCAAGTACAAACAAAATACTGTCTTGTTTTTCTTTTCTAATCTTTCTAATGATATGTCAAACTTCGCATTGCTGACGTTAATTATGTTGTTTTTTCTATTGTTTGCTATTTTCATGATGACTGAAAACAATATTGCCAGTATAAGTAAACATTTGGAAACCAGCAGCTCACAAGCCATATTGGACTCAATTAGAGACAAATTCTTTATGAGGAATTAGTTTAGGGACTGGGGTAATAGAGGGGAAATTTATTGGCTTGCAGTGTCAGCACCAAGAAAAGGAGAGGAGTTGGCAGCAGATGACTACTACAATGAATGTACAAATGCAACTCGCTATATTAGAAAATTCTAAATACACCCTCCCCCCCAATAAAAATTCTAACAGATATATCTCTATAATATATAAATTTACTTATTTTATTCATTCATCCAATTCTGGGCCCTGTCAGGCATACAAAGCATATAAAATGACAAACAAAAAGATGGAGAAAAAACAGAGTTGATTAAGCAATAAGCTTCTTGTCTGCGGCAAATTAAAATAACGCATATGATTTAAACACGTTTTTATTCATTTGGACAAACCCTCAGATCATTTCAAGGAATCATACAATCAATGTGACCCGGCTCCCCTTTAGATATTACTGAATTGACCTCTAAAAATTCAATCTGGCAGCTGCAGAAGCCATACTGGATGTAAGAAAAAAATCATGGAGTTAAGCATCTTTCCAGTGATCTAACTTTCGGAGCTCAAAAGTGAAATCAAACTAGAAATCTGAAACTGAGACACGAAATTTTTATAGCACACCAAACTTGAGATCAAGACTGAAATCTGAGACAATCTAAGATTTGGGTCTCAAAAGTGAGCTATTTAAGTTTTATGGCCCCGGAACCTGGTGAATACTGAAAACTGGTCTGTAATCATAGTAACATTACATTTGTATTATCAAATGGCACTGTATCATTAACAGTAGTTACAATGCATACTGTTACACTGTTCCTAAATGTACCTTAGCAATTTGACATCCTTCTGCCTCCAAATCTCCTTGACAACAGGTATACCTCGTTTCAATGTATCCAGCAACTAAAATGTAGGAACACAAGATTTAAGTTTTCATAGCATATATAATGAATTATACCCTCTATCGCTGATTGTTTTATTTACAGAAGAAAAAATACATACTTTTCTTCTTCCATGCTTTCCCCCAGTGGTAACAACACTCTTCCTCGTGTGCATAGGTTCCGTTAGGGAGCACCATGAACCGCTTCCCACACCTCGCGCAAATTTTTTCATAGGCTGAAAAAATACATCACATTACAAAAACAGCCAGTAAAGGAACATAAGCAGATGTATTTAATGTTGGTGATAGTCAACCCTCTTAGTGGTGTCATTCAGTTTTTACGTTATTAATCATTATGGGACTACTGCACAAGATTTATACTTTGATATCTTCTTACTTTTTAGTTTGGCACTATTCTGCTCTTGTTGACTAGTGGTGTAAACTTTGGCCTGTGAGCTATTATCTGGGTCTGGTCTGGGAAAACCATTCTCTTGAAGCTGTTCCTCAGTCAGCTTATATTTAGCAAGTCTGTTATAAAGTCCTCTACCTGAAATTTCGAATTCAGAAAAGCAATCCATGAAAAATTTGTGGATAGTGTTTCAAAAGTGCTCAAACAATGACATCACTTTACAATCCTGAAATGACAAACAAGGTTCTACCTTTGAAGTCTTCCATAGGCCCCTTATGGGAACCTCCAGATCTGTTGAGGGTGTAGGTGGTCCTGGTGGCATTTTTGCCTCCAAGAACTGCTTCATGTGACACTTTCTGAGGTGAAGTTGGTTTCTTTGTAGATGCAGCGAATTCTGCTGCTTCTGTTCGGAGTCGTTTGATCGTGCTACATGCTGCATAAAGATATACATCTTTGTTGCTAGCTCTTTTGTACACCCAGAGTTCTTCTTCCAAGCCCTGTAAGTAAAGTATATGACTACATGCCTGTATATGAATTATAGACATTACACTGTTAGTCAGATCAACAGGTTTCTACAATGATTTAGTACTCACACATTGTTTACAACGTAATCTTAGTTCATATGAAATAAAATAATACCCTTCTAAAAACGTCTTCTTCATTATCATATAGAGGTAGACATTCATCCATAATTGCGTTGAGGTATCGCTGTCTCACATTGACAGGCACCTTGCTACCATACTCTGCTGGAATGGCAGGCTGCTTCAAATTTTTCTATAATCAGACAGTTGTCATTTTTAAAGATAAATCAATAAACACTATGTTTTATATCACATCCCTTTTTACAAAATCCAAAATTTTTTAGTAACTATCATTGAATATCAGAAGTACATAATAAGAGGAATCTTATCACCTTGCGTAAGTGACCTGTGCATTTCTGTATATTTGTATTATGAAAGACCTTACCACACTGGGTAAGTGAGCTGTGCATTTCTGTGTATTGGTAATATGAAAGGCCGTACCACACTGTGTAAGTGAGCTGTGTGTTTCTCTGTATTAGTATAATGAAGTCTTACCACATTCAGTACGTGAGCTGTATGTTTCTCTGTATTAGTATAATGAAGCCTTACCACATTCGGTAAGTGAGCTGTGTGTTTCTCTGTATTAGTATAATGAAGTCTTACCACATTCGGTAAGTGAGCTGTGTGTTTCTCTGTATTAGTATAATGAAGTCTTACCACATTCGGTAAGTGAGCTGTGTGTTTCTCTGTATTAGTATAATGAAGTCTTACCACATTTGGTAAGTGAGCTGTACGTCTCTGTGAATTAGTATAATGAAGTCTTACCACATTTGGTACGTGAGCTGTGCGTTTCTGTGTTTTGGATGCTGTGGAAATCATAGTTTTTCCATCAACTAATTTGGTCCCCTGTCCTCCATTCTTACTTGAATGAGCAATTCTCTGTTTTCCAGCAGATGTAGATGCTGATGGTTCTTGCTAATTAACAGTTAACAGTGAATGACTTAAACCCAGTATATTATATTTACCTTGATAGAAAATCCCAAAATACCACACCAAAAAGTATATAATAACTTGCTTGCATTACATTTTATGTATTAGACAATAAACTGTATTTTTTTTTTTTTTTTTTGCTAGCAAACTGTTTAATACATACAGAACTTCCTACCTCTTCTTGGGCCTGTTTTTGCATTTTGACAAATCTGTTGTGCATGATCTGAGCTGGAGATAGTTTACTGAGAGGTTTCTCGGGAATCTTTCTCTGTACCTAAAGGGAATATACCAGAACTTTAATAAACAAGGAACTTGAGCACCCAATTTACTCAAATAAAAGTAATTATCACAGGTGTCTACAATAATAATGACAGTGTTTAAAGACATAATTTTGAGTTAACTCAAATTTTAACAGTATCCTGATCAATGATCAACTGCCCATCGATCCACTTTTTATCAATAGATCTCAGGTGGATTGACATCTGCAGAGACTGTGGTGTCTTGATAACAATAACAGCCAATAATTACTGGAATTCTTTAGATCTTGAGGAAGCCCAGGATACCAGAGTTTTGATAGCACAGACCTGTCTAAAACTGCTATTTTTTCAGAATTAAATTTTTTTTAAAAGTCCCCCTGAACAATGCAATTGATCATTGTATTTTTTCATGTCTACATGTACTATACATTACACAATCCAAAATGAAACATATCAAACAATAATTTGCACATTTATTCCTAAAACAAATAACTTATTGAAATAATTTTGATAAATAACTGATCATGACTTTACATTTATACATTGAGCCAATGAGAAAGAAAGAGGGGAGGGGTGTAGACTGTGTCAGCTACTGTTAGGGATACCACCATTATACAAACACTATGGCCACAGAAGGCCCTGAGACACTTCCTGTATATATCAAAAGTATTCACATTCTCTTGGCCAGATAAATAACAATGACTACAGATAAGCTCCACCACAACCAGTGATCCATGAAGAAGCCATATGGTATTTTTATGGGGGTCTTTAACATATACAGTTTAATGTACTGTATCAGTCAAATTGTCACAGCAATGTTGGCACATTAAAGAACCCTCAGCGCTAAAAGCTGTAAGCACTAACCAGTCTCAAATACTGATTTAATTCTCACTGTCTGTGACAGTGACTCGAGCGAGCTCCATACCACCTGGAGTAAAGGTAATCATGTACATGAACCTATACTGTAACTCATTTTTGCAATTCCACTATACACATGTAATTACAATGAAATAGCCCTTAAAGTCCTGTCAGTTGTAAATGCAACCAAAGTAAAAATGTAAAAGAAATATTTCAGATGAACTGACCATTTCACAGTCCATTGCGTACACTCCATAGTCACCATTAGGTACAGGTGAACAAGGAAGAGTCCTCATGTATCCAGTCCGATTCTCCCATTTGTTGCTCACGTGAACATGGTTCTAAAAAAGATTTTTTAAAATAATGTGAACATTGAAAGAATTAATCACAAGTATGTTTGGCTCTGAGGCCATAAAACTTAGATGAGCTCACTTTTGAGATTTAGAAAAAATCTCACTTTCTAATATCAACTTAGACCATCTCACTTTTGGTGTGCCATAAACCTAGTTTTTTTTCTTATTTACCATTTTTTAACTTGATACAGGAATCGAGATCAAAATCATGGAAACTGAGCAGGAATGAGTTGATGGGATATGTTGTTTACATTTTTCTTTGCTATGTCACACCCACTAAATACTGCACAATGTTTTAATTAAGGAAATCAAGTACAAACAAAATACTGTGTTGTTTTTCTTTTCTAACCTTTCTAATGATATGTCAAACTTCGCATTGCTGACATTAATTATGTTGTTTTTTATATCGTTTGCTTTTTTTGTGATGACTGAAAACAATATTGCCAGTATAATAAGTAAACATTTGGAAACCAGCAGCTCACAAGCCATATTGGACTCAATTAGAGACAAATTCTTTATGAGGAATTAGTTTAGGGACTGGGGTAATAGAGGGGAAATTTAATGACTTACAGTATCAGCACCAAGAAAAGGAGAGGGGTTGGCAGCAGATGACTACTGCAATGAATGCACAAATGCAACTCGCTATATTTGAAAATTCTAAATATCCCCCACCCCCACCAATAAAAATTCTAACAGATAGGAGGTCACGTGGTATGGGCTTAGAGTAGCTGTGTAAGAAATGGCTCCGCAAAACTTACCAAATAACTTATATATTTAGAGTCCTACAGATTATTCCATGTGCAGTGTATTCGATAGTAATGTATTCTTTATGATCAAGGTGGATTTATTGTTATAAACGGTGCATTTGTAAAGTTATGGACTTTTGAAGTGTTTGTGTGAGTGAATTCGTACTCATCATGCCAACGGACGGAACAAGGAAATCAGAGAGACATGAGGACAAGAAGGCACCTGCAGAGAATGCATAAAAAAGTCGGAGAGAAGGTTAGTGCAGACGAGTTTGCATCCATTCCCAGTTGTTAAAGATGCACAAGATCAACCGAATTTAAGTAGTTAGGACTTCGTTTCCCCATGTGGAACCCCCGACATCTTAACTGAACTGAATAGAATTCAGCAGAGTCTTGGTGAAATCCGTCAAACTATGGTAAATAAGAATGATGTCAAGGAACTAGTTACATCCATTATCACAGAAGTGAAATTAGAATTAAAGCAAGAATTGAAACAAGAAATTCTGGCAGAAATAAAACAAACTGTGAAATCAGAATTCACGGACAAGTTCGAAAAAAAATTTGATCTGAAAATAGATACCAAGACCAAAGACTTCGAAAGACAAGTGAAAGAAATGACAGATGGGTTTAATTTAGAAATGGAAACTATGAAGGAGAAATTCGTCGGACAAAATCGGGAGCTAAGAACGCTAAAAGAAACTGTAAAGCAATGTCAATTTATGGCAAGGGATGCATTGCAGCTATCTAACCAAAACCAGCAGTATTCCCAAAAAAATAACATAAAGTTTCTGGGTTGGAAAGAAAGCAGGAATGAAGATTTAGGAACGGACTTATGTACTATTCTGAAGCAAAAAACTGGAGTAGAGTTGGATCCAAAGGATGTGCTAGCGATACATAGACTCCCTCACGGAAAGCAAGGACCAAGACCCGTCATCGCAAAGTTCGTTTCATCGGAAATAAAAGTGAAAGTCATTAAAAAACGTTCCAACGAGGATCTCAAAAAGTGCTTCCTGATGGTTGATCACATCATGCCAAGAAACGCAAAACTGATCAATGCCCTGAAGGAGGATCCAAGAATCATATCGGCTTGGTTTTATAACGGCAAGGTATTTGCCTTGGACAAGGACAATACCCGACACAAATTCGATATTCTTGAATCTGTTGATGACAAAATTAAACGGTAATCATTAACACCACTATATTAGTGGAGCCAAACACTATGCACTGTTAAGATCAGGATCGGGATCATTACGTGACGGAATCGAGATGATAGTGGTAATTTGTGACTTTCGTTTTCGAGTGCGAGTGTGGAAGAGTGTGAGTGGTATGTATGAGAAGATTGGTTTGTGTATTAAATGTATTGATTATTTATATAAGGCATTGTATACTTCATTATGTAAATCTGTTGTCAATTTCTGTATTATTAGTGTGAAGCGTAATGGGTGATGTGATAAAAATAGCAACTGTGAACTGCCAGGGTTTAGCTACAGATTTTAAGAGGCAAGATGTACTTAATTTTTATAGAAAACAAAATTATTCCATACTATGTCTACAAGATACCCATTTTACCCCCGAGATTGAACCATATGTTGAAACTCAGTGGGAATATAATGTATATTTAATTCCTTTAGGTCAAATTCGAGAGGTGTATGCTTCCTGTTTAACAATAATTTTGAATTTAAAATTCACAACGTAAGTAGGGATGATGAGTGAAACCTTTTAGCTATTGATCTTACAATTGAAGACAACCGAGTAACCATCATAAATATATATGGACCAAATACTGACAAACCCAGTTTTTATGAAAAGGTCAGAGATACTTTTTTAACCTTAGATAATGATTATTTCTTACTTTGTGGTGACTTTAATCTTGTTTTGAACCCGCCACTAAATACACATAATTATCACAACATTAATAACCTAAGGGCTAGAGAAAAGGTCCTTGAATTGATGAATGATATACAACTTCTTGATTACTACAGGGTTCTGTACCCTGATGAAAAAAGATTTACCTGGAGAAAAAAAAATCCATTAAAACAAGCTCGTTTGGATTATATATTAATATCCGAAAGCCTCTCAAATATGGTCGAAAAGTGCTCTATTAAACCTGGGTATAGGTCTGATCATTCTGCAGTAGTGATTGAGTTTAAATTTAATAAATTCACAAGAGGTCGTGGACTATGGAAATTTAATAATAGTCTACTTACTGATAAAACATACATAGATAAGGTCAAGGAAACTATACTCAGAGTACAAAATCAGTATACAAACAACCTTGATCATGCTGACATTGATCTTGATCATAGCATTTTTCTTGAAGTTCTTCTTATGGAAATCCGAAGCATCACAATTTCACATTCTTCATTTAAGAAAAAGGAAAGACACAAAATTGAGAATGCTTTATTGGAAGAGATTGAAGTACTTGAGTCTGACAATAATTTTAACTTATCACTCTTAGAGCAAAAAAAAGCTGAACTTGAAAATATAAGGAAGGATAAATTACAAGGTCATATTATTAGATCACGAGCTAAATGGGTGGAAGAGTGTGAAAAACCTAGTAAATATTTCTGTTCTTTAGAATCCCGAAATTTTCTAAATAAAACTATCAAAAAGGTAGAAACTCAAGGAAAAGTCATATATGATCAGTCGCAAATTCTCCATCAGGTCAAAGTTTTCTATGAAACACTTTACTCCTGTAAAGATTCTGATCTTGTGGATATAAATTTGAAAGATATTATACAATCCTCTGACATTCCTAGATTAGATAAGACAGCTCAAAGCTCTCTGGATGAAAAGATATCTGATATTGAAATTTATACAGTTTTAAAAAATATGAAAAATAACAAATCTCCAGGAAGTGATGGCTTCACTGTTGAGTTTTTTAAGTTTTTTTGGAAGGATATTAAGGATCACATTGTAGCAGCTGCTAATCATATTTTTGAGAAAAAGGAGCTCCCAATATCACAAAGACTGGGAATTATCACTTGTTTGCCTAAAGGTGATAAACCCAGACAATTTCTCAAAAATTGGCGACCAATTACTCTGCTAAATGTACTTTACAATATTATATCGGGGTGTCTTAGTTACAGAATAAAAAAAACTCTTGATCGCTTGATATCAGAAACTCAGTCTGGATTTATAAAAGGTAGATACATAGGAGATAATACAAGATTTGTGTATGATCTCATGTCCTTCACTGAATCCACTAATACACCTGGATTACTTGTGCTCATAGATTTTGAAAAAGCTTTTGACTCCATATCTTGGAAGTTTATGCATAAAGTTTTAAATTACTTTGGTTTTGGAGATAATATTATCACTTGGATAAAAATTCTAAACACAAAAATTAAAGCATCTGTATTACAAAGTGGTTTCCTTTCTGAACAATTTGATATTCAGAGAGGTTGTAGACAAGGTGATCCCATCGCCCCTTATTTATTTATTCTATGTGCAGAAATCTTAGTTATTCTTATCCAACAAAACAAAGATATTAAAGGTATAATGATGAATGGTAAGGAACACAAAATTTCCCAATATGCAGATGACACATCTTTGGCTCTTGATGGTTCTTCGAAATCTCTTTTTGCTGCTCTTGATACAATAGACTATTATTCAACATTTTCTGGATTAAAAATAAATAGCTCAAAAACAAAAATAGTGTGGATAGGCTCAAAAATTTTTTCTAAAGAAGTATACCACCACACAAGATGGAAATTAGAGTGGGGGTGTACTACTTTTAACTTATTAGGTATAGAATTCTCTGTGGATATGAAAGAAATAGTGGAGTTGAATTACAATACTCAGATACCAAAAATTAAAGCTTTGATACAGCATTGGAAAAGACGAAAATTCACTCCCATTGGTCGAGTCACAGTTGTCAAAACACTTCTTCTACCTAAGCTAAATCACTTGTTTATTGCACTACCAAATCCTGATAAAGATACTTTGTCATCTCTGAATAATTGTCTTTTTGAATATATATGGAATTCCAAGACTGATAAGGTCAAGAGACAAATTGTTACACAAGATTACTTTAAGGGTGGCTTAAAAATGGTTGAGATTAAAACGTTTTTGATTTCTTTGAAGTGTACATGGATTAAAAGATTAACAAACAGTCACAAACCATGGTTGGATTTTTTTTTTGAAATACATGGCAGCAGAGTAGTACAAAAGTTGCTAGATTTTGGTGATGAATATGTTAAAACTATTATGAATCATTGTAATGATTTTTGGTATGATGTTTTTCAATCGTGGCTGTCTGTGGTGAAAACAATGGATAATAATTTTATAATTCATAAACTTATTTCTGTCCCAGTGTGGTATAATACCAATCTCTGTGTTGGAAATAAAAGCATTTATGAGCAAACATGGTATATACACAGTGTAAAAATAATTGGAGACTTTTAAGATGAAGATGGAACATTTTTACTACAACAAGATTTTTCACAAAAATTTAGACTCACCAATATATGTACAATGCAATACAATAGTATTATTAGCACTATATCTAATTTTTTAAAGATTATGTCTGTCAAGAGGTCAGATGTTAAAAAAGTTTGCAGCCCATTTATTCCTTTTTACTTTGAACCCATATTGTTGAATGTAAAATGTTCCAAGGTGTTATATGATATGATAAATAGCAACAATCTCACCCCCAAAGCTATCAAAAAATGGAACACAGAATTGTCTATACATCTGGAAAGCAATATTTCTGCCAAAGAGTTATTTAGAGTTTGCTTTAAAACAACCACGGATACTCAAATCCAATGGCTACAATATCAGATACTTAATAAGTTTCTGCCGACAAAATATTATCTTAAAAAAATAAATCTCATACAAGATGATTGCTGTTCATTATGTAAGAAAGATGCTGAAACAACTCAACATATGTTTTTATATTGTACTGAAATTATAACACTTTGGAACAAACTTAGCATGCATATTTTCAGAAGAACATCACAAAGAATTGGTTTTAATATTAACAATGTTATATTAGGTAAAAGACCTCTCAGATCATGTAATAAAGTGGTTAATTTTATAATTCTATATACCAAACAATACATTTTCACAAAACAGAACAAAGCTCCTAATATTATTGGACTCTTACATTATCTCTTTTTCAAGTACAAAGTTGAAAAGTATGTTGCAATTAAGTCATGTGAAATTTTTAGATGTGAAAAACTTTGGGCAACATGGAAAAATATTTTCGAATAATATGAAGTACTATGTACATGATGTTTAATACATATGACTATGCATATATATGCAGCATGAGTGTAGTGTGAGAGTGTGTGAAACGGTGTGAATGAAAAAAAATAAATATAAAATCAATATGTATGTACTGTTATATTTACTGATGAATATGAGAAGAAGAAAAAAATTATAAAAAAAAAAAAAAATCTAACAGATACATCTCTATAATATATAAATTTACTTATTTTATTCATTCATCCAATTCTGGGCCCTGTCAGGCATACAAAGCATATAAAATGACAAACAAAAAGATGGAAAAAAAACCAACCCCAGACTTGATTGAGCAATAAGTTTCTTGTCTGCGGCAAATTAATACAACGCGTATAATTTAAACAAGTTTTTATTCATTTGGACAAACCCTCAGATCATTTCAAGGAATCATACAATCAATGTGACCCGGCTTCCCTTTAGATATTACTGAATTGACCTCTAAAAATTCAATCGGGCAGCTGCAGAAGCCATACTGGATGTAAGAAAAAATTCATAGAGTTAAACATCTTTCCAGTGATCTAACTTTCTGAGCTCAAAAGTGAAACCAAACTAGAAATCTGAAACTGAGACACAAAATTTTTATAGCACACCAAACTTGAGACCAAGACTGAAATCTGAGAGTCTCAGATTTGGGTCTCAAAAGTGAGCTATTTAAGTTTTATGGCCCCGGAACCTGGTGAATACTGAAAACTGGTCTGTAATCATAGTAACATTACATTTGTATTATCAAATGGCACTGTATCATTAACAGTAGTTACAATGCATACTGTTGCACCATTCCTAAATATACCACATTGGGTAAGTGAGTTGTGCATTTCTGTGTATTAGTAATATGAAAAGCTGTACCACACTGGGTAAGTGAGCTGTGCATTTCTGTGTATTGGTAATATGAAAGGCCGTACCACACTGTGTAAGTGAGCTGTGTGTTTCTCTGTATTAGAATAAAGAAGTCTTACCACATTCGGTATGTGAGCTGTATGTTTCTCTATATTAGTATAATGAAGCCTTACCACATTTGGTAAGTGAGCTGTACGTCTCTGTGAATTAGTATAATTCCAGCAGATGTAGATGCTGATGGTTCTTGCTAATTAACAGTTAACAGTGAATGACTTAAACCCAGTATATTATATTTACCTTGATAGAAAATCCCAAAATACCACACCAAAGTATATAATAACTTGCTTGCATTACATTTTATGTATTAGACAATAAACTGTATTTTTTTTTTTTTGCTAGCAAACTGTTTAATACATACAGAACTTCCTACCTCTTCTTGGGCCTGTTTTTGCATTTTGACAAATCTGTTGTGCATGATCTGAGCTGGAGATAGTTTACTGAGAGGTTTCTCGGGAATCTTTCTCTGTACCTAAAGGGAATATACCAGAACTTTAATAAAAGAAGGAACTTGAGCACCCAATTTACTCAAATAAAAGTAATTATCACAGGTGTCTATAATAATAATGACAGTGTTTAAAGACATAATTTTGAGTTAACTCAAATTTTAACAGTATCCTGATCAATAATCAACTGCCCATCAATTAAACTTTTAACAATAGATCTCAGGTGGATTGACATCTGCAGAGACTGTGGTGTTTTGATAACAATAACAGCCAATAATTACTGGCATTCTTTAGATCTTGAGGAAGCCCAGGATACCAGAGTTTTGATAGCACAGACCTGTCTAAAACTGCTATTTTCTCAGAATTAAAAGTTTTAAAAGTCCCCCTGAACAATGCAATTGATCATTGTATTTTTTCATGTCTACATGTATTATACATTAAACAATCAAAAATGAAGCATATCAAACAATAATTTGCACATTTATTCCTAAAACAAATAACTTATTGAAATAATTTTGATAAATAACTGATCATGACTTTACATTTATACATTGAGCCAATGAGAAAGAAAGAGGGGAGGGGTGTAGGCTGTGTCAGCTACTGTTAGGGATACCAACATTATACAAACACTATGGCCACAGAAGGCCCTGAGACACTTCCTGTATATATCAAAAGTATTCATATTCTCTTGGCCAGATAAATAACAATGACCACAGATAAGCTCCACCACAACCAGTGATCCATGAAGAAGCCATATGGTATTTTTTTTTTCGGGGGGGGGGGGGGGGGGGGGGGGGGGGTGTCTTTAACATATACAGTTTAATGTACTGTATCAGACAAATTGTCACAGCAATGTTGGCACATTAAAGAACCCTCAGTGCTAAAAGCTGTAAGCACTAAGCATTCTAGGTCTAAATTTGTGATACAAATGGTGATGCCTCAATATGAATGATAAATTTTTTATGGAATGTAAAATATACAACCGACCAAATTAACACAAATATTATTATATTAACATCTAAAACTTTCAGACCACACCTATAATTACTATAGTTGTATGATGTCAACATAATCAAATGAATTGAAAAACATGGGCCCAGTGAATAATGACAAGTGATTTCACACACCTCTTTGCTTCCTTTGTGAGCAGCTCTCTTTTTCCCAGGCATTGAAATGCTTTCACTTTGGTCACCATCACTTGGTTTCTTAAAAAGAGCCAAAATTGTTAAAATACCAAGAAATATGAACATCAGTTTTTGAAGAAACTATTTTTCCTAAAAACGTATCATGTACTTTTTACACTTAGCATGTTTAGTTCAATCTCGCCATCAGGATAGCAAGATAATTGTACTTTTCAAAACTTATCATCACTGTATTAATGGGGTGAAAAAATGCTGCAACTTCAAGATCCAAGGCGAATTACAATACTGGACTCAGTACAAGAAGAAGAAAACCTGCCAGAATGATTTGTGGTGTTTGATAATCTGTATGTTACTTATTGTTATCTGTTGATAAAACAATGAAGTTTAATAGATGATGATGCACTTCTGTGCATGTTTGACGAAGCTGAACATAAGGTTCAATTACACAACATCCATCTGATACTCAATTTTTACAATAGTGGATTGAAAATTGTTTCAATTTTATTGACAGCATGTGTTTCAGTGGTTTTGTGTAAATTGTTTTGTATAAATTAAGTACAAACTTTTGTATTACAGTTTCATGGTGCAGCATAGTCTGTATCCATTGTTATAAAGAGAAGCTGGTATTATTATGTCTTATCTAAAAATGGATAGTTTTGTATTTCCTTCTTATAGAAACATATCTTGCATGTTAAAATATTTATTTCTATTGAGCAAAAATTTGTAATGTGGCTAGATAATAGCTGAAAGATAGGGCATTAACATTGTTCCAAGCGCATCATTATTGTTGTGCAATATGAATATTGACACTGATTAAGCAACAATAAGGTATCATAAATACTTATGTCTGAACCAAATCAAACAGAAAATTATTTGGATTCAAACTGAGAAGATCGTAATTGTGATTTGACACTTGTATTGTTTCATTATTACTTACCAAACAAATTCATTGATAACACACATACCCTTTCACTATGTTTCTTAGATGACGGTTTGGAGACATTATTTTCATTATAAATCCTGAGACATTCCTCAAATGGATCTTCCTCTTCATCACTGATAAGAGCAGGCACATCATCTTCGATATCGCTATCTGCACCAAACAATATATGTATAAACCATTTGATGTTCAAACTATCGCTCTTACAGTGTAAAAACCATTTGATGTTCAAACTATGGGCCTGTCAGTGTATAAACCATTTGATGTTCAAACTATGGGCCTGTCAGTGTATAAACCATTCAATGTTCAAACTATGGCTGTGACAGTGTATAAACCATTTGATGGTCAAACTATGGCACTGACAGTGTATAAACCATTTGATGGTCAAACTATGGGTCTGTCAGTGTATAAACCATTTGATGGTCAAACTATGGCTCTAACAATGTATAAATCATTGATGGTCAAACTATGGCACTGACAGCATTCATTTGATACTTTCTTTAAAGGGGCATGGACATGATTTGAACTAAAAAAAAACATTCAAATTTTACTTTTTATTGATCAACAAAAATTTGATTGTCTGTTGTTGATCCAGTTACAAGAGAGATACAGAGTTCACGATTTATTGTTATGTAAACAAGGCTTGTGTCATGTTTTTGTTTACATAAGTTAAATATATTAATCCTAGTAATGTAAAGTTTCATTTAAAAGAGATTTTTTCAAGTTAGAAGTTAATGCTGAACACAGTTAAAAGTTTCTCACCGTTGTCACAATATTTCATCTTGTTTAAAACATGCTATTTTCTATGAAGCAATCTATATGTGAACAGAAACATTGCACGGGCCTTGTTTATATAATGAAGAATTGTGAATATGCTGAATCTCATTTGTAACTCAACAACTGACATTCAAAGTTTTGCTGACCATTGGAAATACTTTAGCTAAGCATTATAAACATTAAAAATGTGAAAATAAAATTTTAAAATTTTCTGTTCAAATTGTGTCGATGCCCCTTTGATAATTAATATATCTTTATATATATATATATATAATTACAGAGGTTTCTATAATCTCATCTAATGCCAGCATTTCGCAAATTTATATGGTCATTATAATGATCTAGTTTGTCAGTTCAATATTCCATTAGGTCAAATGCCGTCTGTTTCATACCAATTGTTAGGCCGTTCTTGGCACACTGATTCTGACTACGGATTACTCCATTTACCTGACCAGGATGTAGGGCTCACTGTGGGTGTGACCGGTTGACAGGCGATGCTTGCTCCTAGGCATCTGATCCCACCTCTGGTATGTCCAGGGGTGTGTGTTTGCCCATCTCTCTGATTCGTATTTGTTATAGGAATTACGAGATTGAATACTGTTCGTTATCTTTACATAGCAAAGTATCAGATAATAGAATATAATTTGAAGTTGGTTTTTTTTAATTGAAGAAAGATCTTGCACTAACATAGTATACAACTTCAAAAGCAAAACTATTACTTTTCAAAATTACACTTGGCACCTGAACATAATGGAAAACATGTACATCAAGTTTGATCGGTGATCCTGGCCTTAATTAATACTGTTTTTCCTTCATGGCTATCCATGAAAATACAACACTGACCTTCTTCTCACTACATGAAGCATGTGTACCAGAACTGATTATCCTAATCTTATTAGTATTTTTTTCATCCTTCCAACAAGGTTGACTGCTCCTTCGCCAAACACTTGGTATTTAGAAGTGAGAATCATGGCCGGCCCGGTCTTTCATATATGAACTTAAAAACAGAGATCCTCTGTCGCAGTAGGTGTTGGCATGTTAAAGAACCCTCACTGGTACAGTCCTGAGTGATAAACATAGGTTTAAATTTGTGGTATTTCATCTACAACTGGTGATGTCTCAATATGAATGAAAAATTCTCAACAGGACGTAAAACAATTAATCAATCCAACAAGATGCTGATCGCATCGATATATGATCAATGACGCACAGAACCGCTGCATCAAATAATAGCAATTAACACAATCCATGATCAATGATGGTTGAATAAGTTTGATTAATTATCCTAGTCTTCACAGTACTGTTTTGACTTTGACCTATGACCTCCAGATGATGCTGGCCTTGTACAAGTACTGTTTTTAATTTTGACCCACAAAGTGCTGACAGAGAGATAAATATGTAGAGGCATTCCTCCATGCCATAATACGAGATGTCTATGACAGATGTATTCAAATTTTATTTGCAAGGTACAAGCATTATAAGTGATCTCTGTTCATTTTGTATGATTTAATGTAATTTTAGGCATTCCATGCTTTTTTTTTTTTATATTAACATTTTATATCACAAATCAGACAGAATATAATTATAACAAAGAATCGTGGTTTTTGTTTTTGATAATTCCTCTCATACCCATAAACACACATACACACACACACACACTTTTATGCATAGTCTATATACCGGTATCGTTATTTTAAATTTGCATAAATATAATACAAGCAGATAATAAGAGTTAAAAATCAAAAATATTTTTCCATAATGACCATAATTTTTCAAATATATGTACATCACTGTTTTGGATAGCAATATGCTTTTCAATGTTGAATTTGAGTTTCAAATGAGATAATAACCCATATATATTTGGTAGTTTGTTCTGTTTCAGGCTAGAAAAAATATACTGTTTTGTGTAAAGGATCAAAACATTTATCACTTTGTTTCTTTTTGTGAGTGGAAGATCACCAAATAACACATTTTGCAAGTTAAATCCAAATCTTTCTTTGGTTTTTACATATATATGTAGACTGAAACTATTCCATAATGACATAATTTTTTCACAATCAATAAAAATATGTTGTATAGTTTCAGCAGCTTGTTTACAAAAAGTACAGGAGTCAGAACTTATAATGTAAATTTTCTTTAGATAATAATTAACAGGAAGGATTCTATGAAGAATTCTATATTGTAGCCACTGAACTGTAGAATCAGTTGTTAATTTGAAGCAAACCTTAAAAACATATTTCACCAACAGTTTTTGTATTCTATGAAGTCATAGTTCCACTTAGAAATTGAGTTAGGCTCAGTATAGTTCTCATTCAGAAGCCTATATATGACTTTTTTACATTTTTCATATGATACAATTGATTCATAGTAAAAAGGTATAAAAGGCTTGCATACTATTTTGACACAGTTTCTTTTAATAGACATTGTTTTCATAAAATTTGAAATAGCACTAACAACACTGTTGTATTGCATGATACATACATACTCAAAATTATATCTTTGTTTAAAAACATTTATAGACAGAAAATTGCTTTCATCATCAAAAAGATCACCAACAACTGTTATACCTTTATCATACCATGTTTTTATAAAGAAACCTTTATTTCCCACCTTGAAAAGTGATCGAGTTATACCATAGCAGAGTGCAGAAAAAATATCGATTTCATTTATTTTCTGATCCCTAAGTTTCATTACTGTTAACCAAGAATTAAAGATATCTTGCCAAAAGGCATTATTTTCTTTTATCACATAATCTGAAATAATTATATTTCCAAAATCAAAAATTTTGTTTACAATATCTCGGCCATTGATAGTAATGAAAATATCTAACCATGGCTTTGTGTCACGTGTAGTTAGCCTTTTTATCCATGAGCATTTCAGAGACATAATAAACTTATTGATGTCAACCATTTTAAGACCCCCTATCAAATAGTCTTGGGTAACAGTTGTTCTTTTAACTTTATCTGATTTAGCATTCCAAATGAATTGAAAAAACTCTTTATTTAATGATGAAATAGCTTCTTTTTTAGGCGTTGGTAAAGAAATAAAAAGATGATTCAGTTTTGGCATAAGTAGTGTCTTAACAACTGTTACCCGACCTATTTGACTTAGAATCCTCCTTCTCCACTGTTGTATCATAGCTTTTATTTTTGGTATCTGACTTCCATTATTGAGTTCTATGATTTTGTCTAATTCTACCGAAAAATGTATACCTAATAAATTAAAATTGGTGCATCCCCAGTCTAGTTTCCATCTAGAATGATGAAAAACTTCATTAGAAATTTTTTTTTGATCCAATCCAGATAATTTTAGTTTTTGAACTATTTATTTTAAGTTTTTGAGAAAAAACCAATAGTGTCAAGGGCAGCAAATAAAGACTTTGGTGTACCATCAAGAGCAAGAGAAGTGTCATCAGCATACTGAGATAGTTTATGTTCTTTAACATTAATCACAATACCTTTTATATCATTGTTTTGTTTGATCAAAATAGCTAGAATTTCTACACAGAGTAGAAAAAGATATGGTGCAACGGGATCCCCTTGTCGGCAACCACGTTCAACATTGAACTGTTCTGATAGGAAACTACATTGTAGAACTGAAACTTTGAAATTTGTATTCAAGATCGTAATCCAATCTAACATGTACTTCCCAAAACCAAAATATTTTAGAACTTTGTAAAGAAAAGACCAAGAAATTGAATCTAAAGCTTTTTCAAAATCGAGAAGTACTAGTAATCCTGGAATATGTTTATTTTCTGTGAAAGACATCAAATTGTAAATAAACCGAGTATTTTCTCCTATATATCTTCCTTTCAGAAAGCCAGTTTCAGTATCTGATATTAAGTAATCTAAGGTAGATTTTATTCTGTAGCTTAAGCATCCTGATATAATTTTATATAAGACATTCAAAAGAGTTATTGGACGCCAGTTTTTCAAGAAATGCCTGGGTTTGTCGCTTTTCGACAAACATGAGATTTTTCCTAATCTTTGTGTGATTGGGAGATCCTTTTCAATAAATATGTTATTAATTGATTGTACTATGTACATTTTTAAATCTTTCCAGAAGAATTTGAAAAATTCAACAGTAAAACCATCACTTTCTGGAGATTTGCTATTTTTCATATTTTTCAAAACATGAAACACCCCTTTCATCTATACTTTTTTCAAGATTATCTACTGTATGTTGATCAAGCTTCCGTACTTCACTTGTTTTGATGTCTTCAATAGATATATCTAGTAGCATATGATCTGTGCTAGTATAAAGTGTTTGGTAAATTTTTTTGACTTGTCTTAAAATTTCTGGCTGATCATATATAATTTGGTTGTTTTCTAATTCTACTTTTTTAAATGTTTGGTTCAAATAATTACGAGATTCCATATTACAGAAGTACTTTGATGGTTTTTCTCCTTCTTCAATCCATTTTGCCCTTGACCTTATAACATGACCTTGTAGTTTTTTTATTTCTTAAGTCTTGAAGGGCATTCTTTTTTTGTTCAATTAAATCTATATTCATTTCTTGTTCAGATTCCATAGCCCCTATTTCTTCGATTAAAGAATTCTCTAGTCTGTCTCTTTCCTTTTTCTTGTATGAAGAGTAAGAAATAGCAGTGCCCCTTATTTCCATCAAAAGAACTTCTAGGAATGTACTATCATCGATAATGTGTGAAGATTGTTTGTTTTCACCGCCTTCAGTTTCCAAATATTGTTGTTTTACTTTTTGAATTGTGTCTTTCACCTTTTCTACAAATGTTGGGTCTGTTAATAAGCTATTATTGAATTTCCATATCCCACATCCTCTTTCAAATGAGTTAAATTTAAGTTCCAGTAGTACAATTGAATGATCTGATCTATACCCCGGTTTTATTAAGAATTTTTCGACATTGTTTGATAAACTTTCTGAAATTAGAATATAATCTAAACGTGCTTGTTTAAAAGGTGTTTTTCTTCTCCATGTGAACACTTTTTTTATCTGGATTTAAGATCCTGTAATAGTCCAATAACTGTAATTCTTCCATAATTTCAAACAACTTTTCTCTTGCCCTTGGATTGTTTACTGCATTATAGTTATGTGTATCTAATAATTGATGAAGTACAAGATTAAAGTCTCCTAAAACAATAAAGTATTGGTTATCAAATTGTAATAGAGTTTCTCTGACCTGGTCATAAAATTCAGGATTATCTTCATTTGGCCCATATATATTAATAAGGGTAACTCTATTATCTTCAATCGTTAGATCCAGTGCTAAAAAGTTTCCTTCACTATCTTTCATTTCATTATGAATTTTGAATTCAAAGTTATTATTAAATAGTATGCATACTCCTCTAGCATTTGTCTTAAAAGAATTAAAAATGCATTTATATCCCCATTGGGATTCTACAAATGGTTCAGACTCTTTAATAAAATGAGCATCTTGAAGGCAAATCATAGAATAGCCCTTTGTTTTATAGTAATTTAGCACATCTTGCCTTTTTGAAAAAGTGCCAAGCCCTTGACAGTTTACTGTAACAATTTTGATGTTTTCCACCATAGCAGGAAAGAAAAATTATTAGGTGCAGGGTTATTTTCAATGAAAAAGTTTATAAAGTACCAAGTACAACTATTGTGATATAAAGTAATTAGACTCTCACACACTCTCTCACTGACTAACAGACATACTTCTAACACACCTGCTGACACATTGAAGGTAAACATACTGTTCATGCTTCGATCTCACCTAAATGATGTGACTACTCCTTTGGTGGGTAATAATGTTTAATACATATTGTGCATAGTTATTCGACCACAGAAGGACTAGGACTCACCGATCCTCCTGGAGTCTCATGTTAATATTATCAGTGATGTCAAATTTGTGGCGTTTTCCTTTCATGTCCAGTGCAAAAATGTATCCATTGTAAAACCAAGCACGGTCAATTACTTCGCTTTTGGATTTCAGATCTTTTAACAGTTTTGCATTCATAGGTGTTATGTGGTCCAGCATCTGGAATGTTCGTCTGAAATTTTCTCTCTTTGTTATGATGGACCTGCGAATGTCATTACTTAGGAACTTCACAATCACTGGCCTTGGATGATTCTTGTCTGCGGATGGAATCCGGTGGATGGCAAGGATATCTCGCTCCTCAAGAGTCAAGCCAATCTTATCTTTTATAATGGCACACAGCTCCTCTTTCAGATTCTCTCCCGTACGTTCTTGCCAGTTCAAGATCTTGACGTTTGTCTTTTGGGAGTACTGTTGGTTAAGTTGTCCATGCTGATTGCTCGGTTAGCCGGACAAGATGTATCCTTAAGTTGTTTTTCAAGTGATGAAATTTGTTTTTTTAAGTTTGCAATGTTTCCTCTGTTAGTTTCATCATCCATCACTAGAGCATCAACTTTGTCTGAGATTTGCTGCCTCATTTTTGAAATTTCACTCGTGTGTTCTTTCTTCTGTTTTGCGAGTTCTTGCTGGATGTCCTCTTTCATATCTACTAGCAACTCTTGCTTTACTGTATCCTTCAATTCTTGCTTGATTTCTTCCTTGATCTCCTCTTTAAGTTCTACCACTACACTTTTCATTATTTCCCTGATATCTTCTTTTGTCACAAGGTCTTTCAGTTTATCCTGTATAGCAATCAAGGCACTCTTTATGTTCTCTGGATCCTCCAAAATGTCCGTATCCGAGGAGCTGGAGAAAACTTTTCTGTTTCTGTGCTGCTTTGTTTGAAACACCCAAGCCCTTGACCTCTCTGGATACTGCTGACATATTTAACACAGTTGGATAATATTTGTCATTCTTTGTCACACTTGATTTGGTTCCTTCTTTTTTAGTTCCTTCAGTATCCTGTGTGTCCTTTGTTTTTTTTTGTCTGCCATTGTTAGACTGAACAGGCACACATTGCTTTACACACAGGTTGCTTGCTCTACTGAGCTTCACTAAGCACTGAGCACTATTCAGCCTTGTCCAGGTTAGAAATTCAAAATTCCAAATCAGAAAATCTTGCAGAAATAAAGTTACACAGTGGCAGATAATCTCTAGAATGACAATCTTCGCACTTTTTAAAGGTCAGAAATGCATTATAAATGACTTAAAATCCACTTAAACTGGAGAGCCCACAATGCTGCAACTAGTCACTGAGCATGTCCTTGACCTTCCATCCATTCCATGCTTTTTGTAAAGTTTGTGACATTTGACTTTCACAATCTCATACTCACAAGCACAATACTACCCCTACTTTCTCTCCCCCCCTCCTTTTTTTCCCCTTCTGATCCCCCGCAACTATAATTTATCCAATATGTGTAGATTCTCTGTCTTTCTCATCCCAATTTCGATTTATGTAATCATTTCACACTTTTGTAAGCTTTATCACAGGGGCTCGTCACGAAGTGACCTTCTCTATTCTATATTTGTAATTATAGATGCTGATAATTGCAGAAAGTTCGTGGCGACCCCCTGTGGCTTTATATACTGAGTCCCAAAAGAAACGATACACAGTAATAATTGCAAAAAGATTTAATGTAAACATTTTATGTATTTTGAAATTGTGGATAATTCTAAAGTTGATGTATAACAAAGCATTTTATTACATAAATGTCCGATTTCATTGCTAGCTTATTACGTCACATTTCTGAATACTGCAAAGGCGTCTTAACACAAAGTCACACACCCATCAATATCTTGTATGTCCACCATTTGCATCCCTCACAGCGATACATCGGCGACGCATAGACGGTACAAGTGTTTGAATTTCAATTTGTGGTATTGCCATCCACTCCTGCTGAAGAAAACGTTCCAACTGTTGCAACGTTGACGGTGAATGACGTCTTACACGGCGGTCCAACACGTCCCAAAGATGCTCTATGGGCGAGAGATCTGGAGACTTTGCAGGCCATGGGAGAACATTCACACGCTGCTGCTGAAGGTAAGTCGTGCAGACACGGGCAGTGTGACACCTAGCGTTGTCTTGCTGGAACAACGTCAGTCCTCTGTTGGCGTTCATAAGCGGAACAACTACCGGAGCCAATATTTCGTCCCGATATCTCACTCCATTGAGATTTCCCGGAACCACGACCAGTCTTGATCGGTGGTGGAAGGATATGGCGCCCCACACCATGACGCTTCCGCCTCCGTATCTATCAACTTCCGTTACACAAGCGTCAGCATAACGTTCTCCTCGTCTCCTATAGACCCACTGACGTCCGTCAACGCGTTCCAAAAGATATCGTGATTCATCGCTAAATAAGACACCGTTCCATTGATTTCTAGTCCATCTTACACGATTGCGGGCCCACTGTGCTCTATTGCGTCTATGATGTCGCGTCAATTTCAATCCGTTGTAGGAACGTCGTGCCTTGATTCCGTTCTCTGCAAGTCTCCTGCGAACTGTATTAGCACTGATTCTATTGTTGGTGCGACCAGGCGTTGCAGCCGCCGTAGACGGAACTGATAAAAATCTGTTACGTAAGTGTGACGTCACTATATATCGGTCCTGGGCACGAGTCGTCACTCGCGGTCTACCAGAACGACGGCGGTCGTTTACTGATCCAGTGGCCCTGTATCAACTTGCCAATCGAGAAATTGTGACTCGGGACACTCCAAAATGCCTTGCAACGTCAGAATGATGTCGACCTGCTTCTAGCATACCAATTGCTCTAAGGCGCTGCTCTTTGTTCAATCTTGGCATCTTTTCAATCAAGAATTTCTTCAATATTTTATGAGTTTTTGTTGTTTGAGTACACACTCTATCAAAAAGGTCGATCGTCTTACCTGTGCATTACCTGGTTACACGGGTATCGCGTAGCACGTGCAAATCACTAGAAAACACATGCAAGCGTCATGGGTGAGTGAACACGGTTTAAATGTGAGCGCTGAATGGCGAATAGACTAAAAAAAACAAATGTTGATTACAACGAAGCATATATCATTTGACTTTTAAACGTTATTCAGTATTTTATTATGTATCGTTTCTTTTGGGACTCAGTATAGATTAATTGTGCTTCTACCGGTATATATATATATATATATATATATGCGTGTACATATTTACCCTGTTTTTGTCTGGATGAAGTTTGATGGACAGCTTTCTGTGCGCTCGCTTTATAGCACTGTCAGGTGCTAACTTGAAGAATGGCGTAATAGTCATTATCATCAACATGAAAACAGATGCAGGAGCAGAGATATACGAGCCATAAGCCTACCATCTGGTGAAGTGCTACTTCCATTTTGAAATATTTCAGGCGGAACACAAATCCTTTGCTGTTACTTTGTTAAACCGGACCACTGTAGATAACAATATCTTCGGATAATTAAAATATTAGGCCTATGGAGGGTAATCATGTTAAAAAATCCAAGCATGTAATATGGACCGCCTCGACTGCCTTTCGTGGGCAATATTCATACTATGATAATACTTTTTCTTTATATGCTGATACTTTTAACATTACATGATGACACTTTAACGTTACATAAAAAATTAACACACTTACATGCTTGGGTTTTTGAACACGATTACCCTCCATACTGTATAGTTATCATATATATATATATATATATATATATATATATATATATATATATCTTCTAAATTTGATCTAAATTCATGTGACAGTATAATACAGGTGATGAGGAGTGGCGAGGCGTGATTGATCAAAGTCCAAAAACAAACTGGGGAGCGTAATGCGTTGAAATACATGGCTCCCTCTCTCGTCCTCGTGGTTGTGGAAAATTAAACAATAAAAATAAAAACCCTCTTCAAAATCATTTTTCATCAAAAAAATTACATCCCCAGTAGACGGGATCCTTTGATACGAAAGCCCATTGCACTCATTTTCCATTTTCATAGGTGGAACTTTTTTCTCCCGCGTTATAACGTTCGCGTTGTAACGTATACACGAATGAACGTGTATTTTTACAAAGGAAACTTTCGCGTTATAACGCGAAATTCTATATATAAATATAGTTATGTAAAACATGAATCCGTGATAAGTACAACGAACGAAGACTGACTTTGGTAAACATGCTATTGAAGATTGATTGAATGCAAAGTAGAATTCATTTTTTTATACTTGATTAATACTGGTGTTTTTAATACGGGGATATAAAATTTAGTGCATTGAAATAAAGCATTTAATTGTTACAGAATTTCAACGAACTACATGTATTAGAAACCCGTGAGGACCCGGGTTAGACTAGGTCCTTAGTTCCCCTTGCTTGTCGTGAAAAGCGACTAAATGGGGGCGGTCCTTCGAATGAGACCGCAAAAACCGAAGTACTGTGTCACAGCAGGTGTGGTACGATAAAGACCCTCCCTGCTCAGAGGCCCTGAGCGCCGAGCATAGGCCTAAATTTTGCAGCCCTTCACCGTCAATGGTGAGGCCTCCATATGAGGGAAAAATGCTAGAGCGGGACGTTAAACAATATATAATCAATCAATCATGTATTGGATTATGATTACACCACTATACTTAAATCTCTTAAGTTATGTTATATAATTGAGTAAACATTTACTTTTGATTCATTTTAATCAAAAACAAACAAAACAACAAAAAAAAAAACCAAAACAAAACCACCCCCCACCCCCAAAAAATCAAACACACAAACAAAAACAACAACAAAAATTCAGAATGTCTCTAGAATACAAAAGCACTCGTTGACCAAAATCTTTGTCCTCCGACATTAGACAAACGCGGATCTAGGGGGGGAGGGGCTGGAATTTCCAACTGAAAGAAAATGTAGTCATTTTTTACTCTAACATCGCGTATAATATTGCTTCACCAACTCTCTCGATCGCCTTTATTCGCTCACTGGGGACGATTTCAAAATTCAGGGTCATAATATAATATGAAAATTATCGTACCGCTTACTCTGGAACCAGATCCCAGATCCCTCGGCCTTTTGGATCCCCCTACGTGATGAAAAAAGTTCGATCCGCGCCTGATAGATGAAGCCAAACTTTTCAAAGGTTATGTCCCTTGGCTGCCATCTTTGGGAAAAACCTCTGGGATACATTTTACACAGTGTAGCGATAGTTATTTCCCCTAAATATTGATTGGTAGATTGTTATTTTCCGCTACACTCAACAGTTTTTCAGTTATCTGGTGGGGTCTTTATTTTTTTGGTGGATTATAGATTGATTATTTGTTTATTGTACGTCCCGTCGAGACTTTTTCACTCATATTGAGACGTCACCAGTTGTAGGTGAAGTACCACAAATTTAGATCTATGATTAGCGCTCGGGGCCGTAACAGTGAGGTTTTTTTAACGTGTCAACGCCTACCGTGACACGGGACCTCTGTTTTTAAGGCCATATTCGAAAGACCCGTGATTCTCACTTCTAAATGCCGAGCGTTTGGCGAAGGAGCAATCATTACCTATTTTGTCGTCTTATGTTTGACGCGGCCATGACACAAGCGGGGCTCAAACTCACGACCTCCCAGTTACGAAGCGAACGCTCTAACCACTGAGCTACCGCAACCCAGATAACTGGAAAGAGACTACCGACCTTCCGAAAGTAAACTGGCAAACTTTCTCACGAACGAGAATCGAATCCGCGCCAACTAGAGTGGAGGGCAGCACTTTGCGTTCCTACGATATAAGGTTAGAAGATTTACTATTTCTGTTTGTATTTAATTCCAAGTAATGGAATTTTTCTACGAATTAAGTGTTCAGGATTAAAAAACAGGGAAGTTTAGGATTTATTCCATCTGTTTATTTAGTAGGTTGTACATATCATTTTTTGGAAATGTGAAGCAATTCATTAATGTAATTACAAAATGTGTAATAATTGCTCTCATAAGGGCACATGATTTATTTTAATTTTATCCTCTTTTTATTAATATGTAATAGCAAGGCTCTTCCTGATAGATATTTGGAATATTTATTGATGGTATGGATGTAATATTACTAGTGTGTGTGTGTGTGTATATATATATATATAAAATGAAAATATCACTGAGTGTATACTTGACTAGTTTCTTCTATTCTTCAGGAGTATACTGAAACTCCTTAAGAACTGAAGAAACTAGTTTAGTATACACTCCATTGGCTTTGTGATATTTTAATTATGCTATATATATATATATCTGTGTGTGTGCGGACCCAACAACACCCTACTTTCTTACAGTGTGGGATCTGAAAAAACATACAAGGCCAGCATGAAATTTATAGAAGCATTGGAAAGGTCATGACACTGTTGGATTTAAACCTCAAATTTTCAAACCTGCAACCGTGTGTCTTTATCAAGAGCCATAAATTATGTCAATACCAGCATCTGTATTCTTATAAGATATGCTGGTGTCAATACATTGCATTCCAATGCTAGCTACAATTGTACCCTTGTAGTTTCGCATTTCAGTACCCTTTTACAGTTAGCATTTCTCAGTTTATTTTATTAGTGTATCGTTCTTATTAACAAAATAGATTGTAAATATTTTGACAAATTTCCATTCAATAACTAATGATGTCATGGCCTTTCCAGTACTACCTCAGGACCAGTGAAATGATTACATAAGATGGTTAAAGCTATACAAAAAATATTAGCACTAAAATTACACTAAATTACATGTTTATTGTTATTGTACCTGGGAAGAGACTACCGACCTTCCGAAAGTAAACTGGCAAACTTTCTCACGAACGAGAATCGAATCCTCGCCAACTAGAGTGGAGGGCAGCACTTTGCGTTCCTACGATATAAGGTTAGAAGATTTACTATTTCTGTATTTAATTGCCAGTTAAGGAATTTTTCTAAGAATTAAGTGTAGTGACTGAAAAATTAACATGACGTACACAATAGTTTTAGTCACTGATTACATTTATATGTCCTTTGTGCGATTTTTTCGCAAGCAATGTATGGTCATGATGTAACAAAGTGCATGTATGTAAATGTTAGTCCTTTATTTGTCTTTACATATCATCATTTTATCATTTCTATTTTTAAATTTTTTTTTCGACGACCAAAACACATTTAAATCTGATATGCCTGAAATTGCACGTGCAAACCAATGTACATTATTAACCCATCACTTCACACTATTGACAAAAATGCCTTCTGCTATGTGTTATTCTATGTCAGGTACCAATGAACTGAACATGTTAATTATGTCGAATCGGTAATCGTATATCTAGTATTTTCTTTCTGTTGAAATATGTCTTCTGCGTGTGGTTCAATCTCATAAAAACTAAATTTTGTGTAAATCAACTTGCACTGGACAGGTTGATCTGCTTTTGCCATTACTCACAAAAATAAAATTGATCAGGCATGCAGTAACAGGAAGTCTGTTCCTTTTCCTATTACATGCAAAGTTGGTTATTTTTACGTGCAGAGTTCCATCTTTAGATAGGCTGTCCCCCATCTCAAAATTTAACCAATGGATCAACTCTTCCCCGCCCCCAGTTTGGATCTAGGTAGAGGTTTGGATTTTACTTTGATTGTCAATAATTTTCAGAGAATATTGTGAAGCCAAATATATTCCTCCTCTTTTTTTAAAATTATTATTATTATTTATTTATTTATTTTTTGACAAAATGATGCTTCTTGCCTGATTATATCACGTGCTTTCATCATATTTATAGGTGCCTGTATTTGTGTGTGTGTTTTTTTGTTTTGAAACAGATTATTTCTGAAATTCTCTGTATTGTATCACCACTAGGACTGGTTAAGAATTATTCTCAACAGACTCAAAAACGAAGTCGAAGGACATCTGGCAGAAAAACAAGTGGGATTTAGGGCAGGTCTGAGCACAGTCGAACAGATTTTCAACTGTCGCATTATGATGGAAAAACATTTCAAAAGACATCAAAAAAGAATTATTCCACAATTTCATCGACTTCATAAAAGTCTTTGATAGAGTGTGGCACGAAGGACTTTGGCATGTTTTGAGATGCTTCGGCATCGAGGAGGGACCAATCCAAGCCATCCATTCAATGTACAACTCTGCCAGCAGTGCAGTCCCCCTTAACAGCAACATCGGAGTGTATTTCAAGACAACGGTCGGAGTCCTTCAAGGATGTCTAATCTCCCCAGTCCTGTTCGATGTCTTCCTGGAAAACATTATCAGAGAAACACTGTATGACTTTGATTCCACGATCTCCATCGGTGGGCAAATGATCAACAACCTACGTTTCACCAAATGCATCGACCTTATTGGGGGGAGGGGGTGGGCAGCAAGAGCGAACTGCACGACCTCAATAACAGTCTGGTGAGCAGATCAGGGGCTTATGGCATGGAGGTCAGCAATGAAAAAAGCAAAATCCTGGCCAACACTGCAAACACCGTCTCTGCACAAATAAATCACCATGAACGGTCAACAGCTTGTGGAAGTGGACGAGCCATGCAAAGAATTTTATATGACCCCACCTCATGTTTTGTGATTATCTCCCCTTTGAAGGTATCACATCAGTAATTATTTTCAATAGATATTACCATAGAGGGGGAAAAAAAATCCATAAAAAATCAGTTTTCAGCTCAGGTGCGGTAAAAATGGGCAAGATACGACACTCTCCTGATCATATTCAGCAGTAGACAGTCAAAATATGAAGGGAACTGCTGAAATCTACTTGGATTTGTAAGATTTAAAAAAAATATAGCTATCACTAGCCTAAAACAGCAGCATACTATTATACCTTTTTAAGTTTTTCACACGATATGGTAAGCGAAATATAACATACCAGCACCACAAGGAAACATTTAGTATCCATTTTGGTGTAGGATTCATCTTATTTACTGAACCAGGGATGTGACTGAATTCCTCAGAAACCAGAGGAAAACTGGTTAAAAAGGGAGGAAAACACCTCACTTTACCTGGAAAATATCATTTTCTGTCACTTTAGATCAAATCCAGAGTGTTTCACTTTTCTGAAAACTGAGCCAATCAGAGGATTTCCTCTAAAAAGAGAAAAGTCACATCCTTGATAAACATGAAAATTTATGATTGGCTACTAGCAATGATATGCAAAGGTCAAAGCAGATTCTATCATGGAGACTCTTCCAAGAATTTCAAGTATAGCTCCGTACTTTCACTCAGTATACTGTAATTCTTTTATTTTTCATTTTAAAAAAATACACAAAAGCTTATAATGCAAGAGAAATGTAGAACCCTACTGAAATATTCTGAAGTCAGAAGGAAACCTGACTCAAAGTGACAATATGAAAACGGTAATAAATGAAAATCGGGAGACTTTAATGAGATTTATTAGCACAACAATATCAATTATGACATGAAATAACATTTTGAAAGATATAAATATAAACTAGCACACAATTTGCCAAGATGGCACTTCTAAACTAATCTCAGTAAATGCACAGAACACAACAAACACTCCCTTAATGATATTAATACTTACTCTTTCATTAGCAATCAAACAGCATCACATTGCTAGATAAATCCTCATCGAGGTGACATATCATCATTTTTCTGCCTAAATGAAATCAAACTTGCAATAGAAAAACCTGAGAGTAACTTACTTGAAAATAATAATTTAAACATTATACTTTAGATAAACTTAGGAAATCAAACTGTTTTGCTGGGATCTGAAGCATACATTAAAACACGTATAAATCCATGTGCCCAAGCTTTTAACCGAAACATTGTACATGTAAATACAATAAATACACATGTCTGGAATCGTAATGTATATCTGGATTAAGACAAATTATAGTGAGTCTAGATTTTAACTTGACTGCACACGTATCCTTGTATTTTACAGATAAAAAAGTCAAGAGAAAAAAAAGATTTGCAGTAACAGAGTTTAAGCTATCACAAATTTTTTTCTCTATAATTTTTTTTCTACACACCACATCTCATCACAGGACCTGTAGGCTCAAATTATATTATCACACTTCTATCCATTGCACTTGTTAATGATTTTTCGACACCTACAGACTCAGTTTATCTCAGCTCTCTCCAACATGGACCTTGAGCAGTATGTTCCATCCAGCCTTAAGATATACTTATACAGTGTTTTATCTTTGATGCAGGTCATATAATCATGAAACATTTGTGACATGCTTTGGAATTCACTATGCAGTCAATACTCGACTATCTATTGCTGACATTTGAACCAGTGGTCCCCTGATTTGCTGCTCTCAATGCCTTTCCCTCCAAGAACTGTTTCTCACTGCATCTAGGAAATGATCAGCTACAGTCTTTGTTTTCTCCAACAAGATCAGCTACATCTGGGTTCTTTGCGAGCATCTTCTTTGATACGCCACTGCATCAGCTCCATACAGGAAACTGCATCTTCTCGACTGTCATGGCCCCCAACTCAAAGGGAAAAGAAACGGAGCTTTACACATACACACACAGAGTGCATCTGTAACTTACTACTGTAGCAAATTGATTTACAACCACAGAGATGTCAAATCTTATTTTCACATAACCAATTGCAAGTTTTCTGTCCAACCAATTGCTGTTTTGTCAGTGAAAATTCTGCAATTCTTTCAATCATAACAGAGACTTAATCAAATTGGTATAAACTTGTATAATTCTTGCAATGTTCTGAAAACATCACTGCTTCTCTATCATCAATAAACCTACCATCATCCTGAATAATTTTCTTCAGGTATTCTGCCATCAGTGTTTTGAGTGCCCTTTTGAAAGGTGGTCCAAGGCGATGTGGGAACACAACAGATGTATCAACCACGCTGTCGTGTATAATCTGGAAATCAGACATCCATAATTCTACCATGTTTTATGCTGACATTCAATATTAACATCAATCTCATCACTCATCACTTCATCTTTCAATCCACATATTTTTAAACCAGTTTTATTTGAGCATACCCAGTGCATGTACCTTAAAATATGTATGGGATATGTACATGCCAGAGGAAAGTCCATGTAAAAACAGAGGGAAAAGCAAGAGATGCTAAAATACACCCCCACCCCTATCAACTCACTATCATTCAAAAGTTTTAAAAATTATTCCTTCTTACTAGTACAAGTGTAATGGAAGCAGAATTATGATGGGAGAATGCTGACCTTAACTGCTGCAAGGTCACTCTCTAGGCTGTGACCAATCAGAATGGTTTTCTCTGTAAACAAGCTGAGGAGCACTGCCTGCACATCTCTGAGGTTGGTGGTTACTCCTTCCATATCCTCTGCTGTTATTCCACTAAACCTAAATACAATACCATACATATCAATGTACAGAATATAAAGAGTTAGTGAAGAAAAATAGTATTAAACATTAATAACCTTCATTTGAAGAGCTCTGAACACAAAGATCCTTCTCACAAGATTGAAAAGTACAGGTATTCAATCTGTTTGAAAGTTATAAATAATAAGGCTGTTAATCTAGTTTTAGAATTAACATGGAATATTGTACCTGGTGTTATAGTCAATAATTTTCCGATCAGGCCTCACTAATGTCTCAAATACTGACTGATTCTCACTGTCTGTGACAGTGACTCGAGCGAGCTCTACACCACCTTGAGTATACACCTGCAATAAAGGTAATCGTGTACATGAACCTATACTGTAACTCATTTTTGCAATTCCACTATACACATATAATTACAATGAAATAGCCCTTAAAGTCCTGTCAGTTGTAAATGCAACCAAAGTAAAAATGTAAAAGAAATATTTCAGATGAACTGACCATTTCACAGTCCATTGCGTACACTCCATAGTCACCATCAGGAACAGGGGAACAAGGAAGAGTCCTCATGTATCCAGTCCGATTCTCCCATTTGTTGGTCTCATGAACATGGTACTAAAAACCATTTTTTTTAAAAATGTGAACATTGAAAGAATTGATCACAAGTATGTTTGGCTCTGAGGCCATAAAACTTGGATGAGCTCACTTTTGAGATTTAGAAAAAATCTCACTTTCTAATATCAATTTAGACCGTCTCACTTTTAGTGTGCCATAAAGCAATTTTTTTCCCCTCTCATTTACCATTTTTTAACTTGATACAGGAATCGAGATCAAAATCATGGAAACTGAGCAGGAATGAGTTGATGGGATATGTTGTTTACATTTTTTTTTTGCAGTGTCACTCCCACTAAATACTGCACAATGTTTTAATTAAGGAAATCAAGTACAAACAAAATACTGTGTTGTTTTTCTTTTCTAACCTTTCTAATGATATGTCAAACTTCGCATTGCTGACATTAATTATGTTGTTTTTTCTATTGTTTGCTATTTTCGTGATGACTGAAAACAATATTGCCAGTATAATAAGCAAAGATTTGGAAACCAGCAGCTCACAAGCCATATTGGACTCAATTAGAGACAAATTCTTTATGAGGAATTAGTTTAGGGACTGGGGTAATAAAGGAGAAATTTAATGGCTGACAGTGTCGGCACCAAGAAAAGGAGAGGGGTTGGCAGCAGATGACTACTGCAATGAATGCACAAATGCAACTCGCTATATTAGAAAATTCTAAATACACCCTCCCCCCCAATAAAAATTCTAACAGATATATCTCTATAATATATAAATTTACTTATTTTATTCATTCATCCAATTCTGGGCCCTGTCAGGCATACAAAGCATATACAATGACAAACAAAAAGACAGAGAAAAAACACAGTTGATTAAGCAATAAGCTTCTTGTCTGTGGCAAATTAAAACAACGTGTATAATTTAAACAAGTTTTTATTCATTTGGACAAACCCTCAGATCATTTCAAGGAATTATACAATCAATGTGACCCGGCTCCCCTTTAGATATTACTGAATTGACCTCTAAAAATTCAATCTGGCAGCTGCAGAGGCCATACTGGATGTAAGAAAAAATTCATGGAGTTAAACATCTTTCCAGTGATCTACCTTTCGGAGCTCAAAAGTGAGACCAAACTATAAATCTGAAACTGAGACACGAGATTTTTATAGCACACCAAACTTGAGATCAAGACTGAAATCTGGGACAGTCTCAGATTTGGGTCTCAAAAGTGAGCTATTTAAGTTTTATGGCCCCAGAACCTGGTGAATACTGAGAACTGGTCTGTAATCATAGTAACATTACATTTGTATTATCAAATGGCACTGTATCATTAACAGTAGTTACAATGCAAACTGTTGCACCGTTCCTAAATGTACCTTAGCAATTTGACATCCTTCTGCCCCCAAATCTCCTTGACAACAGGTATACCTCGTTTCAATGTATCCAGCAACTAAAATGTAGGAACACAAGATTTAAGTTTTCATAGCATGTATAATGAATTGTACCCTCTGTCGCTGATTGTTTTATTTACAGAAGATAAAATACATACTTTTCTTCTTCCATGCTTTCCCCCAGTGGTAACAACACTCTTCCTCGTGTGCATAGGTTCCGTTAGGGAACACCATGAACCGCTTCCCACACCTCACGCAAATTTTTTCATAGGCTGAAAAAATACATCACATTACAAAAACAACAACAAGTAAAGGAACATAAGCAGATGTATTTAATGTTGGTGACAGTCAATCCTCTTAGTGGTGTAATTCAATTTTTACGTTATTGATCATTTTGGGACTACTGCACAAGATTTATACTTTGATATCTTCTTACTTTTTAGTTTGGCACTATTCTGCTCTTGTTGACTAGTGGTGTAAACTTTGGCCTGTGAGCTATTATCTGGGTCTGGTCTGGGAAAACCATTCTCTTGAAGCTGTTCTTCAGTCAGCTTATATTTAGTAAGTCTGTTATAAAGTTCTCTACCTGAAATTTCGAATTCAGAAAAGCAATCCATGAAAAATTTGTGGATAATGTTACAAATGTTTCAAAAGTACTCAAACAATGACATCACTTTACGATCCTGAAATGACAAACCAGGTTCTACCTTTGAAGTCTTCGATAGGCCCCTTATGGGAACCTCCAGATCTGTTGAGGGTGTAGGTGGTCCTGGTGGCATTTTTGCCTCCAAGAACTGCTTCATGTGACATTTTCTGAGGTGAAGTTGGTTTCTTTGTAGATGCAGCGAATTCTGCTGCTTCTGTTCGGAGTCGTTTGATCGTGTTACATGCTACATTAAGATATACATTTTTGTTGCTAGCTCTTTTGTACACCGAGAGTTCTTCTTCCAAACCCTGTAATTAAAGTATATGACTACATGCCTGTATATGAATTATAGACATTACACTGTCAGTCAGATCAACAGGTTTTTACAATGATTTAGTACTCACATATTGTTTACAACGTAATCTTAGTTCATATGAAATAAAATAATACCCTTCTAAAAACGTCTTCTTCATTATCATATAGAGGTAGACATTCATCGATAATTGCGTTGAGGTATCGCTGTCTCACATTGACAGGCACCTTGCTACCATACTCTGCTGGAATGGCAGGTCGCTTCAAATTTTTCTATAATCAGACAGTTGTCATTTTTAAAGATAAATCAATAAACACTATGTTCTATATCGCATCCCATTTTACAAAATCCAAAAATTTTAGTAACTATCATTGAATATCAAAAGTATATAATAAGAGGAATCTTATCACCTTGCGTAAGTGACCTGTGCATTTCTGTATATTTGTATAATGAAAGACCTTACCACATCGGGTAAGTGAGTTGTGCATTTCTGTGTATTAGTAATATGAAAGGCCTTACCACAATGGGTAAGTGAGCTGTATGTCTCTGTGAATTAGTATAATGAAGTCTTACCACATTCGGTATGTGAGCTGTGTGTTTCTGTAAATTAGTATAATGAAGTCTTACTACATTCAGTAAGTGAGCTGTGTGTTTCTCTGTATTAGTATAATGAAGTCTTACCACATTTGGTAAGTGAGCTGTACGTCTGTGAATTAGTATAATGAAGTCTTACCACATTCGGTACGTGAGCTGTGCGTTTCTGTGTTTTGGATGCTGTGGAAATCATAGTTTTTCCATCAACTACTTTGGTCCCCTGTCCTCCATTCTTACTTGAATGAGCAATTCTCTGTTTTCCAGTGGATGTAGATGTTGATGGTTCTTGCTAATTAACAGTTAATAGTGAATGACTTAAAACCCAGTATATTATATTTACCTTGATAGAAAATCCCAAAATACCACACCAAAGTATATAATAACTTGCTTGCATTACATTTTATGTATTAGACAATAAACTGTATTTTTTTTTTTTTGCTAGCAAACTGTTTAATACATACAGAACTTCCTGCCTCTTCTTGGGCCTGTTTTTGCATTTTGACAAATCTATTGTGCATGATCTGAGCTGGAGATAGTTTACTGAGAGGTTTCTCAGGAATCTTTCTCTGTACCTAAAGGAAAAATACCAGAACTTTAATAAAACAAGGAACAATTTTGAGTTAACTCAATTTTACCAGTATCCTAATCAATGATTAACTGCCCATCAATCCAACTTTTAACAATAGATCTCAGGTGGATTGACATCTGCAGAGACAATAATTACTGGCATTCTCTAGATCTTGAGGAAGCCCAGGATACTGGAGTTTTGATAGCACAGACCTGTCTAAAACTGCTATTTTCTCAGAATTTAAATTTTTAAAAGTTCCCCTGAACAACGCAATTGATCATTGTATTTTTTCATGTCTACATGTATTATACATTACACAATCAGAAATGAAACATATCAAACAATAATTTGCACATTTATTCCTAAAACAAATAACTTATTGAAATAATTTTGATTATCAACTGATCATGGGTTTACATTTATACAATGAGCCAATGAGAAAGAAAGAAGGGAGGGGTGCAGACTGTGTCAGCTACTGTTAGGGATACCACATTATACAAACACTATAGCCACAGAAGGCCCTGAGACACTTCCTGTGTATGAAAGTATTCACAATCTTTTGGCCAGGTAAATTCCAGATAAATAACAATGACTATAGATAAGCTCTACCTCAACCAGTGATCCACAAAGAAGCCATATGGTATTTTTGGGGGGTCTTTAATATATACAGTTTAGTGTACTGTATCAGGCAAATTGTCACAGCAATGTTGGCACATTAAAGAACCCTCAGTGCTAAAAGCTGTAAGCGTTAAGCATTCTAGGTCTAAATTTGTGGTACTTCTCCTACAAATGGTGATGCCTCAATATGAATGATAAATTGTTGATGGAATGTAAAACATACAACCGACCAAATTAACACAAATATTATTATATTAACATCTAAAACTTTCAGACCACACCTATAATTACTATAGTTGTATGATGTCAACATAATCAAATGAATTGAGAATTAAAAAACAAGGGCCCAGTGAATAATGACAAATGATTTCACACACCTCTTTGCTTCCTTTGTGAGCAGTTCTCTTTTTCCCAGGCATTGAAATGCTTTCACTTTGGTCACCATCACTTGGTTTCTTAAAAAGAGCCAAAATTGTTAAAATACCAAGAAATATGAACATCAGTTTTTGAAGAAACTATTTTTCCTAAAAACATGTATCATGTACTTTTTACACTTAGCATGTTTAGTTCAATCTCGCCATCAGGATAGCAAGATAATTGTACTTTTCAAAACTTATCATCACTGTATTAATGGGGTGAAAAAATGCTGCAACTTCAAGATCCAAGGCGAATTACAATACTGGACTCAATACAAGAAGAAGAAAACCTGCCAGAATGATTTGTGGTGTTTGATAATCTGTATGTTACTTATTGTTATCTGTTGATAAAACAATGAAGTTTAATAGATGATGATGCACTTCTGTGCATGTTTGACGAAGCTGAACATAAGGTTCAATTACAGAACATCCATCTGATACGCAATTTTTACAAGAGTGGATTGAAAATTGTTTCAATTTTATTGACAGCATGTGTTTCAGTGGTTTTTGTGTAAATTGTTTTGTATAAATTAAGTACAAACTTTTGTATTAGTTTCATGGTGCAGCATAGTCTGTATCCATTGTTATAAAGAGAAGCTGGTATTATTACGTCTTATTTAAAAATGGATAGTTTTGTATTTCCTTCTTACAGAAACATATCTTACATGTTAAAATATTTATTTCTAATGAGCAAAAATTTGTAATGTTGCTAGATAATAGCTGAAAGATAGGGCATTAACACTATATTCAGTTCCAAGCATGTCATTATTGTTGTGTATTTTGAATATTGACACTGATTAAGCAACAATAAGGTATCATAAATACTTATGTCTGAACCAAATCAAATGGAAAATTATTTGGATTCAAACTGAGAAGATCGTAATTGTGATTTGACACTTGTATTGTTTCATTATTACTTACCAAACAAATTCATTGATAACACACATACCCTTTCACTATGTTTCTTAGGTGACGGTTTGGAGACATTATTTTCATTATAAATCCTGAGACATTCCTCATATGGATCTTCCTCTTCATCACTGATAAGAGCAGGCACATCATCTTCAATATCGCTATCTGCACCAAACAAGTCCACATTTATATCAATGATCTTCCTTTTTGATCCATTACTGTCTAACGACACTGATCTATCCCTCTTCTTGCTCTCTTTTTCTGTAGAGTTTTTGTGCGTCTCCTTTGAACTTTTTGATCTAGATTCCAATTTATTATGCCCACTTCCTGAGTGTTCTTTCTTTTTGTCTGCAGAAGTTTTACTGTGGTCACTTTTGCTGGACTTTTTATCATGTGATGAGTGTTTGGCGTGTTTGTGATCATGTGATGACGAGTGTTTTTTTGTGGCATCTTTTTCACTGGATGATTTTGCTTTGGAGGAAGATGAGGATGATTTTTTATGAGAGTGCTTGTGAGGAGATTTGTCTGAAGATGAACGAGAGGATCTCTGTTTCTCAGACGATTTAGAGGAACCATTCATTAAAGACTTGCTTGAAGATGCCCTAGATGATGAGTTTTCTTTAGATTTTGATGATGAACTGTGTTTTGAGGACTTCGATGATTCCTCTTTTGTAGCTTTTTTTTCTACACTGTCCTTAGGAAGATGACCATTTTTCTTTGACATATTATTCAATGAAGACTCTGAGGATTTGTCATGATTTGAAGATTTTTCACTTCTTGATTTTTTTGCTTGAGTTTTTGTTTCAGAGAATGATTTTTTTGAATTTGATAAATTCTTGTCTGTATCACTTGGTTTATCATCAATGGTATGGGCCATAACTGGCATAAGCAAACTTTCAAAAACTTTCACATCTGTGATCATTGAATTCTTAGATGGATCTTCATCTGAGCTATCTAGTTCATCTTCCATTGCCATATGTTTAATCTCTTCATCAACGTCCTCATCATCACTAAATGCTCCAATTTCTCCAACATCACTTTGATCTTCCTTAATGTCAGTCATTAGTGTGTCTGAATCTTCTCTGGCTTTTTTGGCAGGATGATTAAAGTCAGGAGTGGTGGGGTCATATGTAAATGGTCTTTTAATGGCCATGGGCTGGGAAGGCTCAAGTATGCATGCTGTAGAAAAGTTACACTGTGGATCATATTCTTGATCGTTTTCATTTTCAATAGCATGCGCTTGATATTTGGAGGGACTAGGTTTCAACTGATTGATAGGTGTGGGGTTATACTCTGGGACATCTCTTGCTTCTGGTGTGTATGTTTGTTTTTCTACACTGTCAATAACTGGTTCACCAGTATATTTGTTCACTTTCTGAATGGGTTTGTCTATTGTTAATTTTGATCTTTGTGACTTTAGAGATATTTTGTCTGTTGGTTTGTATTTCTTGCAATTTGATTTCACTTCTACTGTGTACTCATGGGAGATTTGGGCCACCATTGGTTCTCCAGTATACTTGTTCACAGCTTCATGTTCCTTAGGTTGAATTTCCACACACATCTTTTCTGATGGTGAAACGGCAGGTTCCCCTGTGTATTTGTTCACTTTAACCTGCTCTCCTGTTGAAACAGGTGATGCACCACCTGGAGTCCAGTTACAGTCATACTGTGCATCAGAATACCCACTGCTTGTAGCTTTACTTTGAGATTTTTCTGAAATTTCAACAAAACAACTATACTAATCACATTACTGTATACTTTGTACGATATCATAATTTCTAAAAACAATTGCAAATGTTGGTCCAATCAGCAGTGAAATTCATCTGAATTAAGTATAGGCTTACCTATTCGTGTTTCCCTAAATTCAAATTATATACAATGTACAGTAATTGGAATGATGCACCCAGCCTAGTATTATTAAGAAGAACATTGCAACTGTAATAATCGCAAAATTTCCCCTATCTTTCCCACTTTTCAACTTAGGTTTTAAGACTTTTACGTGAAATAATACAGGAAAACAGTCTGCTAACATTATTTATTTTAAACGCTATTTCTCCAATGAACGACAATAAAATTTGTACGTGTTCTGCTACCTTCCTCCGTTTTCACATGTCGGTAGTGGCAGTATGGACGTTCACAGAGTCCACTGGCGAAAAATGGACAGTTGAAGCCGCGGAAATACCCCCCACTGGAGAACATGCTTATGTAGTCAAACACAAGCACAGATATAACGTAAGCTTTATATTTAAACCCCCTATATACTACATAGTTATGACAGCTTTCACGATGGACAAACAAGTATTGAAAATAAAGTTGTAGTTTCGTATTTTATAAATTTTATTCTTATAAGTAAAATCCAATTATAAGTATATAATTTCTTAAATTTCCAAAAGTTGATTATGTTTTGAAAGATTGAAAAAAAGTACTCATACAACGTAATATTTTCATATTTGATATTTTTTATTTTCTATACCCACGATGCATTGTCAAAAATGTCAGCGCCCATGATCTTTTAATCTGGGGTCGATTGTGACCGTTGATTTTCTTGGAAATAACTTTCACATGTATCTCCCTCTTAGAGAGAAATAATACAGACAAACCATTTATTTATAGCTATCTTTAAGTAAGTTTTGTTATTTGAACACAATTGTATTGGTTTATTCTTTAACATATCGATACTTTGAATCAGATCATATCATTATTTATTTTCTACGATTTACTTTCGTTTTATTCTTATACTATCAGGCCATTAAAAATGATTTTTAAATTAAACTTTGATCTTGATGCAGACACGCTATGTGTTCCTCGGTGACAGGCTGGTTCAAGTCTTATATAATGAGACAAGGGAGGATCTTGTACCTGTACGAAGTTTAAATTATGTGTTGACAATTCTACCGTTAGAGCGAGCGCTGCAGCACATACACGCGTATATATAGATCTGTCACTGCTTCAGTTGTATTATGATGTCAAAACATAGACTGTGACATCATCTGTTGTCTTACCCTTGATATTACATTTTGGTATATATTAGGCCAAATGTTGTCCACTGCATTGTGTAGGGGACCACAAGACTGGTGAAATTGAGATTATCAACGTAAGCTCAATAAGATGTGACTTTGCGAGATCGCTGCTATTTTTGGTGAGGGGCTTCTGGGAATATATAAATGAATGTAAGCTTCAGTTTAGACTCGCTGATAATTATTGGAGCTTGCAATGCAATCCAGTGCTTCATGCTGGCTTGTGCTCACTATTAAATATATAAACAAAATATGTTCCAAAGACCCACATACTAACCATCGATATATGTGTATCGAATCATTATTATGGTTGTATTAATCAGCTCTTTCCCTCTGTATAAACTTTGTAAAGCTCTGTAATTGCTATTGAGTCAATAAAATTATTCTATTCTATTAATTCCTGTAGAAATCTGAAGGGTTTTTAATTATTCCACTGAACACTATATAGTGTTACTGGATTAATAGTGAACACAGCTACGAAGCATGCATAAAAGTCCTATCTGAAGCTGCACATTCTTCTAGAAAAATTTTTTTTTCTCAGTCCCAGCAGTCCCTCGTCAAGAATAGTGGAGATCTTGCAAAGTCGCGTCTCCTTGATCTTTGATTATAATTTTGCATAAATTATCTGATCTTGTGGTCCCCTACAGAGTGTAGCATGCCTTATTAGGCCTAATGTATAATGAAATGTCATACAGTAGCAAGACTACAGATGTGTGAAGCCACAGTCTCTGTTTTGAGTTAGGAGTTGACATGTTGATGAAAATTTCCCTTATACTATGACAGAGAAATTCATCACTGTATGTATATTAATGAAAGCATTAGACTTGTGAATGGATTTCAGTGTATCATTACAACAATGAAAAATAAAGGGGGAGGTCAAACAGATAGAAGTTTATTCAGCATTATGCAAATGTCGAAATGTGAATTATTGTGTTAAATTAAAATATATTATTGCTATAAGAGGATTTTTTGATAAATTTTAAGGATAATCACCACCTTGCTATTAAATAGAAATTTTTGATGAGTTTTTTAATCCTGTTGTATGATTTTTAGTACAATACAGATTTTTTTCAGTCTTGTTTAAATCAAATTTTAATTCTGTTGGTAGAAGCTATATATGGGGAAATGGAGGGTCTCAACCTGTCACCCCCGAGTTAGATAGGGGCAGAATTGGGCTACAATAGGCTTTAAAAACTTTACATACATGTACATCTCTACAGAAAAATTCTTTAAATTTATTCTTCTGAAGAACTACAAGGATGCATTTTTTCAAACTGATATGCAAGCATTCTCATATAGTGTAGATTTATGTTTGTAATCGGGCCAGGGCCGGGCCTCAACAAAGGTTGAAAGTTTTACATAAGAATATACAAATATAGGAAATTCTTTAGATATCGTCTCAAGAACTAGAAAGGTACAATTTATCAATAAATATGCAAGTATCCTAGTGTTGAAAATCAGCTGGAAAACAATATTTGGGAGTAATTGAAGAGGCATACTGATTCGATTATAAATTGTATGTTATAAATTGTAATAGTAAATTTGATAAATTACACAGTTTTTGCATGAAGGTTAATGTGACAACCATGAAATTGTGGTAAAAAAAAAAAAATCCCATTTTTAAGAATTAGATGGATGCAATATGACAGTTTTGAGATAAGAGCTTTTCTGTGTAGGAGGTGTATTTAGTGGTACTTTGAATGCCTAAGTAGGACAGAGTGGACCTACAGTTCATGAAGAAGACGATAACATTTATTAAAAGTAGCTTCTGTTTAAAAATGTGTAAATGTAGAAAAATACAAAATACTATCAAAAGAAATGTTTTACTGAAGTGAAAACATAAAAACAATGTCATTTGCAAGTAATATCCTAAATATGGTACATGCAAGCTAATAACATGATATAATAATAATTTCATGTATTTAATTATTTTCTGAATACTTATAACTTGCTTAGTTTGCGTATGAATGGAATTCAGGTGATGAAACCTTACTGAACACATTCATTTATACAGTGATGGATATTTACAAACGTAAACAAACTGTTTTCCAGACTGTGTATGAGAGTTCTCGAAAGGGAAGCTAGTAACTCTTGAAGCTTGCATATTAATCCTATATGAAAATGTCCTTTTCCCTTTTGAAAACTTTCGTATATTCCATTATTTGCAAATATGACAGTGATGACATTGGTTTGTTTTTTTTTTCATTTTTGTGAAACATTGTTTCAATAGTATTTTATATTTCCTACATTTACATCTTTAAACAAAAGCCTTTTTTCACAGTTTTTGATATTTTTCTCACTGAGTATATGTGCACTCTGAATGTATTCAGAGTAGCACTAAATGTACCTTCTACATAGAAGAGTTTTTATCTCAAAATGTGCATATTTTCTTCATTCCATGAAACTGGGCCATAGTGGGTCAGTTGAATTTTTTTTATACTTTTAAATTATGTACATTCCTTAAAAGAATGATGTTTTAGGCTAGAGTTCATGTACAGTGGTCATCTAAAGATTACCTATGGGAATCTTTGAAATAGCAATGTATGTAAACTTTCAGTTTGTGAGAATAATACACAAGCACCCTTAGAGATGTAAACATATTGTACAGTGTGATCAAATAGGGAATTTTTAATAGGTTATTGTTTAGTCACTATAGTATTCCCAATGAAATCTTTGTAGGTGTAAGGTGGTTCAGGTGAGCATTGTAGCCCATTGGCTTTTTGTTCCACAATGTTTGCAGATGCATTTTTAGTTGTGTAGTTGCAACTGAAGAGATACGGGTCAAGTTGAAAGTTTGTTGCTCCAGTTGTGATCTGTATCCTGGATTTTAGCATATTTATGATCCTTGGCAATGCAAAATTTTTGCCCTTGGACTCCGAAAGTTTTCAGGACTGCAAATATCCTATATAGTGTAAATGTAGGTATGTCTAGATCATGACCCTCAGAATCAGAACAGGGCTGCAAAAGGGGTTTAAAGATCATAAAAATACATAGGAAAAATCTATAAGATTGTCATCACAAAAAACTCTCGGGGCCAAACTGTGGGTGTGAATAAAGATTTAAAATTTTAAAATGGAATATATATGGATTAAAAAAAACCCTTTCATTACTAATTTGCAAGGATCTTTATACAGTGTAGATTCAAGTTCATTCATACCATACCCCCAGGGTCCTAGTCAGGAATACAATAATGTGTAATGTTTTGCATAGATTGGAAAAAGTTTTGGATACAGTTAATTTAACTAATATGGAGGTGTTCTCAAGTGGTGTATATTAAATTTTTGTCATTCAATGACCATTTCATATGAGGTCAAGAAGATCAACAATTTTAATGAACTTCCGATTTCTTATCCTTGTATACTATATTATGCAAGGTGAATCAGGTGAGCATTGCAGCTCACGGGTCTCTTGTTGGTGGGTACTATGTATGCTAGAGAAATACAAATCAAATGTAGGTTTTTTTACCTGTTGACCTACTTTCAAGAAATTTAGGTATTTTGGACTTTGTTTTTGATTTGCTTGCCGATTCATGTCTATATTACGGTAATATTTGGTGCATGTGTGATTTGTATATGAGAACATTACAAGCCTTGTTTAAAATTCATTTCAATTGACCCACTTAAACCAAGATCATGGCCTATGAACTTTAAGAATTTGATCTAATTGATTAAGCATGTATAATTCAATTGACAATTAATTTATTGGCTATATAGCTACCCAATGATGGCATTCATTTGATATGATTTTTTTTCCATAAAAGGCTATGCATGCATCTTTTATCTGAATTAGTTTTACATAATGAATGCATTTATTGTAGAATGACTAAGCAGGTATGGCAGAAAGGCAAGAAATTTTAACTACAGGCGAAATCGAATGCAGTATCAAGAAATTATTAAACATAGGCTCTGATGTGAAAGACAACCCATCACCCAAAGATAATAAAGGGGAGACTAATACACAGAACTGCCCCCAAGACGCAAGCTCTGTGGTAGAGAAACCACGAAAAGAAACCACCAAATCAGACACATCCAGCTCAAAATCAGTGTTGACTGAGAAGAATAAGGCAGTAGAGAAATATAGCTATGCTATTCCAGAAGATACGGTGGAAGTGGTAAGTGTGGATAAAAAGAAGAAGAGGAAGAAGAAAGGCACTGTGCAAGACAAAGGAGAGGCCAGTGAAGATGGTATATTTTACATATGTTAATCTCGTGCTTCATTTTCATACTGCAACTATACATATTTACATATATATATATATATATATATACAGTAAAACTGGAATCTGAAGTTGTATTGAATTCATTTGTAGTTTTGTAGTGTGCTTCACAGAGTTCTTGTACATGGATGGAAATATTGTGTAGTTTTGATAAAGTCTGATTTTGAATTTCAGATGAGGAGGATGCTATATACCAGAGTGCATTGGAAAAAGAGTGCATTTTCCCTCTGAAACTTGTATGTTTTTTCTTAAATTCTGCCTGATTGATCACAAATCAAATAAGTATTAGAATTCAATTACTCTACTGAGTAATAAAAGGAAGGAAGTCCAAAGATGTAGATGAATTCTGTTCCATTTTTTGAAAACTTTTGTAGAAATCAAAGAAGAAATCGGATCAAGCCTTCTTTTGTCGTTTATGCAACACTCATTTATCTAAAGGTGAAATTAGTATCCACATTGAGGAGGAAGAACACTGTCTGAGAATGAAGGTAGGAATACTGTCTGAGAATGAAGGTATAGGAACACTGAGAATGAAGGTATAGGAACACTGAGAATGAAGGTGTAGGAACACTGAGAGTGAAGGTATAAGAATATTGAGAATGAAGGTGTAGAAACATTGTGTGAGATTGAAGGTATAGGAACACTGAGAATGAAGGTATAGAAACATAGTGTGAGAATGAAGGTATAGGAACATTGAGAATGAAGGTATAGAAATATAGTGTGAGAATGAAGGTATAGGAACATTGAGAATGAAGGTATAGAAACATAGTGTGAGAATGAAGGTATAGGAACATAGTGTGAGAATGGAGGTATAGGAACACTGCATGAGAATGAAGGTTTAGGAACACTGTGTGAGAATGAAGGTTTAGGAACTCTGCATGATAATGAAGGTATAGGAACACTGAGCATGAAGGTTTAGGAACACTGAGAATGAAGGTATAGGAACACTGAGAATGAAGGTATAGGAACATAGTGTGAAAATGAAGGTATAGAAACACTGTAAAAATGAAGGTTTAGGAACATAGTGTGAAAATGAAGGTATAGTAACACTGTGTAAAAATGAAGGTTTAGGAACTCTGTGAGAATGAAGGTCTGTGAATACTTTGTGAGAATGAAGGTATAGGAATACTTTGTGAAAATGAAGGTATAGGAATACTTTCTCAGAATGAAGGTATATGATTACTGTGTGTGAGAATGGTATAGGAATATTGTTTGAGAATGAAGGTCTGGGAATACTCTGTGAGAACGAAAGTGTAAGAATACTCTGTGAGAATGAAGGTTTAAATGCACTCAAACCAGTGAAACATTTTGAATTGAAGATTAGATAAACATTCAGATATACAAAACAAAGGGACTCAGAATGGAAATTTCAGTGATTGTACAAGTATTGTATTCTTTGGATAGAACCCAAAGAAGAAACTGAAGATGCCTAGATCCCCTCAAGATAAACTATTGACGAAGAAAGGAAGTGAACATGTGCCAAAGACAGAGAGAGCAGCAGTACCCACCCCCTCTCACAATTTATCCTTACAAGGTACAATATTCATGACAACATTGCTGTTTTAAACGGTCACTGTATGCTAGTAATGTTGGTTTTATTTTAGCTCACCTGAGCTGAAAGCTCAAGTGAACGTATCTGATCAGCTTTTGTCTGTCTGTCCATCCATCCATCTATCCATAAACTTTCCACATTTTCATCCTCGTCTCCAGAACCACTGGGCCAATTTCAATCAAACTTGGTACAAATCATCCATATGAGTGCAGGGGATTCAAGTTTGTTTTTTTTTTGAATTAAGGGCTATGCCCCCTTCAGAGGGGAGATAATCACGAAAAGGCAAAAATATGTTGGAACCATTTAAAAATGTTAAGTACCACTGGTCCACAAAAGTTGAAATTGACATGAAAGCTTCATAACATAGTGCAGATTTGATTTTTTTTTACCGGGGGTAGGGTGGAACCACAATAGGGGATCAAAGTTTTACATGTGAATATATAAGGCAAATCTTTAAAAATCTTCTCAAAAACCACTGAGCAAAAAAAGTAGAAACTTACATGAAAGCTTCATAACACAGAGTAGATCAAAGTTTTTGCAAATCATGGCCCCCAGGGGTAGGGTGGTGCCACAATAAGGGATCAGTTTTATGTGCTGATATATAGAAAAAATCTTTAAAAAATATCTCTTGATCTATTTAGGCAATGACTTTCATGATTTTTATATACATTTTCTATGGAAAGACCTTTCATGTGACACAGTTGTGTGATTTTGTGACCTTGACCTGGAAGTTTGACCTAATTCTAATAAAACTCTCAACTATTCAATATATGCTGAACATATCTTGTATATATATTATTTTTATGGCAAGATCTTTCATTTCACATTATGACCTTTGACCTTGTGACCTTGAACTCTGAGCTTGCCTTACTTCTAAGAATTCAACTTATTAAATATATTTGGAACTATTTTTGGTATGGCTTTCATATTTTGTATATAGATTCTTTATGGCAAGACCTTGTGACATATTTATTGACCTTGGAGTTTGACCTACTTTTAAAAAAAAAACCTGACCCATTCATATCTCTTGAACTATTTAAGGTAAAGCTTTCATGTTTTGTACATAAATTTTTTATGGTAAGACCTTTCATTTTATGCTATGACCTTTATCCCTGTGACCTTGGAATTTGGCCTTTTCAAGGTACGACTTACATATCTTTATGACAAGACCTGTTTGGTCTTGTGACCTTTGACATATTTTTTAAAAAACCTGACTGAATCAGTATCTCTTTAACTATTTTAGGCAGAGCTTTCATATTATGTATATATATTTCTTATGGTAAGGTATTTCATATCATACCATGATTTATGACCTTGGTCTTATCCAGGACAGTAAGGTCATGTTAGTCATATTGGTGTTGATGCATCTCTTTATTATGTGAATTAATTTTCAGTTATGTCGTAATCCTTTGGGGTTAGGGTGGAGTCACAATGTAGGGTCAAAATTTTTATTGGAATAAAGATTGATGAAAATAGTCTTTTAAAAATCACAACAGCCTGAATAATGGCAGGGCCAAGGTGCCTTAAGTGAGTGATATGGCCCATGGGCCTATTGTTATGTCATGATGTAATTTCTCAAAGAACATTACTGTAGAAACAAATATTTCACGAGAATAAATGCTATGGATTTGCATCTGAAAATGATTTTGTATGGGTATAATTTCATTTTTTTTTATTGTAATGTAAATTTCATCTCTACCTTATTTTCTTACAGTACTTAAATGATGTACCTGTAATTTTTAGAAATGGATGAAAAGACACCAAACGAAGATCTGTGCAATGTTTTGGAGAAGGAGAAAATATTTCCTCTAAAGAAGGTGCTGTGCAGTTTCTGGATTAAATCCTATCAAAGTTACAGTTGTTTTTTGTGTGTGTCATGAGTTACGATTTTTGATTTAATACATGGAATTTTTTTCTATATGGTTTTCTTCTCAGGTCTTATTAAATTTTCATGATTAAAATACAGTCATTTGAATTAAGGTGTTAATGTTTAATTGTTTTATTAGGAGATGAATTATTTGCTGCAAATTATTATACAGATAATTATACTATACTATAATTATAAAATTTGCTATTGAAATTAAAAAAAAAACTGTTAGGGGCATAACTGGTATTATCTATATATTTTCAGAGGTCATTAAGATTCCCCAAAGCCAAGTTTTTCTGTCGACTATGTGATTATCATATGGATGCTGTAGAGGACTGCAAAAAGCACTGCAGAGATAGCAGACACAAGAGGAGGAATGAGGTAAGGGTATTTGTCTTATATACCTTAAGCTTACTTGGTGGAGACGTCTTACACACCTTAAGCTTACTTGGTGGAGATGTCTTGCACACCTTAAGCTTACTTGGTGGAGATGTTTTGCACATCTTAAGCTTACTTGGTGGAGATGTCTTGCACACTTTAATCTTACTTGGTGGAGATGTCTTGTACACCTTAAGCTTACTTGGTGGAGATGTCTTACACACCTTAATCTTACTTGGTGGAGATGTCTTACACTCCTAAATTTATGTAAGCTTACTTAGTGGAGGTAACTTTTTAGTGTAGCTGTTTTTTCATCCAAAAGTTCCAACATGCAGGTGATGTGTCTCCCTGAAGAAATGACAGACATCACCATGTTGTGTTCTAATGACCTCTCACATACCATGTTTTCTTTTGTCGTCCATCAGGAGAAATCTGAAAAATTGAAAACTAAAAATAAATAAGTAAATATGTGTGTGTGTGTAAATATATAGGTATATATAAGTATAATGCAACTGCAGAAATTGAAGTGCAGAATATACTGGTAATTTGCTATCTTCAGGGATTGAATCGTAAAAATTTCCACCCACAGAATATACCCACTACATGATATTCATATTATGTGACAATGTTCTATCAGTTTTAGTGAATGTTATTTATATTATTTTAGATCAGTAAATTTGAAAGTAAATTGAAAAACATTCCATGTCCATGCACTAGACATCTGGCAGCATTGAATGAATTGCTGGAGAGGATATACTCAGAGGAGGGACTGTCAGAAGGGGACTTGCAATACAGGGAAAAGCTGACTAGGACACTGCAGGACAAACTGACCAAGGATGAACAACTCCAAGGTAATGTGTTTAAGCTTCACCAAGACTAGGATTAAATGGCTGTAATCTTTAGCTTGCCAGGACAAAGTGTACTGCAGTACTTTAACTGCATCATTAATGCTGGCTGAGGATAGACGGTTAACAACAGCAAGTGTAAGTAATCATAAACTGTACACAATCAATATTCATCCTGAAGTATGACTATGGATTGTAAAATTGATATTTTACAGATAAATTACAGATTAGACTATCTAAAAGCAAGCCATTATATATATTTTACCCAACTCTTAAACCCCTATTTGGATGTGAAAAGCTTTAACCTGCTGTAAACAGATGGAAGTGTTTGTGGACTTGTCTCAAAATTGGATCAGTTTCAAAAATACAGGGACACTACTAAGTGCATATTTATTTTATACATTTATTTACTTCTGTACTAGATATGCTAGATGTATTTCTTTATTACATATACATCATTCATTGGTAAAGTTATGTAAAATCATTATTTAATTTTTAATGTTTCATAGTGCATGTGTACTGACAAACCCATGAATTTGAATTCTCTATGAACTCATGTGCATGAAGAATAACTATTTAGTGATATCAAGTTCTTGTGATCTTGCATATTTCTTTCAAACTGTATAAATTTGATCACATGAAAACAAGTGATTCCACAGCAGATAACTGAAGCATATACATGTAAAGATGAAGATAATGAACATTTTCTTAAATCCTATACACAATACAAAACTGAAAGTAGGGCAAACATGGACCCCTGGATACACCAGAGGTGAGATAGGTGTCTAGGAGGAGTAAGCATCCCTTGTTGACAATAATTTGATATTATTATTGAAGAGTTGTTATTTTTCATATGTAATGCAGTTGTAACTACATATTAGTACCGAATTTATAGATCAGAAGTCAGCATTTTTTTCTGCTGTATGCAAATAGTACTGGGAAAAATAGCATCAAAATAAAGGATACTGGGAATTTTCTTTCACGCTAACAAATGGAGTTTATTTTAAAACCAGCACTAAATAAACCAAATTTTACAGAATAATTAAGTATTCATTGTTTACAATTTTCAACAAAAGTGCAATTTTATAGACCTCTACTTAAATTAGTTAACATGTACAACATTTCATACAAAGTGAACTATGAGCCATGAATCATAATGATTTAGCAGTATGTTACTGGGCATTTTAAAATTGGGAAAAATCAATACTATTTGGCATTTGGAATGGCATTGTTTATTGGTACCAGTTACTATGAACATATTATTACAGTCGGTACTTTTATCCACTACGTCTGCAGTCACATAAATTCTGCGTAATTTCATATCAGCAGACTTGAAGCATGTAAGCCATTTTCATGTAAGCCTTATGCAACTCAGTTGAATTTCATACTCACAGACCAAACTAAAAGTGATGATCTGTGAAATTATGACTCCATGGAATGTGCAGCATATAAAGAAAAAATGCTGGAAGTTATTAAGTATGCTTTGTTTTGACAGATGTGAAGTTGGTATTGTATGGCTCATCTCTATCAGCCGTTGGCATCAAGAACAGTGATGTTAACATTGACCTAGTTGTTCCCCAGAGGACCAATCAAGCCAAATCTTTAACACATGCTTTTAAAATTATGAAAACTTTAGGTATGCATTTTTTTTTCCATCTTCATGTTATGTGCTCATTGTGTGTATATATATTTTTAAGATTTAGCTTAACAAATTGTTACACTTTTCTTTCACAACAAAATGAATTAAATGTTAGGTGTGGTACAACTTGCATGTATTTTCTCCCAATGAATGTAACGATTTTTACAGAGGAGTACAAAGATGTGCAAAGTAACTTTACCTCCAAAGTTCCCTGTGTCTTGTTTACTGATTCTGAGCGAGGCCTGAGCTGCCAGCTAACCATTGGCAGTGAACTGGCCAGGGAAACCAACATGCTCCTGCTCATGTACACCAAGTGTGACCCACGCTTCAGGAAACTCGCTGTGGTGTTCAGATACTGGGCACAGGTAAGCCCACTTTGAAGTTCAAAAACTGGGGACAATGAATATCTTTGCTTTGTAAAAACTTTAGATTCAACATCAATAAGGGTATGTTGTTATGTTGTATTGTATCTGTGATTGTCTCAGATTTGTAAAGTGGATCGCCAGATGGAGGGGACAGTACCAGCTTTCTGTTTCATCCTAATGACGGTCTATTTCCTGCAGCAGTTGTCTCCCCCTGTGCTGCCCATTTTACAGGTGATACTAAAAATGCATTTAAAACTATTACAAGGGCAACAGCTCAATGTTGTCATATGCAGTTGTTGATAAGGAGTAGATGTAATTTTGCAGTCTGCTTATGAGTACAGAAAAGTCATTATATTTTGTGGGGGGTTAATTTTGAATGTTTTTTGTTGTATTAACATACCTGCAAATATACATCCTTCACTAACAAGAAAAACTGAACTACAATTAATAATAACTCCTCAACCACGAAATGAAATCTCTACAAATGTGCTTTTTTTTCTTACACCTTGAAATTCTGACCCTGTGAAAGCAAATTATACTATGTAACACTAGACAATTTCAAATGTACATGTATATTCATTATGATAGTATTTGAGACAGTTTTCGTGAAATCTTAATAACATTGTATTATGTTACATTTCAGACATATGAGGAAGACACAAAGTCTCATTCTAAGAAAGCACCTGCTCCCAAGCACCTGAATGTGGAACAGGCAGTAGCTCATGTATGTGTTGAGTTTCTCTTATTTTAACTTCTGATGGCCAGAGTCCATATGACTGCACTATGATTATGTATCAGACTAGTAAAAATGCTAACATAGGATAGTCATGTTTGATACTGTGTATTTCCTGGCCAGCGTACATTTTATTACTTTCATTATAAATTTTATTTTCAGGCAGAATGTTGGCATTCGCAGAACACAGAGAGTGTAGGGAGTTTGTGGTTGAAATTGTTGGAGTTTTACAGTCTCAAATTTGATCATTCAGTTAATATCATTAGTGTCAGGCAGCAGGAAGTTCTTCCCAGAGCAGAGAGAAAGTGGAACACAAAGCGATTAGCCATTGAAGGTAAAAAATAGAACCAAAAAAAAACAATCCCAAAACAACCCACCAGTATTCATGCTTCTTGGTATTTAAGAATAAATGTGAAAGTTGTTTGTATTATGGGGTATAAAAAAAATGGAAGTATGGGATAGCTTGCTTAATCTGCTTCACTGCTTATGTAGAAATTTCCCATGCTTTCATTATTATGCATCCATCTTTTAGATGGAGGGTATTATAATACAGTGATGTCTCTTAATCCGTCCATTCATCTGGTCAGGGTTCTCTGGTCTGTTTTTATTTCTCTGTCACACATCAAGCTGAAACTTATTGTGTAGCTTCATTGTGGGTCATTCTAGATAATGTTGCAATTTTGATCCATTTCAACCTCTTTAGCGTGAGTTTTGCCACTTTATCTTAAATTTAATATTATATAGAGGGTATACTGTTTATAGTACTTTATTACAGAATTTTGAGATTAAATCAATAGAAAGCAATTCAATGTTCATAAACACCATCATCTTAGATAAAAAATAAATTGACATAATACATATTCATTTCAGACAGAATTAATTTAACATACATCATCATTTCAGATAAAAGTAATTTAACATCTTTGTACATGGACATCTTTTCAGATCCATTTTCACCAAAAAGAAATGCTGCTCGCTCTGTTAAAAGTTTTGAACTTTTTGAATACATTTTGGATTGTGTGAGAATATCATACCTTTATTTTGGATTACCATCTAATTTTTCAAATTTCTCTGATGAGGAGCAGAATAACTTAATATCAAAAGTGAGGAAGAAAGTGACTACAAATGACGTGAATAAGAAAGTCAGGTCTGGAGTTTCGGCTGATGAGGATGCAAATGTGAAAAAGGATGAGAAGGAAAGCTCTGTCACAGAGTCATCAGAATGTGGTGAAACAGTGAAAAGGGAACCAGCAAACTCTATGTCAGAAAAAGCCACTTGCTCAGTTTGTTCAGAACAAGCTGTGGACTCGCATAACTCTAGTGAAGGTCAAAAAGGTTCTAAGGAAGAGGATAGACCCATTCATACTGAGACTTTTGTGGTAGCAAATTCTGTATCATCTGAGTGTTTGTGTCAGTCCAGTTCTGTAGAGGAGGTGGCTAAAGGCATTGTAGACATTGTTCTTAGAAATGCCTTTTCTGTTTTGCATTCCCAATTTTCTCAATCACAAGATGATAAAGAAAAAAGTGAAAATGAAGCAAAGCATGGATCGGAGACAGCTCATTTGAACAAATCTGAAAATTCTTTGCAAAAAATAGATGAGAAGTTAGAGTACAATTACAAATTTTCCTTGGACACTCTTTCTGATGGAAAGGTATGTTTTCTTAAAAATTATGTAAATGTGAAATACACTGTGTACTTTATGAATAGCAATATTTAAGTTCACCTCAGTCAAGAGTGCAAGTGAATGTTTTTATTGCTGTTATTTATGAAGACTTAGTTATTATCATTTGCAAATTTTAATGGACTTTTTTAATTATTGGATTATCATTTTGAAAATCCTTTCTGTAAAAATTGATACCAAGATTTTAGTGATTTGCTGTTTCATTTAGGAAAGATAATTTGGTTCAAATATGGATCAGATTCCTTGAGGAGTTCACTCTGGAATCATGTTCTCAGGTCCAAAATGAAGTCTTAAATAGACTTATAGATGGAGTATCATATAAATGTTTTTTTCAGAAGAAATATACAGTTCAGTTTTTCAGTGACAGAATCTTTACATCATGTAGTTTAAAGTTTAACACATTCTTGCCCTTTGAGGCTCAGTGCTGGGATTTTTTGATATCTGTTTTCTGTTTATTGCATAGTAACTTATATGGGCATTGTCATCGTATCTGACTTCCTTTAAATATTGTGTGATATTTAATTTCATCAGGGTCCAAAAATATTGTGTGTTATTTGTGAGAAAGAGGGTCATCTGAAAATGAATTGTCCAGAAGATAAGTTGCCAGAATTACGACCCCTTCCAACCATGACAAAAGAGCACTTGAAACTAGTGACAGAGGTTATGAAACAAGTGCCAAGTAAGTGTTACAGCATCTTTGTTTAATAATGTAGTTTACAAGCACATGAATGAATGTAGGATTATGGCATGACATTCTGTGTTATGCTCTCTTCATGTACAGTGAGTTTGAATTTACCCAAAATAGATTAGAAGTCAATATTATACATAGAGGAAGCATATTGAAGTTAGCAGAACTGTTTATTTTTCCAGTGACTTCAAAACTTTTTGAAGCATATTATTGTATGTTTGTTAAAAAAATGTATTAAAGAGATTACTAACACCATATTCATCCTATTGGGCATTCCTATCTCTATATAAAATGCCCCAGGACTTTTTCCCAATTTGCAAAAATTATAAAGTCAGTACAACTTCCAAGAAAATGTACCTTATGCTGGTAATAGCAACTAAATCTTTGTACATTTCTAATGTTGTTTGACAATTTGAAACAATAAATCAATGAATAAAGACCTGACTAGATTATATCATCATAAAGGAAAGTAAAACAATAATACAGTTAGAATTTTACATCTATTTAAATATTTCTCAAAGTCAGAATTTCACTGGAAATATTTCAACACAAAGTACTAAATAACTACCGGCCTCCCCTTTCTAATTTTCTAAGCATCCAGGGGTGCTCAATAGGATGAATATGACAGCAAGGTAATTGAAAACACATGCATAGTTTCTCAAATTTACAGATATATTAACTCTGCGAACATGATGAAAATTAACATGAAAAATTATATTTCCCTATACAATATCACACATGGACATTATGGATCTGTAAAAAACCATGCATTACAGATCCCTAAGTGTGTGACACAAATGCATCTTGTTTCAAAGAAGTATTGACCACCAATTACTTATATGTATAGTGTATTATCTTGCTTGGGAATAGAGATATTAATCCATTCCACATTTTGATCCTTTTAATTGACTTTTTCAGAGGATTTTGCACCATCACGTGAGGAAGTCTGGGAACGGGAAAACATCCGGAGGGAACTAGAGCAGTTTATACAGGAACTCTATCCCAGTATGTCTTATTAATGATATGGTGAATCTTGAATCTTTGTAATGGAGAGGCTTTAACACCAGTATCAGGATAATATGTTTGGAATTCTTGAGGGAAAAGTATTGCATCATGCAAAAATGACAGAAACATCATAACCCAACTCTTAAGAGTAACTTTCTTCACAGAGCTACATATATTTTTTAAATTTTGATTTCAGCTGCCAGACTTGAATTGTTTGGATCATCGAACAATGGCTTTGGTTTTCGTTATAGTGACCTTGACCTTTGTATGACCTTTGATGACCTACAAGTACCTGAGGTAGAATATCTCTCAGAGGATTTATAATGATAATAATAAAAATAATGTAAAGAGTACACTAAAACAAATGTGAATCAATATGTTTGATTTAAAAGCTAATTACAGTATACAATAGTATTATGAATTAATTGTCCTTCTACACTAGAGCTTGAACTATGTAGACTGCATTGAGAGAGTCACCAAAAAGTTGAAAACACATAAAGGCTTATACAATGTGTTCCCAATAACAACAGCTAAAGTTCCCATCATCAAATTCAGACACAGAAGATCACAGCTGGAAGGTGACATCAGCCTCTACAATCTACTGGTAAATAGTTTAATTTAGCATAAAAAAATGTTTTGCATACAAATTTGGAGAAAATGAAAATATTTACAATGCTGAAAAAGACAGAATAAATTATTTCGATGATGAGCATTTCTGCAACATTATGAAGTCCCTGTCTCTCTGTCTTCATCTCTCTCTCTCTACGAAGATAAAAATTTTGAAAACTTGTTCAAAGTGTAAATGATTTTGTTTCAGGCCTTACACAATACTCGGATGATTAATTTGTACTCTACAATGGATAGTCGAGTGAAAGTTCTGGGCTATGCTTTTAAAGTATTTGCAAAGGTAAATATTTTTTTAGTACTTTTAGCTTACATGTACCTTATTTTCTAAAAGAATACTGTAGAAAAAGCAAAACTTCTCTCTTATGTAAGATTATAAACTCCGTACAACATAAAGACGTTTACCTCCCTGTTAGGAAGCAGACAAGGATTTATCGATGATTTCTCCACTTCTATGGATTCTGCTGTTCTGATCATTACCGTATTTGACTCGACTATTTAATTGTAATTTCCTGTTCTTGACCATTAACTACATGTACATTGTATAGTATGTGGCCATTTACTACATCGGACAGTACTTGACCATTAGCTATATCGTACAGTACTTGACCATTAGCTATATCAATTATCATACAGTACTTGACCATTAGCTATATTGTACAGTACTTGACCATTAGCTATATCATACAATACTTGACCATTAGCTATATCATACAATACTTGACCATTAACTACATGTATATTGTACAGTACTTGACCATTAACTACATGTATATTGTACTGTACTTGACCATTAACTACATGTATATTGTACAGTATTTGACCATTAACTACATGTATATTGTACAGTACTTGACCATTAACTACATGTATATTGTACTGTACTTGACCATTAACTACATGTATATTGTACTGTACTTGACCATTAACTACATGTATATTGTACTGTACTTGACCATTAACTATGCTGTATTATACTTTATGAATCTGTTATACTGTGCTTTATCATTAAATATCTTATACTGTACTTGACCACTCTCTATATTGTATTGTACAATTGCCTTGACAGATATGTGAAATCGGTGATGCATCACGTGGCAGTCTGTCTTCCTATGCCTACATTCTAATGCTGATCTACTATCTCCAGCAATGTAATCCACCCGTACTTCCTGTTCTACAAGAGGTGAAGATTGAAATCTTACAGATTGCCAAATAGCAGTATATAACATCCAACAAAATTAAAATTGTCAAATCTAGAAATGACATACTAATGTCCTGTATATCTGAATGTCTTTGGGTGGTCATCTAACAAACAAGAGCCTGTGAAATTTAAGCACATCTAATGCAGAATCTCATACTTCCTTGTAGCTCCACTCGGAATCGGAGAAGACGGAAAACATGGTGGAAGGTTGGAACGCTTGGTACTTTAATGACATGGAGGCATTAGTATGTATCTTTGTCTTAGCTCAAATTCATTTTCAGGGGAAGGGTGGTTCTCAATTTTCTCTTTGTTTTCTTAGTATAAAACAAATTTAAGTCCTCTACAAACAAGAGAAATTGAACAACAAGAAAGATTAACAGATATTCAACCACAAAATTTTACTGAACAAAAATAAGTGATTCTACAAAATATATAAGATACATGTATCATAATTTCAACCTAGGCAACATTATTTATTATGATGCTTCCAGATACACTGCCAACATCCATATCTAAATGATTCTTAGCATTATAATGGGGTGGCAAGATGTCAGGAAAAGTATAGGTTAATGTAGTAATGTAGATTATACAGTCTGTTTTCTCATGAATACATTTATTGTATAGTTTCACACTTGATACAATGTATACTTAATGTACATCAAACGTAAAGTTGTGTAATTTTGATTTTGACAGTCATTTTGAACCAATTGATATATGTAATATTTCATTGTCTTGTATTATCTCACATTCACAAGATAAAGTCAATTTTCTGCTTAAAAGTTATCCTTCAACTCAAGGTACCAAATAAAAAAGGAAACATGTTCAGGTTTGAATAATTACAAACATGTATACATGTATTTGTTCATCTATCAAGGATTCTGAAGATTCACAATTTTCATCAAGATCTAGAAATTTCCAAACCATTTTTGGTATGTTGAAATCCAAATCCAGAAATTCAGTGAGTCTGTGATGATAATGATGTGATAATTTCCAGATTTTGGTCTCTATTCAAAATCATACGATCATAATTCTTGTAATGAATAGATCTACACAATGATATGTAAATAAGATTATTTGAAAAAAAATACCTACTCAAAACATTGATACCTAGAAAACACATTCTGAACATTAGGTTGTTTAATGACGGACAATTTCAAAATTTGCAAAGATTGATATGGTGATACAGTGGGGGTGCTTTAATGGTGTGTCACCATTCTTTACACAAAATATGTAGGTGGATGGCAATAGAGGGGGTGGGGGTAGGGGGTGGATCATGTTATATTGGGGATTTATGTAGCAAGATAGCATGGAACTTTGTAATTGGAAGGGGGTGTGGCTGTTGTCTTCATTAATTGGATAGTTGATAAAACAGGGATTGGTTTGTTGATTATATATATCCATGGGAAATAAAGCAGGGAAGAATGAAATGTATTTATATAACATTATGAGAATATGTTTTTAAATAAAACAAACAGGCAGATGGACAGACCAAAAAGTATATGTCCGTGAATGTCCAATTATTGGAGCATAAAATGTTTCAACATATTTCAGAATGTTTACTCGGACATAGAACATACAGTGCAGTTGTTTAAATGTCTACTGGTAATGTTATTTTAGCCCAAACTATGGAAGCACCATGGGAAAAACAATGCCAGTGTTGGTGAACTTTGGACGGGATTGTTCAGATTCTATACAGAGGTCTTCAAAATGGATGAATATGTCGTATGCATAAGACAACAAGAAACACTTACAAAGTTTGAGAAGTTGTGGAATGGCAAATGTATAGCAATAGAGGGTAAGAGAATCTATAGCAGTAGAGGGTAAGAAAATCTATAGCAATAGATGGGAAGAAAATCTTTAGCGGTAGATGGGAAGAAAATCTTTAGCAGTAGATGGGAAGAAAATCTATAGCAGTAGGTGGGAAGAAAATCTATAGCAGTAGATGGGAAGAAAATCTTTAGCAGTAGATGGGAAGAAAATCTATAGCAGTAGGTGGGAAGAAAATCTATAGCAATAGATGGGAAGAAAATCTATAGCAGTAGATGGGAAGAAAATCTATAGCAATAGATGGGAAGAAAATCTTTAGCAGTAGAGGGCAAGAAAATCTTTAGCAGTAGATGGGAAGAAAATCTATAGCAGTAGGTGGGAAGAAAATCTTTAGCAATAGATGGGAAGAAAATCTTTAGCAGTAGATGGGAAAAAAATCTATAGCAGTAAAGGGTAAGAAAATCTATAGCAGTAGATGGGAAGAAAATCTATAGCAGTAGATGGGAAGAAAATCTGTAGCAGTAAAGGGTAAGAAAATCTATAGCAGTAGAGGGCAAGAAAATCTTTAGCAGTAGATGGGAAGAAAATCTATAGCAGTAGATGGGAAGAAAATCTGTAGCAGTAGATGGGAAGAAAATCTATAGCAATAGATGGGAAGAAAATATTTAGCAATAGAGGGTAAGAAAATCTCTAGCAGTAGAGGGTAAGAAAATCTATAGCAGTAGAGGGTAAGAAAATCTATAGCAGTAAAGGGTAAGAAAATCTATAGCAGTAGAGGGTAAGAAAATCTATAGCAGTAGAGGGTTAGAGAATTTGTTGGAAATGAATGCAAGGATCTCTTTAGTAATAGAAGGAAATCTATAGCTATATGTACATTTTGTAGAGTCTTTATTATCAGGTGTAAATAATATAAATTTTTACCTCCTTATTTCAGATCCATTTGATTTAAGCCACAATCTTGGTGGAGGATTGTCTAGAAAAAGTAAGTAGGGCCAGACCACTAGAACATACAGGATTTTTAGATCTTTTAGGGCCCACTACATGGCAGGTGCATTATAGTAATCACTTTGTCTGTCCGTCAGTATGCACTTTCTAGGGCATGCAATAATTAAGTTTCCTTTAGAAGATTTTCATAAATTTATACACAATACTTGGATTAGGCAGAGGACCCCTTTTCCTTTTTCAGATTTAATAGGAGGAATAAGGGACTTAAAATTTTATATCTGTAGTCATGGTGTAATCTCGGCTGGGTATTTGGACTGACACCTTCACCAAATCTCGGAGCAGTCCTTCATAATTTTATGTCTGGAAATTTATACTCGACTTCGGCCGACTCTAGCAATTAATATGCACTTCAGTGACCCTGCTGTTTGCTTCAAATAAGTGATTTAACTATTAAACTAATTCTCTATCACTGTTAATGCTGCATAGCTTACCGTCTAGGTATGTAAATCCCAAAATAAAATCAATCACTAAATTTTCCCTTCCAGCCATACCAAAATATCAGCCAAGATTAGTTATGCTGTTCCTAATGTACCACTAGTCCAGAATCACTTGTAATTTCATGTTTAGGATTCTCTGTGTATTCCTTTTTCAGCTTTCAGCTTTGGTACCTTGAATTTTAATTCCTCTTTGAGGCTATGACCCAAAATGAATATTAAGTACCATGTAATAGTATTTTTGTACAATAGTATGCTAAACAAATCGTTATAAATTTCACAGATTAATTATCACAGAAATTGATTAAATACTAACAATGCTCAGGACATGAACACAATCTATGTTTTTTTTATTTTAAAGTATTTTACTATGAACTTAATACATAATAAGATAGGCAGCAGGCATTAATGCTTATATAAGCCTTCACCTTAATCTCTGCAGGTGCAGTCAACCAGACTGAAAGTAGATCTTGTTGTATCAGAAATTGATTTTGTTAGAGAGGAATGAATAACATCTCATTATAAGCAGAATTCATTATAACTGATCTCAATGTAACCATAATTTTCATATTCCTGTCATAGATTAATATTGATATGGTACAACTAGGGCACCTGCATACCTGTCCATCTATCTACACTTCGTGGGTCAGATAAAAAGAGTACTTCTAAGGCTAGGATGATTAAACATGTTCTTTTGAGATGATCAGGGGAAAAAAGCTTATTGGTTTTCAAGGTCATTATCAAGTATTAAGGTTAAATTTGATAGGTTATTTTAAAGGCATAAAACAAGATAGAAACAGTACTAATAAGGCCAGGATATTGAAACTTGATGTACATAGTCAGCTATCATAGACAAGATGTACAATGGTATGGTGCATTGTTTCTGTGTGTCTGTCTGTTCATCCATCAGCACCTTGTGGGAAGGATAAAAAGATTACTAACAATACTAGGATATTAAAACTTGGTGCACATGTTTACCATATTTATAGAAAAAGCCTGATATTTTTCAAGGTCAAACATCAAAATCATCCTTTCATGAATAATGATGAAGATAAGGCAAGGATCATCAGTGGAGCGCATGCTTTCTTTGGTGTTGATGCCTAGTATATTTTGAAAAGTGATAACCTTGCTTTTCAAGTTATATATTATGAGAGTGAAGTCTTTCTTTAATGGTATTTAACAAAGTTTAAAATTAACATTTTATTACTGGTAAAACTTTCCAATATTAGAGAAAGTGTAGAAAGGAAACACTGTCAGAGCTATTTTCACCCCCCCCCCCCCCCCCCCAAAAAAAATAGTTTAATTGGATGTTAATCCTTTCTTTTATTACTACTGCATTACTGAATATATTGGATGGGCATATTTTACAGCGTGCGAGTTGAGTTGCTCTTGTTGTTAAAGAAATATGAAGGGATTGAGTTGAGACTCCGACATTATTTTGTCATAAGTGATGTCTCATCATATCTCATCTTACTGTAAAAGAAGTTCATTTCATATACTCTATGTAAACAACCAGTGCACACACTGTATGTTGGATGTTCATTTCTCTCATACATGTACATACACATGAAAACTTGCGAAGAAATTGTATCTGTTGTATTTTGTAAGACATACCTTTAATATTGTTCTAAATTATGATGGGTCATTAAGTGATAAAGTGCTTGCTTTATGGTGTAGAAAATCTATGTGTCAAATGGTGAAACAATCTATTTTGATTGTCATAGCTATGAGATAAAATTTGAAGAACTCTTTAACATCTATATTAATCTCATAGATTTAATTTTTCAAAGTGGTAAAATATATTCCTATCAAATTACAAACACAGATAATTTATCAAAAAAGAAAAGGTGATTTTTGCACCAAAAAAAAAAAATTTTTTTTTGGCATTTGAAAGAAATTATATCTTGTAGCAGACAAAAAGGTATGAAGAAAAAGTATAGAAGAAATGGTTTTATGCTTTTTGCAATCCCACATGTGGATTCACCGTATATTCCGTGATAATATTATAGTTAATAGACTCGTTTCTGATCGTCTTCGGATATATATGTATATTAGATTTATAAAGCCCATATATATCATAAGGAAAACCTAAAAACTGTTCTATACTTTGTAATGGTTTTTACACAAATCTACCTTATTGTCTAACAGTGTATATGGATGTCTTTTTGTCTTTGGAAATCTAGTCAACAGTCACACAACACAATTCATTCAATGACAGAGCAACATTCTTGTCTGAGGCAAAATGAATATACATGTATATAGAAGAATTTTGTGTTTTGTTTTAATTAATTCCCACTGTTATATCTTCAGTGCACCAGTACATAGTGAAAGCCTTTGTACATGGAAGGTTGCTGTACTGCACACCTCTGAACAAAATTCCAGCCATATTCTCAAGCCCAGCTGTAAGTATGATGTATAGTGTAGAAATTATAGACCGAGATTTTAAGCCCTGAACAAAAATTTAAGTGGTCAAGGTTGAAAGAATTACCACTTGTCAGTCAAGGTGAATAACTATGGGGTAAGAATTGATTTATATAACCAAGTGTTATGATGATATGAAAATGTTTTGATGACAATTAATGCTGCATGTGAAATCTGCAACACTGATTCAGATTACAAGTTTGGCTTGGTTTATCATTCTATTGTTTTACTGAGACCACTTCTTTATGTGCATGGTGTTTTGTGTACAATGAATAGCAGGCTGCATGGCCGTCTTTGCCACAGGGCACCATAATCTTTAAAAATAACTCTGCCCCTTACCTGGTGTTTTCCCTGGGTACAAAAATCTTGGCCTTGAACAGATTACTGTAAGAGCAGCTACATAGATAATGTTATAAAATCTGGTCGAAATTTGGTTTTTTGTTTTGTTTTTTTTTTTTTACTTGGGTTGACTTTAAATGTAGAGATGATATGATAGTAAGTTTAAATGTAGAGATGATATGATAGTAAGTTTAAATGTAGAGATGATATGATAGTAAGTTTAAATGTAGAGATGATATGATAGTAAGTTTAAATGTAGAGATGAGATGATAGTAAGTTTAAATGTAGAGATGAGATGATAGTAAGTTTAAATGTAGAGATGATATGATAGTAAGTTTAAATGTAGAGATGATATGATAGTAAGTTTAAATGTAGAGATGAGATGATAGTAAGTTTAAATGTAGAGATGAGATGATAGTAAGTTTAAATGTAGAGATGAGATGATAGTAAGTTTAAATGTAGAGATGAGATGATAGTAAGTTTAAATGTAGAGATGAGATGATAGTAAGTTAAAATGTTGTTCTTCTTATAGGACTTTTTCTTTGACAAAACTCGATTAACAGAGGGAAGTCCACCAAATGATAGAGGTTGTAGAGTGTGTAACAAAATTGGACACATCGCAAAAGAATGCCCAATTGTTCTGAACAGGAAAGAAAGGTAGGAATAGCAAGTACAGGAATTTTACACCCTCCCTCCGTAAATCTGCATTATCTGGGATAGATGTGTTACATGTATATTCTTGTGAACTAACTTCTCTGAATTAACTAAAACAAATATGGATGTGTAATTGAAGGGAAGAAAAAGAAAGAGAAAGAAAATTAATGGAAGAGAAAAATGCTGCTAGTAAACTTGATCAGGAGAGAGAGTTATTCAACCAGCTGAGAGAGTTGCAACTGATGAATAGTCAGCAGAGGGATTACCACCACAATCAGAACAACCAGCAGAGGGAGTATTCCCATAATCAGAATAGCCAGCAGAGGGAGTATTCATACAATCAGAGTAGCCATCATGGAAATAATGTACCTAGAGGTCATTAAGTGTTACGATAACATGTAGTTTTGCCTTCTGTCTTCCAAGGGGAAAAACAGACTGTTTTAGTACTTTCTGTCTGTCTTGCTGTCTGTCTATCACAAAATCTTGTGAATGCTTCTTCTCCTGCATGGCTTATTGGATAGACTTTAAACTTTGTACAATGCTTCATTGCTATTTTTAGATGTGTATATCCTCAGGATGTGAAGATCCAATTATTTTCCTAAAAGTTATAGTGGATCTAAGAGGAATGGCGGATGTAAAATAGCTCGTGAACACCTCTCCTCCTATAAGGCCTATCAGATACACTATAAACTTTGGACAATGCTTCATTGTCATTTGCAGATGTGCATATTGCTGAGACAAGAGGGTCCAATTGTTATCCTTAAAGTCAAAGTGGATCTAAGAGGGGTGGAGGGTATAAAATAGCTTGTGAACACTTCTCCTCCTATATGGTTTACTGGATAACCTTGAAATTTTGTACCAAAAATTCATTGTCCTTTTATGATGTTCACATTGTTCTGACTCAGGAATCAAATATTCTCCTACAATTTACAGTGAATCAAAGAGAAGTTTTTTATAGCTTTTTTTTTTCATGTACAAGGGTATGTTCACTTTCCTACTAGTGCAACATAACAATCATTATTTTTGTTATCACATACAACATTGAAATTGGTCACATCAATGTTGAATTTTTTCTTCTTACTCAATGCGCAAAGTGCAGTTCTTATTGTCTGTGTTCCTGCTCATGCTTTCTCCCCCATATCATGCAGTACATTAAGAAGTGGTTGTAATTTAGAGCACTTCCAATTTGGGGAGCTGGGGAGACATTTGTTTTCAACAAAAATTATATTTGTAATAAATCTAGTATTACCACGATGATATCTCCTATAATGAGGGATCATTTTCAAAGTAAAGTAAGAATTTATGTTTAGTTTGTTTTGTATTTGCTGTCAGACATATCCATTAATATTAAAAAATGAGTGTTTTCTCTCACACAGCTTACAGAAGGAGCAACTCTGAAAGCCAGGACTACTCACCACATACAAGACAGTCCCTACACAGACAACCATCAGCACCCCAATATCAGCAAGGGTATATGTCTCCCACAGTCACTCAGAGGGTAGGTAACACACACCTTATTATACAGAATGAATTGAACACATTTATAATTCTATTGATATTTTGCAGTTTTATTTTATGATACACTCATTTTTTACGGCTGCAACCTAAGTTCAATTCTCAGGATTGGTAGTGGTTGTATATGAGAGGGTATTGTGGTCGCCCACTCGGACACGTGGGTTTCCTCTGGGTACTCCGGTTTCCTCCCACATCAATGACCCCTTCACGCCAAAATCTGAGCCAACAAGAAGCATTAATATAAGTTGTAGAACTTGTTTTTTAATCATCATAAAATAAATAATGTTTAAACTCTTTTTATTGATATTTTTACGTGTACATTGCATGCGTTATAGTAAAGAATTAATACTGTTAGATCCAGTTGATTAATCACTCTCACTTCAGCAGAAGTGCAGGTTATTGATTTTGAATTGTTTATCGAGTAAAGATTTTAACGAATCACCACCAGTATTGACAGTGGAATACATGTAGGTTTCATAGTGTGACTTGATACACTTTGCAATTGCTTTACAATGAAATGTAATCTATGTTTTTGTTTAACTACCCCAAATGTCTTGGATAATTATTAGAAATCTGGTAGTTTTATCACAGTTTAGTAGATGTAGGCCCCCTGTAATAAATTTTGCATGTGTATTTGGTTTTGTGATTTTTTTATATGAATTTAGATATGTTGGTCTGTCTTTATACAACACCTTGATTTCTGAATGATAGCTCAAATACTTTTTGAGTTTTAGCAATGAAACTTCATTTAAAAATTCTCAATAACTAAATAGTGACCTTTACTATTTTTATATCTGAAGATCAAAGTCAAATGCTAAGAAATGTTTTTATACGGTATCTCAAATACCATTTGAGCTTAAAAAATGAAAATTTATTTGACACCTACATGTATTTTTGAGGGTAGTGACCCCTATTATTTGGAGTTTAAAAAGGTTTATATCACTTGTTCATTTGAAAAGAAGTCATTAGAGGAAGATTTCAGATACAGTTTTCAAAGATTTAATCCTTTATTACTTTTGACATCAAAAGGTCAAAAGTCAACATCTTCAGCTGTCGTATGGTAACAAATTATCTCTTGATTATATCTCTAATGTCATAGTTTACCATAGAAGCTTTACAATATTTGTTGAAATGTTTGCTCTATTGATAAAAACCCCAAAAAACAAATCAAATAGATATAGCTTGATGCATGGAACATGAATTCGCTGAATTTGTTTGTTTGTCAAGCTCTTTGTTATCAATTTCTTGAATTTACTTTTGACACTTTAGGACAGCAGACCACTTCTTCATAACCCACCTACATCAATGTCTCAGCCATACAGACCCAGAGTGGGCATAAACACTACTGGCCCACCCCCTCAGCAGCAGCTCTACAGGATGCCTCCTAGGAATCAAGATCCCAGAATGCATCAAACCAGAAGTCATGGCTCCTCAATGCAGGTACATGTAACTTCACCTACGAACAATTTGCATGAACGTCCATGGATTCAGGAGCACATGAAGCATCATCCATATTATTCACCATCAAGCAATCATAATCCAGAGGTTACTGATGATTCCATTGTTGGTTTTATTCCCACTAACAATTCCAATTTATTTTACACTGTGCCCGCCTTGTTGGGCCAGCCATTGTTTTTAAATCCATCTCATCAGGGGACACAACTGCTACAGGGACAATTTCCTGGTTACCAGCAGGTGTTGTCTCCCCTTCAGGTAGGCTTAAATCTTTATTTGTTGCATGCTTGTAGCTGACAGGTACTTCCTTCCTACTGCACACACACCTTAACACAAGTGAGGTAAACTTGTGTATTTCTGTTATGTGTGGACATTTTAAAGAGAATGAAGTCCTGTCAGAGGTATATTTGATGAAAATTGCATTGCTTTATTAAAACTTATTAAAAGAACTTGGTCTTTTTTGAGGTATTTTAACCTTTTGGTATGTGCATGGTATCTCACTGATTGGCAATGTATACATCTATGATACTGTTCATAAGTTTTAATGTCCCCCATTCATGTTCAAGATAGCACTGGATGCAATCATGGCTTACAAACATATAGAATAACACACCTTTACTGGGAGTATGTAACGGCTGACAGACACATAGAATGACACACCTTTACTGAGAGTATGTAACGGCTGACAGACATATAGAATGACACACCTTTACTGAGAGTATGTAACGGCTGACAGACATATAGAATGACACACCTTTACTGAGAGTATGTAATGGCTGACAGACATATAGAATGACACACCTTTACTGGGAATATGTAACATAATGCATGCATCTCAAGAATTACATGCATTCTGTATTGTACACATTTGTTTAAGTCCTTCAGTGTATTTCGAAATATATTTTTTAACAAAGAAAATTCACTATAAAGTACTATTGAGAGTTTCATTTTCTCTCTCACTGATTATATCTTCAATTGTTTGTTCGTCTTACAAGGAGAGTGTTACTTTTCTTGGTGCTAGAGAGATTTTGTTAGATGTCTATGTAGATTAATATTTGGAAGAGATGGGTATTTGAAAGAGTCCCCTAGGCTTCTAAAAACAAAGTGTACATGTATGCGTCTCCTAAAACATGCATTGTCTCTTCACCAAGCCATTAGTAAGAATGTCTGTTTGCACATTCTAATTCACATTGCTTGCTTAATTGTTTATTTGGCATGTAGTTTTGTTTTTGCTTAATACCTCTCACAGATGATATTAATGCATATACTGTAAATGTATGCATATCATAGGGTGTTGGTTTGTTTATGATGAATGGAACTTACTGTATGTTGATAAACTTTATACAGCAAGAAAGTCATTATTCAACAGATATTTAAACATTTACACTGTGCATTACTGTTGTATACAGATGCCCATTTAGGACCACTCCCTTTACAAAACATTCTTTAATACAGATTTTAAATTGTGTTATTACTGTATATGTTATAACAAATTTTAGAATTTGTTGTAGCAGGTTTCTTGATTTGTAACAATCTTGCTAACTTGATTTGTAACAAATTAAATATTTTAAAACAAATTTCTTGAATTCATTACAACAGATTTGAAAATCTGTTATTTCATCTGAAATATTTCTTGAATATGTTCTTAGGGATTTACAAAATCTGTGATATGAAATTCTCTAAAATTAGTGCAAACAGATGGCAAAATCTGTAATTCATGGATTTATGAATTAAAGGCAGTAAGAAGATATTCAATAGTTTAATCAATATTAATCATACAAAATATTTACTCTTAATATCATGGTCAGGTGGTATTTTCCATCATGCAACCAATCAAGCACGGTCCACTCATGTCACCTATGCTTTTCAATGGCAGTGCTTCATGGGGTTTCTCTTTTCATGAGTGAAAAAAGAAACTTACAACATGGAGCAATCACTCTTGGCTAGTGGAGTTGCACTCTCATCCACTTTTGAATTTGTTATCTCAGATTCAAATCATATTTGATTCATAAATTTTATAAATCCATTCTTATTCAGTGTTCCATATTATAGAGAATTTATGAAAGCAAATTTGAATAAAATATGATAGGTCAGAAATGGGCTTTTGTAGTTGTATGATAATGAGGTAGACTGCACATTTGATTTGCATTTGTGTTCTTTTCCATGTAATTTTTTTTAGGTTTTCATATTTAACCTTTTTTCATAATTATCTGTGTCAACGCTATTCTTCTTGGTATTTTTGTAGGTTCCTAGTCAAGGACTGGACCAAGGTCGAATTGTTAACCCGAGGAATCAGATGAACTTAGGTGAGTTGACTCATTAAGCAGACGGTATAAATATCTGCGTGGCAATTTTCAGGGAAAAGTATTGCAGTTTTTGTTCTGATATGATGCATCTTGAGGTGAAAGGTGTGTTGTGAACCAAACACACAGTAGTTCACTGGGGCCTCCTGCTTAAATCTTATGGCTACACATACATAAATTGTGTCTGGATCATATATTTCACTCTGTGAGGGCCAGGATCATGTAAATGGGTCTTGGGAAGAGGGTGTGTTGCAAACCAAAATTAGTTCACTGGTGTCCTTCTGGAATTTTATGGCTGTATATACTCAAATGTGTCTTGATCATATCTTTCACACTGTGAGGCTTAGGACCATCAAACTTGGTCAGTTGATGCATCTTAAGGGGGGTGTGGGTCTCATGAACCAAAAATAGGTCACTTTGGCTTCATTTTGGAATTTTATGTTTATATATATATATATAATATCAGGATACTATGATGCATACTACAAGGGTTAGGAATATCTAAACAGGTCAGATGTTGCATCGGGGGGGGGGGGGGGGGGGGGGGGGGGGTTGCAGTGAGGCCAAAATAAAATATATGATTGTGTGTTTCTGGTTTCCTGACCCTACCTGCATTTTTGCTACCTACCCTAAATATTTTATTGACGATACATATCAATAAAATAAAAATCAGCAATTTTCAAACTTGAATTTTTAACTTTTCATGTTGGAGTTTCTCTGCTTTACATTTTGACTACTATTGATTTTTAAAATGTTTAAAAAGTATTTGCTTTTTATATAGACTTGTATTCAAAGCATATCAACAACTAAAATTTTGAATAAAATGTTAAAATAAAATGTTTTACCTACATACCATACCTAACTTTTTGGGGGAGTGAAATAGGAAACGCACATATAATTTATTTTGGCCTGACTTAAATATAGGTCACTGTAGCTTCCTGTTGGAACTATATGGCTATACATACTCAAATCATGTTAGGATCATATCTGCACAATGTGGGGTCTATGTCTATCTAACTTGGTCTGTTGGCATCTTGAAGGAAGGTGTGTTACAAACTAATTATAGTGTATTGTGACCTTCTTCTGGAATTTTATGGCTGTGCATACTCAAATCATGTCTGGATAATATCTTTTATCTGTGAGGCCTATAACTATCAAACTTAGTGAGTTGATGCATCTTGAGGGGGGGGTGGGGGGTGATGTGAACTAAAAATAGGTCACTGTGACCACATTTTGAAATTTTATGGCTATACATGTACAAATCTTGTCCGGATTGTATTTTGAGCACTGCGAGGCATAGGAACATCAAATGGTTGATGCAGTTTGAGGGGAAGGTGTGTCAAGACCCAAAATTAAGTCACTCTATATATATTCCTGCTATATAAATCTTCTATTGTAACACCATTTTCACATACCACCATTTGCCACTCTGTTTCAAAACACAGTTTTTTCATAAGGATTAAGGTTTTCTATATAGAAAAATAGATTTCAGCTATGGATTGGCACAAAAGCGGGTTCTTTCAATTTCAGACAAAACAAATGAATGTGTGCATAGGCATTTAGTTGTGCAAAATGTGATTTGAAACTATTCATTTGACTTCTGTGAAAGTCAGAATAAAGAGGGGACTCAAGAAGTAACTATGCTTTCCTTCACAAGATGTCATTATCCAGAATAACATTGTGAGAAAGTATGAAATATTTTAAGAGAAGTGCTTTATACAGATTGTAGTCAGATATTATTTATTCAGTAGCAGATGCATTTCATTTTGCAACGATGTAGTTTACCTACAGTGAATATGCATATCAAAATGTATTTCAAATGTTTAATAGATTTATGGTAAATAAATGTCAAATGCGTAAGATTAAAGTATTGATCAATATGCTCTATATTCAATCCATCACCAATTTTGTCGTAACGCTGCGTTTTCCTTATCACAAGAGGTGGCCGTTTAACAAGAATTAGCTGTATGTGTCATGTAGTCTAGTGATGCACTTTATTCTGGATCTACCCTGCAGTATTTGATGAATAAAAAAGAAAGTTAAAGACCCAATCCTCTCTATCTTTAATTGAAATTACACACATGCATAAACATGTAGGTAAATTTTCACTTAGACTGATATGTATTCAGAGCCATTTACCCTAGCTATTTCAGTTTTAATTGAGTTTTATATGCCAAGCTACATGTAAGGGTCACTTAGAAAAACATACAAACATAAGCCATTTATGTCATTTATTTGACCAGGTAAAACAGTGCAGCGCATGTAGACCTTATTGCTAGCAAGATCATCCGGCACACAGGGTTCATCTGAGTGCACTGAAGTTTGATGTTTGACTACAGTTTAAAGGAAAAACGTTTTAGAGTATTGGCCATTAAGACCTTGTATCTGGACTGTTTACTAAACCTAAAAGAAATTCACTGGCCAAAATCAAACACAATGTATTACTTTTTTCAGTTTTGAGAGTTCAAGATTTGAATTAATTCAAGGGTGATATAACACAGTCATTCTTTAATATCTATTCTGAATCATTACTACATTTCAATATATAATATTAACAGAATCAGTAACATTGATTAAAAACACAGGCCTGACAGTCTTGTATATGTAATACTTTAAACCCAGCTCCAATGTTACTGGATTTGGTCTTTGGGCCTGTGGCTAATTTTGAAGACTGGACTTATTACCTGTGAAGCATGTCTGTCTGTATACACAATAAATTAGAAGTTATCATTTGCTAGTTAAAGTTAGCTACATGTAGTGCATGGAATTAATCCAAGTACATTGAAGTCTATGCCCCTTTAAAACTTGCATTTTAACTTGATTTGGCAGCCATCTTTAATGATGATCCAGATGGTGTATATAACAAATTTTCTGATTGGTATACATTCTAAGAGAACTTCAGTGGAATCTTATATGAACCAATGAATTATACCTATATTTCTCATGAATAATTCATAATTACAAATGTTGTGTGATCAATGCATTGTAATAGAGAGAAAGCTTGTGGCTCCAATAGAACACTAACTACAGAACTTTATTTACAAAAAGTCTTCTGTTATACATGACCTTACCATTAAAGTTCTCATCAAAATGACCTGTAACTCTCTCTTCTTTTGCAAAGCTTTTGGCAAAATACCAGCAACAGTCAACATTTTGTTTTAGTCTTAGATGGTCAGACAAAGCTGGAACAAGTTTGGAATGTATCACCTTCAGTTCATATATTGAAAGCTTTATCATCTGGCCAAAATGGCATTGTATATATATTATTTTGAATTGAATACAAAAATATTCATTTATGCAATATACTTTCAGGTATCACAGTTCAGAATGAGTATTTCAGGGGAGGCAATGCAGAGCAGCAGAGGTTCACCAATTCACAGTACAGAGGGCAGGCACAATTAAATCGTCCATCTCCCAGAAAGTGAACAGGGTTTTAGAACAATTTAGCAATTTAGTATCTTTTTCAGCTTTTTAATTTTCCATAAGGTCTCTTATCATGAAATTTGAAAGATATACAAAATGAATTTTAAGTGAAAAGAAAACAGTTTATTTTATGATAATACAAAATGAAAAAAATAAAAAAAAAGAGAAAGAGTTTGTATTTGCGTAATTTATCAGGTTATTGGATTGATTGATAATTGATGTAACTGGGTATGTGGATCTGGCAGGGTTCACCAACTGTGTGTATGCTTACAGTGGTAATGGAGAATTGCCAGACATTGTAGTGATTGTAATGTTGGACAATCAGCTATAGACTACCACTGCTTCTAACTAATATATATCAGTATACATGTATGTCACAGCCATGGAAAGGTCAAGACCAAGAACCATTATCAAATCTCCCAAATGAAGTTTGGAGACATTTTTTTTTAGTTCACTAGAGTCAACGGCTCAAGTGAACTTTGCTGATTGGTGTCTGTTGTCATCATTAATTTCTCACATTTTCATCTTACAAACTTAACTGATATAGATGTGGATTTTCCAACAATGATAATGGATGATGAAGACTGCAAACTAGTATCAATGTCAAGAAGCTCCAGTGAACATGACATTTAATCATGAAAACTTGTACAGAACTTCTAGAGACAGAGACATGCGATCTTCAACAATAATAATTGGATGACAAAGCCTACAAATAACTGACAACGTCTAATGACTCCTGTGACCTTGACAATTGACCTTAATCATAAAAAACTTTTATAACTTCAGAACCTTGCCTGACAGAGACATGTGATCTGCAACAATGATGATTGGATGATGGAACCTATAATCTAGTATCAAGGTCAAGTTACCCCAATGACCTTGGTCATAAAAGCTAGAATAACTTCAGAACCTGCACTGATAAAGATATGGAATCTTCATCAGTGATTAAATGATTAGTCCTACATACAAACTGATGTATATAACAGAATGGTGCATATATTTTAAAGATAACTTAGATGGATCAAATTCTTCGTTAGGAAGACTTCATAACCGGCAGATTACAATCACATCTTGTTATTTCTATGATTTCAAAATAAAAAAGGGGTATTTTAAACCAGTTAGCTTTGCTGTTATGAACAACTTATATTACAGGTGTATCATCATTTGTTATAAATGAGATATTTTCAGACGACAAATTTTTATCTTTTCCCCAATGACTGTCCTTATCTAAATACCTTGCGTCAGGATATGGCACATGAGCATCCAATGGTATAGGTCAGTTATGGCTGGACGTTTGTTTTTTCATCCAGTGATATTTTCTAAGTGACTAAGGGTCATAGCACACCCTCAAGTCATAAGTAATCTTTATTACAAAACATGCTATGATTCTCGCATACCAGAGTCTTGATCTGTGTTTAGCCTCTGCTAAACGGTGGGCATTTCAAACTTACAGCCCAGACATGGATGTACAATATACGGACAAAACGGATGAGTAGACAATGTGATTCTTCGATATCCCAACCGCACCACATTAAAAAAAACCTTACAGCTTAGTGTGTCAGGGGAAGAAAAATAAAATTTTATGGTATTCAGATTCTCAGTTTTTATATAATAGTAGTTTATTACTGATGGGGATCGGAACTTCTGTATACAGAGACTGTTGTTCCTAGTTACGAAATGATTTAGAAAGTGAACTACTGGAGATGATTAACTTCTTTGAACATGTTGATTGTCTTCTTAAAAAAAAAAGAGGATTCCGTACAGTCCATAATGATAATGGTTTAAATACATTTTAGCCAATATTTTAGATTCGAGTCATTTTTAAAAAAAAAAAAAATATTTCCTTTGATTGAAAGTAGTTTTTATTCATTTAGTTATAGTGCCAGTATACTAATCCCTTTGTCTTGGAATATTTTTTTTAAAATTAAAAATACAACTGACATATCCGTTCTACGTTATGTACAATGTGTAATTAAATTTCTATCCGTGTTTAGTTGTTCGAAATTTAGAGAGGAAAGGCAGTCTGAAAAAGAGATGACCTTGGTTAGTATATCTTAAACGTTTCTATGAAAGACGTAAAATTCCACGTGCATAAAGAACTTTAAAAACAGTTTCCGATGGCCCTAGTTTTTATTCTTAAGCATCTTTTGTGACGAGGACGTCTTGTCTGGACTTCATGTGATGTACCCGTCAGTCACCCCGCTTTAGAAGTGAGGCTTTCTTTATGCGACATAAAGAATGTAATCGTTTTTCTTCATATTGAGTGACTTTTTAATCTTTAGGCGGATTAGAAAACGCAATATGATAAAAGTTTCTGCTAATCCATTAAAATACATAAACGTTTCGCTTCCCCTAACACCTTGTATTCATCCCTGCATATAATTTAACAGCCGCAAATTAAGTTCATTAATTTGAAGATTATATAAAATACCGTAGGCAACCATTTGCAGAAGCGATTATTAGATGAGATGACTTCCACAGCGGGTGGACTGATTATGAAGTCCATGTTTAAAACATGATGCTCTCTCATAATTATGAACTATCCATATCAGTCCAGTATAAATCGATCCTACAAAAATGAGCAGGCAAAATTGGAATGGGCACCATGAAATCCATCTCTTTTTTTTAATCATTAATTTATCGCGTGATCTATATATATTTTCAATACGTCAGGCTTCATTTTCTTGCACATAGGTCCGTTCCCTATATCTTGCCACCTAAGGGAATTCAAAATTCCAAATTATCGAAGCAAGTAGCTTTGGGTTTGTTTCACAAAACTACTTTTAAAATCTTCTGTATTCCCGAGACATGGAGGTGGGTTTTGTTGTTGAATTTAAATCCAGTCCCTTAGTTATTAACTATGTCCCATCTATTCCAATTGATTTATTTAAAAGCATTGTAAAATTCCCCAAACAAAAAAAAAAAAAAAAAAAAACCTATTCAGAGGCTATATCTGCTCGACACTGTGATGTTTATATGTCAGGTAAAGAAAAGATTTGCCGATATTTAGTTTTCATTTGAATAAAATTATTTATTGCAGGAACAAGTCGATCAAATAATGCGATATATAGATTTTTTCCTTCCGATATAATAATAAAAGTATTTACTGAAGCAATCTTCGTCTGCATATTATATGATCGACGAAGTAGACCAAAATATTAAACAGTCAAAGAAAAAGAATGAAAAAATTCTAAAGCTCATTGCTGGAGGAATCTGTCAGCACTAAGACTTCAAAAGCTCCCAATTTCAATTAGCAGCTCACGGTATAATATATGAGTCTCTACCAAATCCGACACACAAATAGGAAATAAAGAGACATAAATGAATTACACAGTCAGTCTTGATAGCACATTGCTTGTGATAATTCTTTTTCCAATAGGTTTTCAGTTGTAAGTAACAGACGAAATCACAGCTTGTCTCAATACTCACAGCAAACATTTTTATCCAAGGAAAAAAAAATCCATTAGATTTACTTGTGCGTTTACGCAAAATAACAACATAAAATATGGCCACTGATTTAATTAGATCTGATAATTCGTTGGTATATTTATGTGTTTTTTGAATAACGAAGCACCGTAGTCCTTGTGTATATTGCGCTCATTAGTTTCACGTTAGTCCATGTACATGGCGTATACTAATCCTACGGCGTACAGTGAAGCGTTATTGAATGTGTACTCGGAAAAATTGTCCGTACCCTGGTTCCAGATGCAGCGACTAGTAAAGGCTATAGAAGGATGTGTTTCCTGCTGCCCAATAGCGACAACCACCACAATCTTGTAACGCGGAAATCCCAGGATTTTCACAGAATGTTTAATTTTTTCTGACAGAGTAGTAGTCAAACTTATGCATTTCTCTTTATCATATTTCATGGTTCCAAGTTCACGTTCAAAAATGTCCTTGATAGCATCCCGCACTTCGAAGCTTCTGAATTTGACGTCGGGTTCCGTTTTGTATGTGTTTTCGTAACGGACGTTCGGCCGATGTGTATGCGCTGACGTCATAATCATCGTGGACCGGCCAGTTGTCGATTCTACGATGGACTGTTTGCGGTCTTGAGACGGTCTTCTGGGATGATCCATCATCATGATTGATGCCCGGCGACCAGCCGCTCCGTGCTGTGGATCAAGAGACGACGGAAGTACGGACGGCCGTCTGGCGTCCGGTGGTATCATTGACTGTTTCCGTGCAGTGGGATCCGGCATCACTGATTGCTTTCGGCCAAGAGGACCGCCCTCTTTCTTGGCAAGGCTTGTACTCATATCGATTTTAAATTTCCCTTAAACCAGCGAATGTCCCTTATACGATCAATGATCATTTAAAACACTCTTAAGAATTATTATAATACTATTTTTTCATTAAGTTGAAGACAAGGATAGTGTCCTAATACCTGCGGTTGAAATGCGACAAAGCACCTGTTATGTTAGACTAGATCCTCGCAATGCTGACGTGCATATACCATTAGCATGATCTGCTACTGGTAACAATTTAACATTTGAACATCTGACATTGCTCGATCCCTTAGACATTTAAATGATCTGATTTGTCACTAGTTACCAAGAGTAACAGTACCAAAGCACCGCTTTTGATGGATGCGCGATGAATACGTTAGGTTGAAAGACAATGTAATTGAGCCAAGATAAGTTCCTCTAGTAAGGTATTCAGGTAGAAATGATTTGCATTGTCTTTGATCGAGTTAAAATAACATCCAGCGAGGTATTCCGGTTCTTTGTGATTTTTTTCCATAGATAATGTATGAATAATTTTCAATACTGTAACTTATTGTATAGCCTCCTTAGTATCTTGTTTGTCATTTTAAACATGGTCAACCAAAATCGACGAGAGAGAGAGAGAGAGGGAGATTGTGCAAATGAAAGGTTGCTATCTGGAATACGTAAATTGTATGAACAGCAAAAGTCAATGCTTTTAACGATGATATGAATAATTGGGACCACTCATTCAGGCGGTGTAACTTGAGATGAAAATTAACTTTACTTTAATATTCTTTTAATGCCGCAATGGGGTAAAGTCGTTAGAAGGCCATTGGTTTTAACTTAGGGATATATGTGCATGACTGTCTTCAAGGTCCTTGCTTTAAATGCTGGTTCTTGTTTTGGCAATTAAATTAAGATAACAGCTTTCCGGGGTTTAACCATGTATATACAGGTGTGTTCATATCAATATTTGTCGCTTGATCCCTTTTAATTCAAAATCTTGATAAGTACTGTTATAGATTGTACATTCAATACAATGTAGGGTTTACTCTTCAGCAGCCTGTTCGAATGTATCGATGCGATTCATACGAGTTGCTCCATTGTGAGGATGCTTATTTAGTTTGTGTACTATCAATAACTATCGAGGTACAATTGAATATCACTGAACATCAATCTGGCTTCAAAGAAATCCAGGATGTCGGAAAGAATGGGTTATTCTATCTGATAAGCTTTACGTTAAAACTTCTAAACTCGGGAGTGAAATGAAGAATTTAAAAAAAACAAAATAAAACAAAGCTTTTATTTGAAACATTTAATTTGTTGTCATGGTGGCAAGTGAAACACATGTGTAATTTACCCTGAATTTCGTATTTCATGGGGAAACTCGACTTCGCCGATTATTGACTCATTGCTTCTCAACGTGCATATAATGTACTTGGGGGTACACAACAGTCACGTGTGGATTTAAAGACATACTTGAGAAACAGATAATTTGAAACCGAGTTCGAATATTTGTACTTAAACAATTAAGGATATAAAAAACAAATGATTATGTGTTTATACATTATGTAGTTAAAAATAATTCACAAAACTTTAATTTGAATGCCAGAATAGGAATACGATTTTTTCAAATATTAAAGATAAGTACTTTTGCTTTTTTTTTTTTTTTTTTTTTTTTTTTTTTTTTTTTTTTTACATTTCAGCATTTATATTCATTTTTAAAAAATAATTCCGATTCTTAGTACCTGTAGTTACGTGTTTCTCTCGCCCTGCTCTAAAAATCCAATCCGATGAATTAATCGCATAATGTGCAACGACGCTTAGGCATGTACCCCTCTTAAACCCAATCTTCAAAATCCCGAATTGACAAGAAACATCGTCAACGAATGCTTAATGTCAGATTTTAATTCTACGTACAATTTATGATATCTAATTTAAATCTGAAGGTTTCCTTTCCTTACATCATCGTGGGAGATGAAATCGTTATTACCCCCAGTCAAAATATGGGATTCAGAAGGAAATCGGATTGACTTTCGTGACCCAGCTTGCTGAAGAAATTGACTTTTGTTGCACACTGTTTGGTATAGTTACAACACGTTCCAAGTTGAATATTCGGATTATGGTATGCCTGTTCTTTAAAACGGTTGTGTAACACATAGCTAGAAACCTCACACAACACATAGCTAGAAACCTTTTCCAACAACCACCTGCTATCATTTCAGTTCGTTTGATGAGTTTTGAGAAAGATTTTGTGATTTATTTACTGTTATGTAATAGAGACTTGACACGGATTCTTTGTACAAGTTTTAAGTATGAAATTTAACACGACAAAAACTGTTAGACTTGCGAGTTCATGTGACTTGATATACATTTTGGTGTGCTAGCTTTCTTGAATTTTACATTCTGATTCAAAGAAGCCAATTATTTATAATTTCAAATTTTTATTTGTATCTATAAACCATTTAATGTAAAATTAGATACCGTAAAATTATATATTTATGTAGGGTCAGTTTTTCGTGATTTGGGAAAACTACACGTTGACGGGACTTTATTTCATGCTGGAAGAGCTGGATTTTGTTTGTTTGTTTATTTTTTTCTTATAGTTTTTCCTGTTCCTGTAGGATTTTATTTCGTAGATATGTCCATAATATGAAAACAGCGAATATTTACCCGACAGAAATCGATTAAGTTAGGTCTTATGTCTAAAATTTTAATGGTGCATGTATTTAATGGGTGGCGGATGTAAAAAAAAAAAAAAAAAAAAAAAATGAAGTGTGACTGGGTATCAACAACGGGCCTAAAAGCCACCTAAAATCTGCATGTTGTGGCCTCAGGGTGTGCGAATAAAGCTCTAGATAAATTACAGGTTATTTGGCGTTTTAGTAGTGGAGAACAAGAGGTACTGTTAGCTCTGCTCACTAGAATACCCCCCCCCCCCCCCCTGCCCCCCGCTCTGCCAAACCCAAAGGGTGTTCCTTTGATCTTTTGACCCCAAAAGCGGTATGGATAATCTTCGTCTCATGGGTGATAATGTGACTCTAGGTGAAAAAGATAACACATAAGAGCCCAGAAACCATTTTGCTATTTCAATGTACAGTACACTTGACCTTTGACCCCAGTACAATTAACCTTTGATTTTTTTGACCCCCAAGTCGATCACTTTCGTCCCATGGGTAGTTCATAAATGTGATATAGTGACTCTAGGTGAAAAAGATAACACGTAAGAGCCCGAACATTTTGGTATTTCAATGTTCCATACACTTGACCTTTGAACTCAAAATCGATAGGGATCATCTTCGTCCCATGGGAGGTCCATAAGTGTGATATAGTGACTCTAGGTAAAAAGGATAACAAGTAAGAAGAACATCTTCGTCCCATGGGGAATCTATATGTGTGGTATGGTGACTCTAGGTGAAAAGGATAGAGCCCGGAAACCATTGCGTCTACGGACGGACAACCTGATTCCAAATACCCCCCCCCCCCCCCCCCCCAACTCAGAAGTTCCCATATCGAAAGTTTTTAGTCTCTATCATTCAGACGTTTGTGTCTACTTCCCAACAAGAAGTATACACAGACGTCTGGATGATCGAGATTATTGTAAACGGTTAAAATGGAGCATGGCTTCTGATTTACCGGAAAATGGGATAACGCAAAAAGGTTTCTCTGATATAGTCCAGAAGAAGTGCTGTTGATTGGATGTTATAACGAAGCGATAGATCCACAAAATAATTTTTGCTGCAGAACAGCTGTGCTAGTCACTATAGTTAAAAAAACTGCAGAATAAAAGGAACTGAATGCTTGTGTCCCTAGGCACGTAGAAAAAATGATTTAGTCAATGCACTTATTTGACCTTCCATGCTAAGTGTGGGGTCAAAAAACATCCCTAGAGTTTTGACACATGATGAAGCACTAGTGATGACAGATGCATCGAAAGCTAGTTGATATCCCGAGAAAGCTTGTGGTGGAGATGATAAGTTCTGGTTTTTTTCCTGATTTAGCTGAAGTATGTTCTTTTGCATCCAATGGTCAATATCAGAAAGACACCGTTCTTGAAAGTCTTTCTGCAATGCTGTCCCAGCTGTCCTTCTGATTTATAAGCAGCAGTCACATCTCACTGAATAACGCTAACGGATGTCCAACGGATACCATGAACATGTTAAAAACTTGAAACGGATACCATCGGATTAGGGGGTCCGCTTAGTGTACGGTAGATATGCGTTGTTAAGCGTTTTAATCGGAACTCATTCTTTTTCTGTATTTGACCAGTTTGCATCCATTAATGTCCGGTGGACATTTTATTTTTTTCTGACTTTTGTGTAGACATGACTTAAAAATGCTTAAGACTATCAGAACCTGTAGAATCTCTCTAGATTCAGACAGAGTTTCTATCTGTGAATCTTAAGCGGTCTGCTCTTCCTCAGCATTGTCAATAATAGTGGGACGAGATGGAGGTTTTGTATGCTGAGTGTCAAATTAACATGAACTCAAATAATGAAAGATATTTTTAATTGTTTAAAGATATAATCAATTATTGCGCGCATCAATGTGGTGGAATTATTGCTCGTAAAAGTTTTAAATTTGGAGCTCGGTGTAAATAATTTGATGATCTCCTTAATTCAATTGAAGACATTTTATCATTATATTATTTCCAATGCTTATATATGAAAAATTATTGCGCGTATCTATTCTTTTAAAGAGAGACATAATTCAATGAAGGAAATCAATAAGTCCACTGTGGATATGTTGAAGATTTCTCTAAGTGTATAGTTGCTTTCTCTAAAAGAGAATTCTTGCGAGCATCAGCTGAATTGATCATGGAAGAGAGCAATAATCCAATTATTGTACTCTTTAATTGATGCGCGCATTAATTGAATTATTGCTCTTTGTAGCGCGCATTAATTCAGTTGTTGATACATTAATTATTTTTAAGAGATCTTTAATTGAATTGTTGCGTACAACAAATGAGTTAATGGTATTTTCAAATAATCAAAGATATTTTCAATTATTTGAGTTATGTTAATTTGCCGCTCCATATTTGCAGCCTTTCCCCGACCCGCGCCTTTAAACTTCCCAACATTTGCAATCCTTCCTTTTAGAGGCATGGAAATACGTCATCGAGGATGATGGGTCTAAAAAGATATATCCACTTTCGACTTGTACCTATTTTGCGTGACCTATACACGTTCGTCTAATGTTTAAAAAAGTTTCATCAGTTTCAAATGCGTCCCACGTTTGTTTAAATCGGTACTTGTCCGTTAATCAGACGGTAATGTCCGTTAATCAACAGTTAATTACCTGGAACATATCCCGTAATCGTGCGCTTGTGCGTTTTATACGTTTCATACACCTATCGCGGGAGCCCCAAACAGCTGCGGCAATGACTTTCATCAACGGATACCGGACAGTATTAGTTTTATCCGTGCAACGTCCGTTTTTGCTATCCGGTAAGGCGTGGTTACTCCGATAATCAGGTATACTTCAGTGTCTCGGTGTTGCAATGATAACACATGTTACGTCTACGGCAAATTTCTCCGATTAGTTTGGAGAACACGCAATGTTGACGAGGTCCTAATACAGAACCCAGCGGAACACCAAAGTGGAGTAGAAACTCTCTGAACAATGTAGATCCAAAAGCATCTTGTTGACTTCGACCAGGGAGATAAGACTTTATCCATGACAGAGCCGATCCCGTGATACCAAAAGCATACTCCATACGTCTGATTAGAATATTATGGTCTTAAGACGTCGAATGCGGCTGAAAGATCAAGCAGAGTGTAGCACATGAATCCCTGTCCAATGCAGAGGTAATATCATGATGAATCCGTAATAGAGCCATTTATGTGGAATAGCAATTGCGATAGGCAGATTGCACCCGGTCATGAAGCTGGTAAGCGTTTGGATGTTTTTCAAGTCGAGCTGCCATTGTCTTTTCCAATATTTTAGATACAAAAATAAGTTTGATACAGGTCTATGATTTTTTAATTTATCCTTGTCAAGTCCTTGTTGCTTAATTAATAGTCATACTATAGCATTTTTTGAAATCCAATTGCACGTTCGACCCCAAGAAAGATTTGCTGATAATTTCAGAAATAATCGGCAAATTGTTTCAGAACTTTTGTGAGTATTGGGTCTAATTCGCAGTACTTTGTTGGCGCCCCACTGATAATATCATGTACCTTGGAAAGCTGGCTCAAACACTTCCTAAGGAATACGACCAAACTTGATGTCAGTTCGAAGAACATCTTCCATATAAGAGAACGTGCTCAAAGAATAGACTATCTCTAATTTTCTGATTTTTTTCAATAAAGTATTCATCAAATTTTGATGCAAGATCGATTTCGTTATCATGCACTGACATATTTATATTTCCCATGAGACTGTTTGTAAGCTCGAATAGTTGTTTCAAGTCCCTGCCTATATCCTGAATTTTGTCAATATAATATTTTGTTTTACAATATAGCTAAAGTTTAGTAATTTGCATATACTTCTTGAAAATTTCCTTGTGGACAGATAATTTTGATCATCTTATCAGCCGTCCGACGATACCTCTTGGCAGAAATATAGATCGTCCGTATGTTTGGACGTAAAGTGATCCCCTTTGATTTATGAGTCGTCGGAATATCGATGGTGGTTTAGAGGACCGCATTATATCGCATAGTAAGTTTTTCAGCTGATATACCTTCGTTTATAAAAGTTGAAAAGGTTGTTTTGGAATTTGCTATGTCATGTCAGATAATATCCGGAAAATTACGGTTTTCCTCTCCCCTGAATGAATTGAAAGGTGGCACCCAGTAGCGTTGCCACTGTCGTTGCACATACCAGAATCTGCCCCTATCGGCGTTCCTTGCAAAGTTGAGCTATCATCTCTGGTTATTAACACATCTAAGGGTGTGCTGCGTCAGAAACATGCTGCAATAATTCACTTTCTTTTAAAGGCTCTGTGAAAGGTCTAACATATTTTTCATTACCATTCAATACTGCTATAAAAAGCAGGCAACCAGCCAATTTATCTCACTTTGCATGCGAAAATAGGTAACTTTATATGTAAAAATTACGGGAAATGTACATGTATGTTGTCAAAAAGAGCCCACATGCCTTATCGGTCACCTGAGTATCAGCTAAAAGTATCACTAGTCCCAGGGACATCACTTACAACTGGTGATTGATTGATTGATTATTTATTGCTTTCCGCCACACTCAACAATTTTTCAGTTATCTGGTGGCGTCCAGTTTTTTTGTTGGTGGAGGAGAGAACCCAGATACAATGTACCTGGGAAGAGACCACCGACCTTCCGCAAGTAAACTGGCAAACTTGCTCACATAACGCCGCGGCCGAGATTCGAACACGCGCCGACAGAGGTGAGAGGCTTTGTGATTTTGAGCCCGATGCTCTAACCACTCGGCCACGGAGGCCCCTACAACTGGTGACGTCTCGGTATTAGTGAAAAGTTTTCAATCAATCAACAGACATATCACTATTTAAATACTTGTCAATAGACACATCATTGTCTAAATACCTTCTTAACATACATACCACTGTCTACATACCTTATTAACAGATATAACACTGTTTAAATCCCTTATCAACAGACACATCACGATTTAAATACCTTATCAACAGACATATCACTGTTTAAATACCTTTTAAAAGACGTATCACTGTTTAAATACCTTATTAACGGACATATTAATATATTATCAACAGACACATCAATGTTTAAAATCTCTTATCAGTAGATACGCCAATGTCTCAATACCTTATTAATAGACTCATCACTGTCTATATACCTTTTGAACAGACACATCAATGTCTAGATACCATATCAACAGACACATCACTGTCTATATACCTTATCAACAGACACATCACTATTTAATTACCTTATCAACAGACACATCACTATTTAATTACCTTATCAACAGACACATCACTGTCTATATACCTTATCAACAGACACATCACTATTTAATTACCTTATCAACAAACACATCAATGTCTAGATACCTTATCAACAGACACATCACTGTCTATATACCTTATCAACAGACACATCACTATTTAATTACCTTATCAACAAACACATCAATGTCTAGATACCTTATCAACAGACACATCACTGTCTATATACCTTATCAACAGACACATCACTGTCTATATACCTTATCAACAGACACATCACTGTCTATATACCTTATCAACAGACACATCACTGTCTATATACCTTACCAACAGACACATCACTGTCTATATACCTTATCAACAGACACATCACTGTCTATATACCTTATCAACAGACACATCACTGTCTATATACCTTATCAACAGACACATCACTGTCTATATACCTTACCAACAGACACATCACTGTCTGTATACCTTACCAACAGACACATCACTGTCTATATACCTTATCAACAGACACATCACTGTCTATATACCTTACCAACAGACACATCACTATTTAATTACCTTATCAACAGACACATCACTGTCTATATACCTTACCAACAGACACATCACTATTTAATTACCTTACCAACAGACACATCACTGTCTATATTCCTTATCAACAGACACATCACTGTCTATATACCTTACCAACAGACACATCACTATTTAATTACCTTATCAACAGACACATCACTGTCTATATACCTTACCAACAGACACATCACTATTTAATTACCTTACCAACAGACACATCACTGTCTAGATACCTTATCAACAGACACATCACTGTCTATATACCTTATCAACAGACACATCACTGTCTATATACCTTATCAACAGACACATCACTGTCTATATACCTTATCAACAGACACATCACTGTCTATATACCTTACCAACAGACACATCACTGTCTATATTCCTTATCAACAGACACATCACTGTCTATATACCTTATCAACAGACACATCACTGTCTATATACCTTATCAACAGACACATCACTGTCTATATACCTTATCAACAGACACATCAATGTCTAGATACCTTATCAACAGACACATCACTGTCTAGATACCTTATCAACAGACACATCACTGTCTATATACCTTATCAACAGACACATCACTGTCTATATTCCTTATCAACAGACACATCACTGTCTATATACCTTATCAACAGACACATCACTGTCTATATACCTTATCAACAGACACATCACTGTCTATATACCTTATCAACAGACACATCACTGTCTATATACCTTATCAACAGACACATCACTGTCTATATACCTTATCAACAGATACCACGGTTTAAGTATTGGTACTTTATTGACAGGTACCATTCTTCAGATACATCAAAACAGACACCACAATATCTGATCACGATAACAAATAACACTGTCTAAACATCTTATTAGATACCGCTGCATATATCCATATTACGTAAGAAGCTTGTAAGGGTACTAAGAAATGACATGTACTTTGATGGGCTACTCATCACGTACTACAAGCTTTTGATAAAAAGAGGATGTAGAAGAGTACCTAATGAGAGGCGGATGGTCAAACTGACTCACCAGAAACGTTTGCTCGTGTATGCACATATCATCAATTACGCAGGCAGGCCAAGAGGTTGTAATCACTAGTATTTTTCACTGTAAGTCGGCATGTGAAGCCAAACGACAAAGTTTTAATCATTATATCTGTAACATGGATACCGTTACCAGAGAAAAGAACAGAGAGTATGCCTCCATTTTACTTCCGAATACAGCGATAAAAGGAGTCGGGATCGTTACAGGGGTTTCAGGAAACATTCTGGTATTTCTGCTGTATACATTCTGGATTCAAAACAAAGGAGACAGTCGCTACTTTATTCCATTTCTAGGACTAGTGGATGCACTTGGAAGTCTGGTGCAAGGTACATTTTATCTTCTGACAGACGAATATGCATTTACATTTCAAAATGATATAGCGTGTCGATTATTGTATTTCGTATTAACGAGCTTGTCCAGTATTTCAGCCCATTCTATTTTAGTGATAGCGTTGCAACGCTACCTTGTGATATGCAGACCATTTGGCCGACAGATGTCACTTACCAGCAAGCGTATATCTCTAGTGTCCATTGTAGTCGCATCCTGTGTCTATGCTATTCCTTTTATTGTGTACAGTGGCGTGAAGAGAGAAAGCATTTCATTTCGAGGACAGAATTTCACGGCCTTCATATGCAGAATAGTCGTGGAAGTTTCGCCGTCATCAATCACATACATTACATTTCTTTTTATTCTAACACTGGTCAACCTGATCATGACGTCATTTCTCTATGCTCCAGTCTGTAAAGCCTTGTATCATGCGAGAAAGCTAATGAGAAGGCCACAGTCACAAACTGATGCCAATCCAGAAAACCTGATACAAAATACAGATCTTGTGAATCATGCAGGCGACCAGAGCAGAGTCACTGGAGAAGCGTATCTCCCCAAGATGAATGGCGGCATGTCCGCTATCCGAATAAGTCTCATGTTCCTCATCGTTATAGCAGTGTACACCATTTCTTACATTCCAAGTTTTCTGATAATTCTGATTAACCACACTCGTAAAGACTTCGATCCGCTCCAGCTTACGAACGCAGGACTTAATGCGTGGAGATTCTTTAATACTGCTAGTTTTTTCAATCACATTGCCAACCCGTTCATTTATTGGTATTACGACAAGAAATTCAGGAAGGCTTTGGGTAAACTTTGCGGGAAAAGCACATAGATGTTCTGAAATGACCACTCTGTCGTTGCTTACCATCATACTATGTACAGTGTTGGGCATGATGAGGTGTACATGGAATATGTGTATCAAAGAAAGATCATCATTGAATCCCAGCGAAGGCATGCTCTTAACTAAATATAAACTACACAGAATATTTCAGGTTTCGCCAAAGTCAAATTGGCTTGAATTCTTCTACATACTCTAGCACAGTTTTCACTCTCGCATCATGTTAGTACTGTATCATGCAATATATTATTGATGAAAAATGTTTGTCTTCTTTCTGTGAACAGAAGAAAGATATCTTTATCAAAACAATGTTAACATTTCAGGGAAATAATACGATTTTCCTGTTTAAATGGAGGAAATACTTGGTATTTTTTTCAACATCAACGGATGGCATACCAATCATCGTTAATCAATCAAAATCCAGAGAATATAAATAAAGCCATCGTTTGCTATTTTCAGCTAGTTTGTTGGTGTTTTAACTCGACTGAGGTATCTCGGTGTTCTTGAGCTGGTAATCAGATCTCGACAAGCTTTGGGGTTGTGTCAGAAAGCAGCATAATTGTTAGCTAGTCCAATCTGCTCCTGAGCTTTGTCCTGCGTGTCTTTGTGACTACAGTACTATAGTGATAAATTGTATCTTGCATGAGGAATAGCATTGTCGCAAGCCACGACTGAAATGTACCTCCTCTCCCTTTTCACCCGTGGCTCTCTGCGTGAAAATTTTCTCGTTTCACATAAATATGCATCACGCAAATCGGCAAATCATTAAGCTTCCAAGCACAGGATAGTCGGAGATTTAAACTGTTTATAGAATGCCAGCAAATTGCTCTTTACCAATCGGAACTCTTGTTCTTCCAATTCGTCATTAAAGTAACCAAAACAGAACCCGTATGTATACAGATATAGCGATTTCGACATTGAACAGTTAACAAATGAACAAACAGATGTGCTGGGGTATATTAATTCTTGTCAAAGATATTTTCGTTGCATAAAGCACAAGTTTCCATGGCCGCAGCCATTATTGAGTTAAATGCGGCTGCGCTAAACCATATCTTCAATTATAGGCTAAGCGTGAATTCTGTTGTCCAACGAAGTACACCATTCTCGTATGTATATTTATGAGAAACGAGAAAATTTTCACGCGGAGAGCCATAGGTGAAAGGGGAAAGACGCGTACATTTCCGCCATGGCTTGCGACGAGGAAGGAATAGTGCCTCGGTGATTTTCCCAGGCGATACGATAAAAAGAATTAAGATAGGTAATTGCAGACTTTGTAGGAAAACAATAGAATTGTTAAGTTAGTTGTTAAGTTAGATTGGTGATTTCACATATTAATTCGCCTGGTTGGTGTTTCCTTTTCTGTTTTTTGTAATAATCGAGGGACATATTTCTTCCTGGTTTTAGTCAGTTAGTCAATTCGGGTTTCATTATTAACATTAATGTTATTATTTCTGTTCGCCTACAGAGGGGGTGAAAGTATTTTAAGGAGGAACAAGAAAATAATTTGACACAAGCGTTAAAGATATCAGGCTGTTGGAGATGAAGGACATTGTAATTTCTTTTTTTATCAGACCACACTGACAATACGCATTTTGTACATCCCGTCAGTATGGTAACTGGCATGTACCAGTTACAATTTGTTGTCCTTTCGTGTTTTCGAGGCGAAATGACGACAGAAGAAGAAGACGACAAAACGACAATTAGCGACTTTTCGCACTGAAATAACGAAAAGTCGACCAGATATAGGCGAAAAGACGACAAATTAAACCCGCAAATTAACGATCTTATTTGTCGTCTTTTCGATTCGAAAATATGACAAAACGATAATTAGCGACTTTTCGCCCCGAAATAACAACAAAACGAAAAGCCGACAAAATACAGACAAAAAGACGGCAAACAAAATCCGTTATAAGCGACCTTATTTGTCGTCTTTTCGCTTGGTGTTTTGTCTTTTCGAGGCGAAAAGACGACAAAATGATAATTAGAGACTGTATCATGTCAATAACATGCAATAAACACGGATAAATCATTTGCTAATTACATACTGATAGAATGGAATATACATGTACAAAGAGCAACGTATATATAAAACGCATTAGATTCTTGCAAAATACAAGTAATGCACGTGCGCATAGCATGCTTTACACGGACAGCTATTTACCTGTGCACTTACAAAAATGTTTGATGTTCTTTATTCTGATAAAGTTACGAAAGAAAATAATAAACTCCACCTGTATCTTGACAGTTACAATACGTTATGATTCCATTATACAGACTGACGCACATCACCCGTGCCTGTCAGGATATCTTCAATCGGGAGATACCAAAGAATCTGATCATGCACGTACACTGTACATCTGTTTGGATTTACTGCATGCATAATTCGAAATCTATTACTGATTACATACAAATATGATTGGTATCTGTATGAAAATACGGGTATTGTATGTGCAATCCAAGTGGAATGGGCAAGTGGGAACTTAAAATCGATTGATTGGGTGCCCCCTTTAAAGTAGTAGTAAAAGGTAGTTGATGTGTGAAGTGCGGAATTAAAGAATTTGTATAATGAACTAACCTTTGCCCCCCCCCCCCCCCCCCCCCCCCCCCCCCCAAGTGAACTCCGGTTGCCCCTCTAACTTTATAAAACGATGCTACGTACATGCACCTCCATATCAAGAAATAAATTGTTACACTTAGAATTTCCTGCAGTATGATACACATTAAGTACTTTATAATTGAATATTTATTATGTCCAAACCCAGACCAGTATTTTTTTTTTATATTTCTAATGATAGAGTTTAATATAAGCACCGATGTCACTCTTGAAAGTTTCCATTGTATTGTCAACCCAAAATTTTAAAATAGTTGAAATTCCTGAATGCTTGTAAGCTAACACTTAACCAGTGACAAATTTTCTTTCTTTCTGTAAAATGTCATCGTACATCGAAGTAGGACACACAGACACATATACAACCAACCAACTAAATATAACTGCCTAGCTGGATAGCTCAGTATGTTACTGTATCGACTACTGATCTGTAGATCGTGAGTTCGAGTCTATAAAGGTTTTATTTTTTAGATTACTTTTTTTTTTTTTTTTTTTTTTTTTTTTTACTAAAACTGCATTTTTAGGTAAACAAGGTAAATTTAAAGTTTTCAATTTCAAAATGTTATTGTAAATATCCTCTACTTTCCATCCATAGTAGATTTCCAGTGGAGTAGCTGCCATTGACGCCAAAACGCCCGGGCCAACACATCAATTTGACAACAAAAATGATTTTTATTATGCATGATTTTATAGCTAGAACAACTCATCAATGTAACCTAATAAGCCTCAAACCCCATGAGCCCCCTGCCTCCCCCCGGACCGTGCCCTGGACCCACTAGGGACCTTAAGACGGCCCCAGACCCCCAGCCTATTCTGAATTTGTCACTGTGCGTACACTTCCCTTGAAGGCTAGAGCTCTACGCCACTGATTTCCCAGGTGTGCTATTCTTTCTTAATATGAAACTTCCGAGGTACGTATAAGGTCTGAATGACGTCAATATTGTTAGGCACACTTCATTTCTAATAGAAAAAAGAGGAATAATCTGTTCTATTTATTTGAAGACACACCTCATAGAATTGTGAGAATTAGCCGTCGAAATCAATTTAAACTAGAAGATGTCGGAAGACAGTAATACCCGCACGCAAGTGTTTGCCTTTAAATATACTCTCCTTCGTACTTGTGTAGTTAGCAAACATTTTGAAAATACATGTACATGATTCAATTTAGCATAAAATACGCAGGTGAGAATATGACCTCTGCGCCCCTGGAAGACTACGGCACACTTCACCCGTGCTAATCAGGAAGATTCAAATATCTTTTTTCCTACTGAATGTTGGACTGCTCGGGATTTTTGCAGTATAGAAATCAAGAATCCGATCACGCATGTACATAATGCACTGTACATCTATTTGCATATATTGCCTGCACAATTTACAGATGAATACATACAAATGTGAATAATAATCGAAAATATACTGCAGCTTTCAAAATTTGTTGACTCTCTGATATCTGCACAAAATAATTTCTTCAGTAGAATACAAGTATTTGAGCACCATGATTTAATTTCAGATGCTTCCTTCTTTGTAAATGTAATTAATAATGATCCACAACAGACAGCAATTTCATATTGAACTTCTACAAAATCAGGCAGCAAAAATAACGTGAGTCTTTAATTTCCGTTCGCGAATACAATGTATAGACATTGCTATAATACATATATTGATTCAAAATGAGGTAAGGTCCGTTTTGGTTGAGTGTTTATGTAATTTGTAAATTTCTGTAAAACACATTTCACTATACTAGATTGTTTACGTATACCCTATATGCTACTACTGGAGATGCATGTGTTACCCGTATATGTCAATCAAAAATGAAGTGTTCCAAAATGGGCCCCTTCAATACCATGATACAAACTCTAATACATACAATAATAGAATATTCATCTAATACGGCGGATAAGCAGAGAAATATAACGGATACCGAGAATTCTACTATATTTTAGAATTCATATATACTTTTGCCTGCGATGTTGAAGGGTCTCAATGCCACTTTTAAAGGATTCCTTTTCTTGACCGTTCAGAAAGTTCTCCACTGCGTGTATGACGTCATCATGTGACTAAAAGTGAGTACCGGAAATGACCATTTTCAGTTTTGGAAATAGATGAAAGTCTGATAGAGCGAGATCAGGCGAATAAGGCGGATTCTTAATCAATTTAAAGCCACAATCGTTAATGGCAGCCATGACAATGGACACTTGTGAACAGGGGCATTATCCTGGTGGAAAAACATATCTTTACTGAGTTTTCCGCGGTGCTTGAGTTTAATATTTTCCTGTAACTGCCTTAGAAGTGAAGCATAGTATGTGCCATTGATTGGTTGTCCCTTTGGGAGAAAATCTTACGTCAGAATACCACCAGCATCCCAGAAAACCGAGGCCATAATCTTTCCAGACGGAACAGTCTTTGCCTTCTTTGGCGGGGGTGAACCAGTATGCTTCCATTGTTTAAACTGTTGTTTGACCTTGGGGTAAATGATGGACCTACGTTTCATCCATAGTAACAAATCTATGAAGAAAGTTAACAGGATCTACCTCTAAAAAGTTTAGATTAGAACGCGACAAAGTGCGCCTTGGGTGCTTCTGATCAACTGTTAGAAGTCTTGGCACCCAACAGGCTGAAAGCTTTCTCATTGCAAGATCCTGTGTCAGAATGAAATGTATTCTTTCCTGTGAAATGCCAACTGTACTGGCTATATATCTTTCTGTAACTCGCCTGTTAGTCATAACAATACCATGGACTTTATTGACCATTTCTGGGGTTGCAACAGTGACATGCCTTCCAGGACGGGGTCAAGGCTCTGTCTGCGGCGTTTAAATTCTGCCACACACCTGTTTACTATAGGATATGAAGGGGCATCTTTCCCTAGTGTTGCTACCATATCAATATGGATATCCTTAGGTGCTAAACCTTTCTTATGCAAATATTGGATCAATGCCCTTTCACTGATTTTGTCCATTTTGCGAAAGCCACTTGCCTTGTTTACTTTAGGGTGCTATCTCATCGAAATAAGCTGACCAAATGACACCAGTCTTCGGGTACACTGCCTCAGGGAATAGTAGGACTGACAAAGGACATCAATGTTAACCTCCTTCAATACATCAATCAGCCCTCGTAGTGATTGCTCCTTCGACAAACTCGGAATTTAGAAGAAAGAATCACAGGTCCTTAAAAACGGAGGTCCCATGTCACGGCAGGCGTTGGCACGTTAAAGAACCCTCACTGCTACGGGCCTGAGCGCTAAGCATAGGTCTAAATTTGTAGTACTTTACCTAAAGCTGGTGACATCTCAATATGAGTGAAAAATTCTCGACGTGATGTAAACAAACGAACAATCAATCGGGCTACGTTGGAGCAATTTTTTCATAAAAATGAAAATTGAAAAAAAAGCTTTTAAAAAACAATGAAAAAGAGCAGGACAAAGGTGAATCAGGTGAGCGATTTTTTTAAATGAATATTTCTGTTTTCTCCTTATTATATACTTTCAATTTCATCTCTTATTTTTCCTTTAAAAGTTTTGTGGACATATATCACACATATATTCCGGAAACTTTCCGGCCCGCAAACATGATGTCGCAATAGTACATAAGCGGAACTACTTTTCTTTGATAATGGCACTCTTCGTGTTTCCCTCCACTCAGTAAAGAAATTGTTAAAAATAAAATTATTGTTAGTTTCTAAATGAAATTAAAGGTATATGATAAAAAAATTAATCTATAATAAAAATCTCGGTCAGTCTATTCGCCAAAAAACTCGGTCATCGTATTTTCCCATACAGAGTCTATAACCTATAATTATGAGTTCCTGAAATACCTTATATTATTACCCTTGACTTAAGATGACAGACAGACAGACATGTAGATAGATAGGTAGATCACGGAGCACTGGCGTTATATTTCTAGAAATAGCTTGAATACGCAATTATGACTTTTAACACTCATGATTACTTCTCCCGTCGGATTCCCCATCACAATCTCGAAAATTCACATTTTCAGAGCAGACCAGTATATTGACAGCACTATTCAAAGGGAGATCATTCTAAGCACAGGACGCATATGAATTATATTCAACCTTATCGACATCCTATATTTTCCAGTTTGACAATATAAATGTTGCCTGTTAATATCTTAATATTTACTCAGTCTTATAAGCATAATCATCTCTGGATTCGCTCATAATGACAAACTACACCTACTGGGAGTTTCAATGTACAGTGTATATACATGTGCTATGGTTAAGGCCAGACGTCGATCTTCCATTGTCTCAAGTTGTTTATAGTTTTGATATATTCAGTTTAATTAATTCATTTATATAATCAACGATCTTACAATTTCTATACCCTAAACCACATTCAACTCAAAAGGAACGTTGATTAAAACATGTGTTTCACTATCATGTTTTATCGACTGAACAATATAGGAGGGGCATTTCAGAAAATTGTGGTCGTTATCTTCAAGTTATTTTCATTCTGTTGTTAATGTTGCAAACAGATCTATGTTCAATACATAAAGCTCTGAATGTTTCCTACAACATATTGATGATATACACTAAACTGAATTAATTGAGACTGGATCTGTATTAACCTTTTTTAAAAAATCCATTTTGTGGTTTAGCTCTCTTGAGGTGAAAGCACAAGTGAACGTTTGTTCTTTATCTACCGTCAGTCTGTGAACTTTTTTGTGGGATTTAAATGGTCGATTTTCCCTTTAGAATCACCGGATAAAGGGAATTCAGAGTACTGTTCTTCCTACACGTACCTAATGAAGATAATAGGATGGTGCATTAAAAACCATTAAGAACTTCTGAACCAGCACAGGAGTTTAAAAGGTTAACATGGCAAGCGCAGTTCCAGGGGTAGATTGTGACTCAGGGTTTGTACCCCTAATCCAACAGTAAAAATACAAAATTTTGACGATTTTTACACACAGTTTCAGTTGAAAATATCAAATGTTATATCCTTAATATCAGTTGGACCTACCTGGAAAATTCCCTTTCGAGATAATTATCTTGAAATTACGAAAAAAAAAAAATTAATTACGAGAGAAAACGTATGTCTATAAAGCCGTGTTGCACAACTTATGAACAGTCTTTGAAGCGTTTGATTTGATAAACGGGAAAACGTCCGATGTGAATAATTTTATCGAAATATTATTTTTGCTTGATTGTGTATTGTTTTACATCAAGTTCGAAAATCTTTCGAGGGTTTACAAGCCGAAATCTGTTACCAGTGAAATTAATGAGGTGAAAAATTAACAGGACATCACTTCTGCAGTACAGGGAGAAATCAAAGGCTGTAGAGTACCTCTGGTCACCACTGACCCCCCCCTACCGTAAAGGACCTAAACAAGATCCTTGAGGATAACTTTCCTAACCTCTAGGATAATCCTAGATTGGCAAGAGAATTTAGTGAACCACCAATGGTGTCCTTCAGATGACTCGGGAATATTAAGGATTTTGTGGTAAGGGCCAGGTGGACAACCCTCTATTCAATGGCTTTTCAACCAGCTCTGACGCGTGCTGTAGGATTCAGAAACGTTTCAAAGCACCACTACAGACAAAAGTTATAAAATATTAGGTCAACTATTGCATACACCTCATCACATGTAAACAATTTGCCTAACAATATTTTTAGGAAACTACAAATATCAACAACCACTTATCAACCATCAAAACCAAACAACAAAGAAAGTCACGTTTGGCAGGACATGAAAGTGGTTGTTGATCATAACCCAACATGGACCAATGCAGAGAGGAAGAGCTTGGAAAATCCTGGATACATTGCTTGAAATAATTCCGTCTGGACAGAATGAAGAAATTGACTGATAACTAGGATAAATTCTCAGCCTAATCAGATTCTATAGCCCGATACCCAATGAGATGTTTTTCCAGTTATATAATTAAAATAAATACACTTATCTCCCACGTTCCAAGGTTCTGTCCTTCAATTCTTTACTTTAGCTATATTGTGTATTTCTTCTATATTACTTTAAAATCTTCTCTTAAAACGCTGTCACTTCTGAAGTGAGATACCGTGTACGAGACATGAACAGATATATGGGGTTCCAATGGCCATGTAGCTGTAACAGAAAAACACAAGCCAAAACAAAGAATCTACAAGTAATATGGGATTAGGGGATGATTAACTTTTGCCTGAACCAAAGTTGGTTGGTGAGACAAAAAGGAAGTAAATAACGCGCATACCTTGAAGTATTAATAGGGTGTGTGTGTGTGTGTGTGCCGTTTCTTGATAACAAAAAAAAAAAAAAAAAAAAAAAAAAAAAAAAAAAAGGGGGGGGGTGGCATGTGTAAGAGTTGTCGCTCTTCCAATTGAAACCAACATTAATATACATGAAATAACATGGTATATAAACGGGCAATAATTATCTCAGAATTTCGAGATAATTATATCATATTATATCATAGAAATTATACTTCATTAAATATTTTTATAACATCTACTTGCATAGTAGGTAATAGATGGTGGCAGCATTCTATTATTTTTCAATGGTAAGCTTGTACGCGTTATTACATTGGTTAGAACGATTGTCTTAAAAGCGGGTAGCTGTAAATCTATAGTTCGATGGAAAAACACTAGGACAGACCAGGGAACTACAAATCCATCCCATATAAAAACCTGCGATTTACGGCGCACAAAACTTTGCGCATAGTTGGGGACATGTCTCGCTGTATTCTTGTATTGCCATCTTAAAAAATTCATTTAAAAAAAATTCCTAACACATTTCCTCACTATAATTGTTCCAGACATTCTTTCAAACATTCATCAAAGCTCCATGCAACCCGAAAACTCGCAACTTCAAATGATGTCATGAAACATGTAGGTAGACAGTCAAATCGAACCTGTTTCATACCCAAACTCATACTCTATGAAACAATATGTCTATGTGAACCAATATCCCCACAGATATTTCTAGTTAAATATTTTGGAAGAAATCATCTCAGTTTGGTTTTAAAAATGATTGTTTGAATAGGTTTGAATATTGACTTAAATTCCATAGCTGCCATTAGTATGGTTCCCCTCCCCGCCTCTCCGCTTTTACACTTCGCTATTGAAAACGTAGTGGTGGGGGCAGACACCAGACCAGGATTTCACAAAATCCATGTACCAGGATTACTTTTCAATGCTGAAGAGCTGTAATTATATATAAATTATACATTTTTCATTTCATATTGATTTTTTTGTGATTATGACAAATGAAGACTAAATGCTTTACTCGTATTGGATATTATAAATAGACGCAATAATCAACGGGGTTCAAGTTGACTGGCTACCTAACATGAATGTTCGAAGGAAGTATAGCGGGAAAATGTGTACGGAATATTTTGATATTAAATTTTTAAGACGGCTTTGCAAGAATACAGCGATAAAGGCCTCAATAGTGCGCAGGTTTTTGTTCGCCGTAAATTGTAGGTTTTTATAAAACCTGTAGCTCTCGGGTCTGTCGAAATATTTCCCCAGAGAGCTACAGATTTGCAGCTAGCAACCAAGATGCTCTGGTTCGCTTCTCGATTCATTCGTCGCGTCAAACGTATGACGTTTAACATAGGTTCCTTCGCCAAACGCCAGACATTAGAAGTGAAAGTCACAGTTACAAGGGGCGTCGACACGATTTAAGCTGAACATTTTTAAATCTTAATTTTCCATCTTTAATGTTTAGAATGCTTAACTAATGCTTTTCCAATGGTCAGCAAAAAATTTGAATGTCAGTTGTCGAGTTACATGAACGAAACAGAGCTCACAATTCTTTGTTATGCAAACAAGGCATGTGTCGTGTTTTTCCTTTACATGTATTAGATAGGCTAGTAAATGTTTCGTTTAAGACAGATTCTTTACTTTAATTTGCAAGTTAATTCTGAACACAATTGAACATTTTCTAGTCTGTTTCACGCCTCATTTTGTTTTAAACACGATATTTTCTATTAAGCAATATGTATGTACTTTAGGGCTAAAAGTAGGTCAAACATTTTTCCATATATTTTTTTCATTATGGATATAGGTATTGTCCTGAAATTTTGTCACAATCTCCATCTCAAAGAAATTCATAATCCGTTTACATTTCAGCTTTATCGGTGTACTGTGACCTACGTTAGGGGTAAAAGTAGGTCAAATAGTTTCCTGGACTTTTTTTTCATCATGGATACAGACATTGCACTGACATTTTGTCACGACCTCAATCTCAGAGAAATACAGTTCACATGTTTAGTGCACTATGACTTACTTTAAGGCTTATCTATTAAGGATGTCTGTGATAATCGATTCAGAGTGCATAATGTGCTTACAGGTTGAATTTCACAGTCCGACGGGTGTATGCGGCACCGTTTGCGGGGACTATCAAAATTTGCTAATTCTAAAACAGACATAGCAATACCCTTACCCCTTTTTTCGTAGAAACAAGAATGCAGGTGAATTGTAAAATGTTATGAAAAATGATATATTATTGAGAACGTCGCGTTTGTCTTTAAAACGGAGTCCCGTGTCACCCCTGACGCCATTCAAAATATGTTGCAATTTATCTAAAGCTGTTTATTTCTCAATAAGAGTGAATAAAATTTTCGAATGTTGCATAAAATAAATAAAATACGCCTTTTAACTGAACGCGTTACTGCGCCTTTATTTGTGTTAAATGTTACACTATTCAACTCCAATATCCTTCACCCCCTTCGTTTTATTACGTCGATCTTTTGCGAGTGATGATACCATTCAGTTTCGAATCAATGCATTTTTTGATGTGAATGTTAGCTTTATTATGCCTTTTAAAAGATTTATGAGTGTGGGTTTTTGTTTTGTTTTGTTTTTAAATCAGTGATCATCCTAATAAAACATCAAACACACTGCTAAAGCTTTCACAACTTATGATAATGTTTGATCCGATGTTTACAGCTTTGGAGTTTGAATTTAAACGAGTTCTGTATAACTTGCTGGTTTCAAGACAGTCTGGCATAGAAGATCAACAGACCTCAATAATTTTTGTCAACGTAAAACAATTGAGATAATCCTGCACAGTTAGTTATATATGTATTTATGCAATTTCAGCATTTTTCACGATGCCCACCCTGATAGTCAGAAACTTTTCTTAAATCTGGGTCAATACCTCCTAAACTTTCAGATAATCCTAAATTTGCGTGATCAAAAGAGACCAGGTTCTCCTATATCCTAGCATATACACGACTTATTTCCGCTGACACCTCCATTACGCTGATACCCAGACCTGCAGGTTTTCCCCATAATTTGGCCTGAGTGAGGAAAAACCTATCCACATATCCCAATCCAATTTATCCTGTAATTCCAATTGGCCCTGAATCTACATCTTTAGATATACTAGTACCAGTGAGGGGTGCTATGTGATGATAGAATGCTAGCTATTCCTCGGAAAGTAAGAACGTTTTTTTTAATATAAAAGTTCGCCGGAAAACTCAGCAAAACTTAGATTTCCAGTGGGCAATGTACGTTCCACTACCAGAGATAGAGGCAACACGGGCAATACCGTTTTATTAGTCTCCCTTAAAGTGTTTAACCAATGAAAACTGACTCCTAAGTAGATTCACCCCCTCCTGTCAAGATTCTAAAGTAGGTGCAATACTGAGTGGAATTACCCCCCCCCCCCCTCCCTGCCAGTTTCCCGCTGTTTAAAATCTCATTTTGTGCCTTCCTCTTAGCTCGTCGCTATTGAAATTCGATTCAAAATTGATGAAAAATTGAGACCCAAGATCACATCAGTTCTGTAGAGTCTTACAACAATCAGAGAGTAGAAATAAATATTATTCATTTCAAATAAAGATTCACTTGACTTGATATGAATAAATTCATTCAATTAAAAAAGAAGAAGATGTAGAAGACAGTGAGTTGCCCATTTGAAAAATCTACTCTAAGGTAAATTAGTTCTGGAATGCGACCTCTTGGAAAATGTTACACTAAAGTAGAATATAACATATAACTATATGTCTCGGTCGGGGTGGCCAAGGACGAAATCTTCCTCTATAACAGCGATATTACTGGGTTTTATGGAGAGTGCTAAATGTATTATATTTTGTATGGAAGTCCCAGTGGAAAAATAATAATTCATATATAGAGAGAAGATATTAAAACCTCAGATGCATACAAATTAAAGCTTCATAGCTGAATAATAAAGTATTTGTTAAAATTGGGATTCACTGATAAATTCATTGTACATATAATTATTAATTCAACATTCCTACTATAAATATTCAAAACAGAAAATTCTTGAAAGATCGTAAACGATATTTTATTCACCGCCACGAAACCAAACAAATTCCAACATAGTCCATTCGATAAATATTTTATTATCTAATCATCATCATCATATGCAAGTTAATTTTCAAGTCTTTTAGCTCAATCAAGTAACACGTTTTACGACTTTGGCGTCTAGCACGTTCAGAAACAGAACTTTTCAGTTAATGTTAAATAACCTGTTACTCACAGCGTATGAAAACTCAACAATTAGGCACATTGAGCAGGCTTCATGACATAAACTGAAAACAGACTAAAGTCAAATTTGAATTGGTCTACTCCATATCATATTAGTATTTTTAAGTCGAGAAAATTCATATCGAGATTAGATTTTTCATATGATTCAAAATGCCAATAATTTAAGAAACCAATTGAAGTCTGTCCACAGTCTATGGTCACGCAGCCTAATTTAAGTCTACGGCTTTAAATAGACACTCCATTATAATATCTTGCTTAAGTTTCTGTCATCCTACGATGCTGGTAGCAGAATCAGATATATTCCTCTTATTTTCGCGAAAACAGCAGAATATACGTAAACCTGCGGCTCCTTTATTATATTATAACTTGTTTTGAAGCGTACACTATTCATAAATATGCAAATTTACAGAATTGTCCGTAACTTTTGTTCATTAAGACTTTTTGATGTCCAGAACTTTTGACACGGAAGTCCGTAATTTTACAAAATGTGTTTGCAGAGAGAAAACAGAAATAATGATCATCGCAACATTTTCAAAAGTTGAAAATTATATATATATATATATATATATATATATATATAATGCCATTATGTAGCTTTATCAAATGCCCGTTGTATAAAGCACTTGCGGTCCAAACTACTTTTGAGATAATTCCCGCTTCAATATCCCCGAGTTTACTTTCCTGTTTATTAATAAAAAAGGATAAACGAATAAAAAAAAGCCATAAAATTATCTTTTTTTATCTTTTGAAAAATATTCCTGGAATTAAAGTATAAACAATAACCAGAGCCGTAACGAATATATGAACATACAGTTCCTGGCCAGGCCATGTTGTCTCGGTAAGTTCTGTCTCCAAGAAATCATGTGAAATTTGACCTTTTTAAAAACTTTTTAACTCCAATAACAAGCCCTTTGTTCAATAAATGAATATTTTATCAAAATTAAAGTATCATCAGTCCACTGTCATTGATCGTTGATATGATTTCAAAATGTCGCAACCAAAACTTTTTCCAAGTACGTTAATGATGTTACGTCAACAAAATAAATATACTCGGTAGAGAAATGCCATAGTTTAATTTTTAAAAAATGAATTAAATAATAACTAGGTTTAATAACTTAAATGCCTTCTAAAAATTCATTGATAGGTATGAACAATATTGCACTATATTTTTTCTCGCGTAGGAACATGAACACGACTGTCAGTAATGATACTTCGGGATTATTTTGTTATATTGAGGATCATCTCAAAACTAAAGTAATAGAAAGAGAGAAATAGAACATCCATAATTGCATGATTTGATATTTGCTCTATCCAACTCGTTGAAATGGTGATTAGGTTAGATTGGTCCCTCTATCTCACAGGCAATTATATTGCTGACTACCAGTTTCAATTGCCCTGCGACGTTTATCTGAATACATTTTGCCCTTTTCATTTCTTTCCGCATCACGGTCACGTATATCAAGATCATCATCACTATAGTGAAAAAGCTCAGGCTACTTTGTACGAAGTTTATACGGCCAAAAAGTAACTAAAATGGACAAACACTAGTTGTCGAGTCCGATGTATTCTGATACATCACGAGAAATTTATCAAGTTCAGATTTTCAATCTTGACCCTCAGTATAGGCGATTCTGACACGTTTCATAATAGACCTATTTTGACGCACCACTTAGCCGTTTGCTTGTGGCAATAGAGGAGTTGTTCGGTGATGATCTATGCCATTGTCGAACATGAAATTCTTAAAATGCTCAATTACAAACTGAGGGCCATTGTCGGTATAGATTGAAAATAGCAATCCAGTGAATTAAACAAAACTTTGAGATCAAATCTGTAATGTTATCTGACAGAATATTTTTCGTAATCGCAACTTCAATTTATCGACTATAATAGTCTGCTAATACAAATATGTATTCTTTACTGGGCAATTGGCCCAAAAAATGTGCAGCCAGATGTTGCCATGGCGCAGAAGGCAGTTCGGTACACTTCATTTGTTCTGATTTACTCGATTGACCTACCATTTGACATTCGTAACAACTTTTGCAAAACTTTTCCTTACAATTGTCTATCCCTGGCCACCACACTTTGCTTCTTAACAATGATTTTATTGCAATAATTCCGGGATGCCCTTCGTGCGCAAGCTCAAGAACCTTGTTACGCAACTGTGCTGGAATAACAATTCGTGTAACTCGCAATACTAACTTTCCAGTTGAACACAATTCAGCGCGTACTTGCAAATATTTAAACTCAATACAATGCCACTGCTAATTTACAAGAATGCGTATAGTTGCATTCGCAACACCCAATGTTCTAGTCTAGCGCAGACTTTTGACCTTGGGGAACATATACATTCGAGTGGCTTGTGGTCTGTGAGAAGCTCAAACTCTGTTCTGTAGAGATAAACATGAAACCTTTCACATGCCCTAACTAATGCTAAAGTCTCTTTCTCTGTGAATAGCGGCGTTCTGTATCACTCAACTACGGCTTGTGTATGAAAGAACACGAAATTCCGTGTTTTGTTCTTGTACAAGCACTGCCTCGATTCCTACAGGACTAGCATCTGCTATGACCTTTGTCGGCGCTGATTTATCATAGTAACCTAACGTTTTGTTATCTGCAAGACGGCGCTCAAGTTCTACAAACGAATCTTATTCTGATTTCGCCCATCTAAAAATGAATTCTTATGCGTCAACTCGCGTAGATGAGCCACTATTGTTGCTAGATCTGGGAGATACCTAGAACTATAATTAACAAGTTCCAGAAAACTACGTACTTCACCGGAAGTTTTTGATTTGCACGCTTCGGCAACTGCTTTTACTTTGGCCTCAGACGGACCGATGCCACGAACACATAATACATGACCCATAAACAAAACCATAAACACAACTGACATTTGTCCTTATTTATAGTGACCCCTTTATTTCTCAAAACCTTGACAACGTTATCAAGACAAGTATCATGTTCAACCTGATTACTAGAATGTACAATAATATCTAAGCAATATGGTATACACCTTCACAACCTTGCAACACTTGTTGCATCACCATTTGATACATCTCTGGGGCAAAGACCAAACATAAGACGCATATCGACATATAGTCGAATATCATCAGAACCCCTAGTTACGCAAACAACTGGGGACACCCAACGACTTGATTCATCAACGCGTTCGATGACGTCTACATCTAGTAGCTGATTAAGTTTCTTCTCTACTTTATCACGCAAGTTAAACGGAATTCGTCGCATGAGTTGGATTACTGGGTCAACACGTTCATCGATAGGTATCTCGAGTTGATACGTCTTCAGTTTCCCCAACACCACTGAAGTATTCTGGGTACTTGTCAAAAATAGTGGTCCCATTCACAACGGAATTCACGGTTTCATCTGGTAGCTGTAAGACACCTAACTTAAAGGCAGTCGTGCCTGGCTTCGGCCTTCAATTACTACAAATTCTACATTTTCTTCGGATTTACCATTGCACTTCACATTCGCATTAAACGTTCGTTCCTGCAATCTTTAGTGATTCGGTTCTGTTGCTCCATAGGAGTGCAATATCTTCTGTGACCTCAATGATTCACAGTCAATACAATTCTTCTTCAAATTATTCCCAAATGAGTCGCCCCATAAAATTATATGTAGCTCTCAAGTCGACAATCATCTTCAAATCAAGGTTTCCAAATTTAACTGTAATATTATCGTCTACTTCATTAATTTGACCAATACGAAATCTTCACTAGAATTTGGAGAATCTGCTCCATCGATTTGTCTTAACTTGCCATGTTTCTGTTTACGGTTTTTCGATTTATCCTTCGTCTCATATCGACTTTCGAAATGTCCGACCAGCTTTCACTTGTGATATTTTTTTCCCTTTAGCAGGACATTTTGAGCCATTCCTCGGGTACCTTTCATAACCACACCTAAAACATTTACGGTTCGTCCTTTTCACAACTGTTTCTTGTTTTGCACACTAACCTTGCTCATAACACTAGTTACAGTTCCTTGTTGCTAACTACGTCAGTATTAGCATGAGTTACGGATAAAAATTTGCATTCATTTCAAAATAATTGATTATCTCCCTCATACATATCCTTTGCCGGATTTGGCTCAAATATTTGGTATTTTTGATTCTTTCAGCTCTTCCTAGTTTGTTCTTATTTCGGATTTCCAACATTTTTGACTTGAGCATCACTGAAGAGACATTATTTGTCGAAATGCTCATCTGGTGCATCAAAATTGGTACCGTTTTTGTTTTATATTACAGTTCTTGGGCCCGGCCTTCAGTTGACGTCGCTCGTCTCTTCGAGTCTTCCATGGCTCTTGCGATTTCTCGACTTGAGTAAGTGTGAGGTTCCTGCATTTTTAGTAGTTTACGGCACAAGTTATAACGCGCACACTTGTCAATGATCTGACCACGAATCCTCTCGTCAATCGCTTCACGGTTCCCGAATTGACATGTTTCTCATATTTGGCTTAAACGAGTACTATACTGTTTAATAGTTTCATGCTCTAACTGGGCCATGTTTCTAAATACAGACCTCTCGTAAGGAACATTTGCTTGAAGTTTAAAGTAATTGTTCACAGCTTTGTCATACAAAATCTCCTTCAGGGGCATCCGTGGCCGTGTGGTTAGAGCATTGTGCTCAAAATCACAAGGCCTCTCACCTCTAGTCGGCGCGGGTTCGAATCTCGCTCGCGATGATATATATGAGAAAGTTTGCCAGTTTACTTTCGGAAGGTCGGTGGTCTCTTCCCGGTTACACTATATCTGGGTCCCTCCTCCACCTACAAAAACTGGACGCCACCAGATATAATTGAAAAATTGTTGAGTGTGACGGAAAATAACAAATAATCAATCCTTCTCCTTCCGGTTAAATAAAGAATATGTTGTGCATGTTCATTCCTGTTGTGCGCAGAAGTAACTATTTTGCTTGATCTGCATCCTTGACCCTTTACCTTTGCCATCTTTTCCAGTGTGATGCAATGCCGGTCACATCTGAAACATCGAAATTCGGAATCCCTTGCATATCCGATACTAAAGCACTAGCCATCGTGTTTCCTGATTGTTAAATATCCTCGTCGCCTATTTCAATGTAGCATTTACACCGGTTACATACAAATTAAACCAGATAAAGTCAACATTCAACACCTCATATTTATTCAAGCGCAAATAAGAACTCACAACAAAGGACGATAACTCCACATAGAATAATACAGCAAGAGAATAGAGTTATCTCTCATACATTAACCAGTTTTGCTAATATACACTCATAGGTGGTGATTATCCGGAAATGAAAGCAACAGTCTAACTCGTGACAAAAACTTAGCGCTTTAGAAATCAATATCAGCATCTTAGAAACGAAGGCTCGGACATTATTTTTACAATATGTAATTCAAAGCAACATAAATGACTATGCCTAGGTCTGAGTTCCGCTCTAAATTCCTTGACACTTTGATTATCCCTGCTTTACCCGTGCCACCGGCCATTTCAAATACTTATTTAGATACAAAGACACTCTTTTATGAAGATAAAGATAACTATTTGCCGTCAAAAATGATAAAAATCCTATAAACTAGATTTGATCAAGTTCAGCGAAATATAAAAATTCTTTTTCTGGGTCACCATGTCTTCACTGTGTACTAATTACAGATGGGTAGTTCTGTATATTAAACTTGCTTGTTCGTTTCAGATACACATTGGTACTAAAACTGAGAAATCCATCAGGCTTCACAGGATTTTATCAAATGACTCGGTGAAATATTTAGTCTGATTATCTATGTCTTAGCTGAAAAGAAATTTGTTGCTTTGATATATACAATTTCACATATTTGGAAATTAAACAGTCTCTAAATTAAAAACAAAACCCTCACAATTGCATTTGTGATTTATGACATGAAAACAAATTATTAATTACAGATGGCTGTAAATATTTACCGAAAAATATACTAGCTCTATTTTGTGTATATTAAATGTCCAAACAAACAGCTTGATGACGTTGAAATTCTTTAAGGATGGATTCTTGTCACCATTCAGACATGTTAGATGATATGCACCATATATGTACATTTTCTTGTGGGTCACAGAGCCACATTAATCTTTTTTAGACTGACAGTTGTAACGCTGAATGCTAAAATGGAGTTTCAGGAATTTAAATTATAGGGGACAATATCTAATTCACAGCGTAGTAAAATATCGCTTTTTTCCTTCAATGACATTTGAAAAATTTAAAAGTACTGAATTTTGTCTCCAATTTAACAAAATCTAACATACAAAATATTTTCAAAACTATAGGAAAAGGTCGTAATAGGACATACCCAGTGGTAAATTTGAATAATATCTTGAACTTGAAGCACCATGGAGACCGTTTTAAATGCCCTTCTAATATTTTCCGTTGGAAAATTGAGAAAATCATTATTTCTTTCTTGTATGATCTTTTATGTTATGAACAAGTTAGCCATCGTATTAAACCTATGTTACTATTTAAAATCTACCGAAAAATCTCAGTAGTAGTAGCAGTATGACAGAAATGAGGATCAAGGTGCTAAAATCTAAAAATTATCAGAGGAAATTCGGTCCACCTTATATCTTACTGAGTTTGCCAAGAGGTATTACTTTTGTTGAGCAAGTACCATAGATTAAGACAAATTTTGAAAAGACATCAAATGTATACATACTTCATGTCTGTTATAATGGAATTTCAAGATTCTTTGGTATATAGAGAGTGTGACCTTGAAATTACACTGACACAAAAACAAGAACTGCGATACTCTCTTTTCTGTATGTCAAAAGAATGCATATATTCTATAGTTGTGTCCTACAAAATATCACATTTCAACGCATCCAGTAGGGAATTCATCCATAAAGGCACATTATGTCATCATCTAGAAGAGAACGTAAACTAAGATCATGTAGGGCACATCGTCGGTAACCCACGGTCGGTCTCGTTATCACCGGCCAACCTTGGGTTACCGACGATGGTAAGGGCTATCCGTACCCATTTTCGGTGTTGTGATTTTTTACACAACACTTTCGCAGAAAAAATCCTTTAGAATTACAAATAAAAGAATTCTTGGGAATTTATGTTGTTGAAAAATGTAGACGACTTATATAGATATGCAAAATTGTCCCCAATTTATCCACTATACACTGGGTTTATACACGGGCGGGTTAGCAGTTTACTCGGGAGCTGGGGATCCTTTTCGTCAAAGGTATCGTAATTCGGTTGCTACCTGAACTTGCAATTAAAGACACCAGTGTATAGGACTCCAAAGCCCCCTTTTTCGTAAATGTTGCTATCTGCTAGATAAACCTAATGTGTAAGATAGATTTGGAGTTAAATACCTTTTCCAGCTCGACTTCAAGATATCAAGATACTATTTGTGCTGGTATTGGAAATTGCTAATCGTTATACGCTTGGATTGCCACTAATATAGTAATAGGTCTTCTACATATCAATTTTTAATCGAAGCAGGCTACTTACAAATAAGTTGATGTTACAGGGGATTCTACAGTCTCGTTTGAAATCAGCATTTCGCAGACTCTATGGTCGTTATAAGGATCTAATTTGCAAATACAACATGCCATTATCTGCAGCCAGGAGGTGGGCGATTATATACTCGTATAAAAACGATCATGATCAACTGCTGAAATACGTAATACAATAATACACTTAATTACATACATCCATAGCCATCATTATTATTTGATTTTTCTATTAAATTGAATTACGGATTTTACACGTATTTAATCTCGATTTTCGTAAATAACGTGAGATATTTTCTCTCTGAATGTATATAATTTTTTTTGGTGCTATTAACGTCGGGATAGTATGCGGAGTCTGCTAACTCGTACTATACATTTAAAACTTCAGACATGTTTTTCCCTTATAGTAAAAATATTTTATTTTTATTCTCTCTTTATCATACACTTTGTTTTAATTGGTTTTCAATATTCATTGGCTTACTTTTCTCCCTTTGCATTTAGGCGGTTTATTTATTTATGTTTTATTTTTTTGTTTTTGTTTTTAATTTTCTTGTAGTGTTCGTGTAACATTCTTATTAGTAATACTACTTCAATTAATGTCCTCAATTTTATAGCTTTCGGAACATTTAAATAAAACAACTCCATTTCAATTGTTCATTAGTTATTTGCACTGTTTTTTGAATGACTTAAAAGATGACCTTGCAATGTATAAAGAGTGTCGTTTGCATGTTTTCCTCTATAGTTTTGATAACTATGTTTATTTACATATCTGTATTAATACTGCTTCTAATCTGTCTTTGAAAACTTTCAGATAGCCTAACTGTCACAGAGAGGTAATGCAAAGCACAAATTGTTTTTGAATTGTATTAATGCTTTTAATAGAAATTCATATAATATATATATATATATATATATATATATATATATATATATATATATATATATATAAAATATACTTTACGAATGTGCTATTTTTCTCAACATTTAACAGAATGACTGATTACAGTGAAAACATATGCTTCAATATAAGATGATGGAGGTTCCTAAAAAGTTTTAAGTAGTGTTTGTTACAATAGTGTTTTTACATTAGTGTTTGTTACAATAGTGTTTGACAATCCCACAATCACCAGTAGAACGTTATATGTTTAAACCATCAGAATTTTTCGGGCAAAAATAAAACAAAAAAACCAACAAAACATTTGCTTAAATTTCTACGCTAGCATCTATTTCTACTATGAATGTAAAAGTTCATGATTCGATTCGATTTAAATGATGAAGTAAGCTCAAAATGTGTCCCACTTTAAATCTAGGAATGATCTGAGGTCTTGCCGATTGTTAATCACTAATGTAATATTTAAGCAAAGTAATGAACAATTACTACATGCGGGAAATACATTAAACTCGACCAAAAACATCCGCGAAGACGTGAAATAAAAAATAAGTACTTTGTTGATATTATCGTTGGATCGGCTGGTTGGCTGTGTATAATGACAAAATTGATGCTTATTAAATGGATTGCTATCCTGGAGGAACATTGGAGATCGAGAGAGTGCAAAGGCTGTATCGCTTATAGGACAATTGTGGAAAAACTCCAAAACATGGCAAAAACGTATTCAATGGTTCTGACATTGTATTTAGTGATTCAAACTGTTTTAGCAGGTGAGTGACGTTTAATCAACTTAGTAAATAAACAATAATTAAATATTAGTAGATACTCTTTAGAGATACTGAGCTATTTAAAGTTGTGTATTGTGTTCTTATTTATGATCATTGTCTGAGATGTGGAATTCAATTCTGTCCACATAACCTGGAAATTATTTGCAATTTCTGAGGCGCTGGTGAAACTTACATAAAAACATTTTAGTTAATGAAAGTATGATTCAATGAGGATTGCGAGTATTTCTTTATTTTTGGGTTTATATGGAAATAGTGAATAAATGCAAATATTTCTAATAAATTGATATCATCATATCTTGTACAATGTATCCTTGAATTAAAGATAAATATTTACTTGCCCCGCAAACGACGTTGCTGCGTATAAATCACTGCCAGCAAACCGAGACCGGTCTTTTAACGGATGGATGAATTACCTGGCTCTGTTAGATATCTACCTTAATATTTGAAGACATTCATTTGATGAATTAATATCCGTGGAACACCTGACTCCCAAATGGACAATTTATGAAATACTCCGATCATTATTAATAAAACAGTCCACAGATTCATAAATATTTTTCATTAGATAAAGTGGCAATGTCTTTAATAACGTGCACACCATGGCTTCAAAATATATAATGATTATTGACGAGATATTAGTATTTTAGAGATTCAACCTTTTATTTGATATTGACATTGTAAGAATTTCAATCACAAATTAAAAGCTCTTTGTTTTACAAAGATATGTAATCGATTATAATTAGTAAATATTATCCCACTGCTATAAGAAGTAGTCCCAAACCTATATGACATATGGCAATGTTCACTGTGGATCTTTCGATTATACGCCAGTCATGCATTCTATCATATTATCGCCACGATGGCACCAAATGCCCCGAACGTCTGAGTACCCTTGATATGTAATATAGATAAACGCTTGTAGCTCTTAATACATAGTGCCCAATTTCAACGATTAAGAAAAAAAAAGTTATGAAGGCATTTTATATTAGCTTTCAATTTTCAGATTGTCACCAACATTGGTGAAAAATTCTATTTTTTCCCCGAGATATTCGAAAATCAATTTAACTATTTACCTCTTTATTGTACTTGAAATTAGATTGAGCCTGCTGAGCGCTCCGTTATTTCACATATTTATCACAGACGATATTTGCAATGTAATAGGTAAATGCGTCATATTACTTTCATCTACTATATTTTGAAGGTGAAAAACTCACCTTAAATCGAAAATAAATATGTTAGATAGTTCCACTGGAGAAAATTATTCCTTTTCTCAGCCGTACTTTGCAACCTGCAGCAATTTTTATGCGTCGTTTTGAACTATAAATGGAGCGCTGTGGATAGAACAGAAGTGAAATGTTTAAGGAAGAATACTACAACAGAGAAGTTTGATATGGATATGTGCAATAATATTTCGAAATTGTAAACTTTCAACTTTAGTTATTCAAAAATACAGTTTCAGTAGAAAGAAATCTGAAAAAAAAAAATAAAACCACTGTTGGACGCGAACCCACGTCTACAGATTACCAATCCACCCTCTTTTTTATCGTTTACCTACTGAGCTACCTAGCTAGGCAATTAAGTTTACACGGAATAGACAAATATTGCTGATATTCATATTTTCATTAATACTTTAAAAGTAAGTTAGTCGTTATGACGATGTAGTATACCTCCTTAACAACATTTACAATTCACGTCACAGTGCTTGATCCTTTCATGAGCTTCATAATTATGTTACACGGTTGTCCCTACTATCTATGCTATGTTTAGGCTTAATGAACTTTATCCATGTTTTACGAGCTTCCGTGGGAATTCAAAACAAAAGGCAGTGACCCAAATCCTCATCTATTTGACCCCATTTCTGATTACGGAATTTAAAAATATAAATACAGTGAGGCTGCCTATATAGAATCAGGCCCATTACTGAATCATTTTGAAGTATTTGTTCTATATTTTCCTAACTCGACATCCACTGCCTAGTATAAAATATCCTGTCATAAAGACTTATTCTTGCTAATATCAATTAGCATTAAAAAATTAAATTCAACTTGTTCAGTGGCGTATTTCAAGTGAAACAACGTCAAGTATTGTCGTGACCTAGATTAGAAACACCGTGCGAAGCAAACAACTTTCAATTTTCTATCGAATTTCGGTAGGAACGGTACAATTCAGGTAAAGAAATTTGTTACATATGTTTAATACAATTATCCATCTAAAAACTTATGAAAACATCATCTTGTTGCGAAAGCAGACAATAAATATAATAGTTATAGAATTGTAGGTCGTAAGGCTACTGACGGTAGTGGAATTTTGAAAGAAAGGGATCTTGTCGAAATTTAATTTTCATATGTGATTTCTGCATGTTCAAGAAAAAAATGTATCCGTTTATAAGAAAAAGACCGATTTCTTTGATAGTTACATAAATATTTTTCTCTAGTTTTCTTGTAATGAATACTTGTAATTTTAATGCGTACTGTAATTCATCTTCCAAACAGTGTTTCGAAATTGGAAAATTCTAGAACTACTAAATTTGTTGCAAATTTTTCCAATGAAAGGATCCTTTTTTCGAAACCAATTTAGATCGATTGATTGATTGATTATATATTGTTTAATTCCCGCGCGAGAATTTTTCATCATATGGAGACGTCACCACTGCCTGTGAAGGGCTGCAAAATTTAGACCTTTGAGCAGGGAGGGATTTTTATCGTGCAACACCTGCTGTGACACAGGGCCTCTGTTTTTGCGGTCTCATCCGAAGGCCCACCTCTTACGACAAGCAAGGGGTACTTAGGATCTATTCTAACAACACGGATCCCCACAGAGCAGACGGATTGACGGTCCAGTATATATATATATGCATCGCTTGAATAAATATTAAATTAGATTGATTGATTGATTGTTTTTTCCGCCACATTCAACAATTTTTCAGTTATCTGGTGGCGTCCAGTTTTTGTAGGTGGAGGAGAGAACCCAGATACAATGTATTCGGGAAGATAGCACCGACCTTCCGAAAGTAAACTGGCAAACTTTCTCACATATATCGGCGCGAGCGAGCGAGAATCGAACCCGCGCCGACTAGAGGTGAAAGGGGAGAGGCGTTGTGATTTTACATTGATTGATCAAAGGTAATTGCCAAGTTGTCAGTTTTTATTTTCAGCTGCATTATCCGATAATCCTTTTAAAGTTTTTATTTATTATTGATGGATACAGTAAAATCATATCCTGATTACAAATAAAGCAGCGTCGAAATGCGATAAAAATTAATTGATCCTAATTGATAAAGTATCGAAATTGGCTACCACAGCTTGCCGGATGATAGCTGTTTACAACTCGGCGTGCAATAACGGTAACTCGTACTCGGAAAGTTTTGGTGTGGATCCTACTATTTCATGGAAAGCTGGCGTTCAATAATGACCCAGGGATTGCACTCTAAAATTCTCTAAGAATTTAGGAACAATTTATTACCGAAGAATTATTACATGTACCATATAATAATTTATCATATGCTATCTGACGTGTTTCATATCAATTGTTTGATCTTCTTGGCCCACTGACTTTGATTATGGACTACTCCGTTTACCTGATCAAAATATAGGGCTCATGGTGGATGCCACCGGCCACCAGGGGATGCTTACTCCTCTTAGGCACCTAATTTCACCTATGATGTGTCCAGGGGTCGGTGTTTGCCCTACTCGTAATTTTATATTCATTAAATTACGTATGAAATTGATCACTGTTCGTTATCGTCACTTTTCATCTTTGGATGCCACTGAAATATACATGTATGATGTATGGAAGATGGGATTTGATAAGGGTCCATCTTTTTCACCTCTTGCCTTTTGTGTCTTTGTTTTCTCTCTACTTACTCCTTCTTTTTCCCATCCTCGATCTCCGTTCCCATCCCTTTCGTCTATTTTCACTTTTCCCGCCCCTTTCTCCCGTCCCTTCTGTCCAGTCTGCACCGTCATGTACTATCAAGTAGAAAAAAAAGAGGAAGATTATAAAATCGATCGACAAATTATGAAATGAACTGCTAGAACTGCTACAAATTTAGTGACTGCATTAAGTTTTAGATTTCTCGAATATGCTTGTATGGTTCAGTAAAACATCTATTTATTGAAAGAGGGGGAAGGTAAAGAGAGTATATTATGTCTTGAAGACGCTTGCTTTTAGTATAAATAATTGTATAAATAAATTCTTAGAGTCTACGGCAAGTTCAAGAACACCCCTTTCTCATCGTGTATCCACTGGATCGGAACTACATCTGGAGATAAGTGAATGCCATTAGAATTAGAAATCCTCGATGAATGATAATGATGACCTATTAGACGGTGTGTCTAGTGAAAATTACCTTGCTTCATATGTCGAGATCGGGATATTATGCAAGCTTATTTTGACAATTAATTGATAATTATGTTACTTTGTCAAATAATCATATTAAATCTCTCTCTCTCTCTCTCTCTCTCTCTCTCTCTCTCTCTCTCACACACACACACACACACACACACACACACACACACACATTTGACATGCTTTCTTCAAATGCCTGCACACATGTGCAAACGTGTAGAAAAAAAGTCACCACATTTTTGTTTACTAAATTCTCCCAATATTTTAAATACACCAATGATTTGCGATAGTTTTATTGCCCTTTGAGCACATACATGACATTTTACAATATCATTATATGTAATTTCCACACCCAATACTGTGCTGTCGGAGATGTGCACTGCTCGAATCAAACTAGAAAATCGATCAAATGTGACAAATGCATCAGGGGTATATATGGGTAGAGGAAGACAAAGGATCTGAAAGTAATATGACGGTTTTCTTCGTAATTTTTGTCAAATATGTCTATTCAAGAGATCAGTAGAGCTTTAACTTGTCATAATCCATTGTCGACTTGTGAGTTATAATCAAAGAACAATGTACATCTGCCAAATGGACATGCGTATGCCATTAATTTTCACATACGAATACTTTTCTGACAAGTCAACATAATGATCTGGTAAGTCGACATAATGATCTGACAAGTCAACATACTCATATGACATGCCAACATTATTTCCGGTCAAGTAATTATCCCGTCCTTTCAGATGATAATGTTTTGTGGTCTGGTTACTGCCTACTTGACAGATAATTATGTCGATTGTCGCAAAATTATGATGATGTTAAGTGAATGACACTAATTTGTTCATTTTTATGGAAACCGACGTAAAGATCAGAAAAGACGACATAATTATGTAACAAGTGATGGCAGAAATGCGTCAATATGATATTCATGTGTATTACCAACATGTATTATACATCTGAACCAGCTCGGTTAGATTTTGCTGTTTTGCACATTTTTCAATATACACAGTGACGATACAATGGAGTCCTCGCATCGCCCTAGTAATATCGCTATCGTGATTTTTGTAATCCTCATAGCTGTAGATTTTAAAAAAAAGAGATTAAATCACTCCTGTGTCAGTAACAACTATTCTTGATGTTTAATCTACTGATAAATGTATGTTTTCTCTTCTGGACGAATCACGTGTACTGTCATGTGACTTGCTACAGTGATACAGATTGCACAGCTTGTATCCTTAAGGCGTGACTTCGAATCTGCTACGTAGAACTCCAAATTATTAGAATATCGATAATGATGTTTCAAATCATTCTGTATATAGAAGCAGTGTACCTTTAACGACGTTACATAAAACTACCCAATTTCAATTAGTGGACTGAGATATATCGATAAATGAACAATTTCACTTTGTGTATCCACTGTTTAAAGGATGATATCATGATCATGATGAAAGGCTCGTGAAATTGTTATCTTGGTTTCTTGGGGAAGAGACCTACTTTCTATCCTCCTGATGCCCAATTCCGATCAATGTGCAATGCACTTAGGTATATTACTAATATGACTGCACTTTACTATTTCATATTTCAAGTACTATTTAATACCGCAGAACATTAATTCGCAAAGTTGGAAATACGAAAAGCGGTCTGCAATAATCAAATGACTTTACATCACAAATTAATAGGGCAGGAAAGATTCATCGCGGACCACCTTGAAAACAGGATTGAAACTGTTGTTTTTGTAGTGAATCTAAATCCACTTTGCAGTTGCATGTACATGTATCATATAAACCAATATACAGGGTATTAGGCAAAAACATTACGGAAACGACAAAACAGTCTTCACTGTGTTTTCTTGTGTATCCTTTGTGTATCTTGTATTCTTGTTTGTCTTAATTATCATTAGTTTGTGTCAGTGGTAAGTATTATTTGGTATTGTGAAATACCAAGTATACATCACACGGACTGACAACACGCCGTTGGCCCGGAAGGGGTTCCCCAAGCTCAACGAGTTCTTTAAAACACTAGGAGTACATCGTTGACAAACAAGACCCCTTTCAGCAACAATAACAAGGCCTTGACATGCCAAACGTGGCGGCCAACATGACTCGAAGTCATGTACCAGCAAGAATAAGTCTTGCCCAAACTGTAAATGCAACTACCTTGCTTATATAAAGGTTGCCTAAAGGTACTATAAAGTACATTCGCTGGCAATGCAATTAATGCGCAGAAAGACAAGTCTTATTCAGACTCCCTAACACAATCATGGAACACCAGCAGGACTGTAAACAACAATAAATAGAACAGTCACAACTGAGGCCACAACAAATGTCACTGTTCCCCTTTTTGAACGTGTGATAGAGGTCATTCAATTTTTTGAAATAGGCCTATCAGAATCTGAACCTGTCAAAGTCATATCTGACAGCGGCAGAAAAAATGAATATTTTTGGAGATCTATACACCATCCACAGCCGCAGCATAATCTCCGTCCACCATAGTGGGGACCTCCATGGCCGAATGGTTAGAACATTGCGCTCAAAATCGTAAGGCCTTTCACCTCTAGTCTGGCTCGCGCAGATATATGTGAGAAAGTTTGCCAGTTTACTTTCGGAAGGTCGGTGCTCTCTTACCGGGTACATTGTATCTGGCTTCTCTCCCCCACCTACAAAAACTGGACGCCACCAGATAACTGAAAAATTGTTGAGTCTGGCGGAAAATAACAAAGTCCGCCATAGTTACATCATCGCAACAACAGAGAGAAAAAAAACAATGACGGTGATTGCATCCGGTGATTGCAAACGCAATTTATCCTGAAACTTTAAGTGTCATTGTTTTATTCTGTGTGAAGGAGAGTTTTTTTTTGGTTTTTGTTTTTGTTTTTGTTTTTTGTTTTTTTTTTTTTTATAATTTATGGTAATCAATATGCTTTCAAATTACTCGTATTTCATTCCACTCACAAAAACGTTGAAATCACAACGAAATGTTAGACCTAACGTTAGACTGACGATCCTCGGGTTTTGTAATGCTTGTCTTTGACGATTGTCAATGCTCTTGTCAAGCAGGCTGTTGATATTTGTTTTTCATACTTTTATTCAGTAATTACATTTCTTGGTCAGTAGAATGATTAAGCTTTGATAAACAAATCGTCATGATCAGCATAAACTGAAAGTCATCGTCTCAGTAAATTCAATATATCAACCGACTTGTTCAAAGGTAGGATATTAAAATGAATTGACCCCGATTCTGCTCTTTTGAATAATTAATTCTATGCATATAAATAGTAATCCAGTCCCCATAATACATTTTATCGCTTGTTGTTAGTTATTCTCATTCTGTACAATATGACCAACAATAATTATACTTATATTTGATTTGACATTATATATACAAACAAATGCATAAATATTTGTTGTTATTCATTGATTTTATTATGTATAAAGAAGAGCTAGAATAATCCATAAAACACTGGAGCCCTCATTCTATTGGCCCTACTTTGACAAATCCTAGATCCGCCGCTAGTAAACATAATAAACTATATGAGGTTTCTACAAAACATCCATGCGCTTGTTTCCAACTTGGTTTCAAAATACAACCCGCGTCTGTTTCAGCCATAGTATTTTCAAAGTTCAAACCAACTACAAGGAAGAAGAAAGTCGTTTATGTACACCAGGCATTCATTAGCGTTTTCATTTATTCTTATAATAGTAACACAATGATCACAATCATAACAATCATTAAAGGTTCAGAACCTTCAAATTGAAGGATTGTACAAAATTTTCCAACAATCCAATACATGGATTTATGCTTTATATATCATGTCTACATAGTCATGAACATTGATATAAATAAAATTCGCATGCTTTTTGAAGTGCTTTCAATAATCTAAATACGATCATTGAAATTCAGTAATTCCAAAAATACACATAACTGAACAATTTGATTATTTCTTATAGTATGAATGCAACTACATTTCACCCTCAAAATTCCTCTTGTAAGTATTCAATACACAATCACTTACAATGTAATTCCACTCTCTTGTACAACAAAAATATTTAATAAAATATTTAGAATGAGGTTGAATTCACACTTGAGGAAATGGCATATTCAAAATAAAATTTTAATAGAGTGAACAAATATCCAAAATTTTCCTCCACTTAGAATAACAAAATTTTGCATGCTGTTGTATACAAATGCCATAAGCTGAAACATACAATAAAAATGTTTGATTAGTATGGTTATTTCACTAATGTATAATTACTATAAAAATTTGAAAGAACTTTTTTACAAATATTGACAATAATATTATTATACAATTTTTACAAGAATGCAATATTTACAGAAAAATTCTGAATGCTTTTATAATACGTGGCTTATGTACACGAAATGGTTTGTTGTTTTTACCTGTTTACACATTTTAAACTTTATGTATGTCGGATGGGACGTTAAAGGGTGCCCCGTGTCAAGGATCATGACCCATTTGGCACGCAAAAGATCGTTTTCACTGATTTTTAAAAAAAGAATAGGCTCACAGGGGCCGTCATTGAAACTGCAAAATTCACTACCGAACACATTTTAGTTAGTTAACTGCCGTAAAATGTCTGAAATATTACCAAAACAGCGTACACAATCAATCTCAGAAAATACGTCAGTACAGAATTCGAAGTAGCTACACACACCCCAGTATTATTAAATAAAGTATAACAGAGTGAGAGGAATCTTTCTACTGAAATGTTTAAAGCACTTGATTTGGTTTATTGTTCTGTCCAATCTCCATATGTATCCTGACAAGTGCATTTCCTCCGGTCTGGGTACTCATCTATTGGTTCATCATTGCCATAATGCTAAGAAAAAAAAATATACCCTCAGCAGATCCCTGTAGCGTCATCATGTAGGTTTTGTTGAAACATTCGCTACTGAAGTTTAACTGATATATTTATTACAGATTTATGCATTAATCATCAATGTCGATTGCATGTTATCCTATATATATATATATATATATATATATATATATATATATATATATATACGTATCTTTATGATTTTGTAGACATTTAGATGATTTTGAGGCTTGTGACATAAGGTCATCCACGGTATACACAGGTTTGTTTTTGGTTGATGAAATTGTATAAATTTGGTTCCATCAAGTTTGTCTGGCTATAGCAAATTCTGGATACCTCGTAGTCTAAACTCACCAATATGGTAACTTTAGACAGCAATATACAACACCAAGAAGAAGTCAATTATAACCAGTACAGCTCAGTCCTCAGAAGCACGTCTGTCTTGGTTCAGGCTTCTCTATCAACTGTTTTCACCTATACTTTCAATAGCGTATAGACAGCTCAAACCTTTCACTACATAATTACAGATTCAAGAGGAAAATGTTTAATCATTCATAATACAATAAAATCTGTACATGCTGTATTATTAACGCATGATCGGTCGATGTATTTTTGTGTTTACTCTACAAAACAATGGTGGATGTCCGATATTTGTCCGAGGCTCGTGGTGGTGGGCGGATATTATTTTCCAACGCATTTCATATTTTATATGGTCACAAACTTCAGTGGATCGTTGTATTGAAAGCGCACTCCAAAACCCCAAGTGCTTATGCCTGCGCCAACATTTTTGGTTGCTATAATTAAATCTTGGAGTTTTCTCCGATAGGTCAGTTTGTGTTTATCTATTTGATTATTTCGCCTAAAGCTGTGGGCTCGATTTCCGATAAACAGCTTATTGTATGAAGAATTAACATATCACACACTGCACCATAATATATATTTTTTTTCAGCAAGAAACTGTAAGGTAACCAGTGAGGGTATGGAATATACTGGAAACGTTTCAACGACAGTTTCCGGAAAAGTATGTCAGAGGTGGGACAGTCAGACTCCACATTACCATGACTACGCTGACGCATTACCGGGAAACGCCAGCATACACGAGAATTATTGTAGAAATCCTTGGGCTGGTGAAAGTACAGGCCCCTGGTGCTACACAACAGACAATAACACGAGATGGGAGTTGTGTGATATTCCATACTGCGGTAATGGGTACTTTGTTGTTGTTGATAATGAAATATTAGATATATTAGTTTACATTGAGATGTAGGAATTGGGAACTTAAAATACTTTCCTAATGTGTCTTCAGTACCCCTTACTTGTTGTAAGAGGCGACTAAATGGGGCGGTCCTTCAGATGAGACCGCAAAAACCGAGACCCCGTGTCACACTAGGTATGGCACGACTAAGATCCTGCCTTGCTTAAAGGCCATAAGCGGCGAGCATAGGCCAAATTTTGCAGCCCTTCACCGGCAATGGTGACATTTCCATATGAGTAAAAAATTCTCGAACGGAACGTTAAACAATATACAACCAAATTACTGTGTTTTCTATAATATATATGGGGTAATGATTTTAGCGAAACCACCATTAGCAATTTGCATTTGTGGATGAATAAAGAGAAAAGAAAATTACACATAATTAGTTTAGTAAAAAAATTCACAACAAACAATCGGTCAAAATGGTCACAGATATGAATCATCTGCCATATTCCGTCGGGATTGGAGATCCCGATTTACGTAACTCGTGAATGGCGTTCCTTGCGTTATTTGACATGATACGGAGATTTACCTCAAGATGACTGATAGCACCACTTTAGAACTTGATAGTTTATTGGTAGTGGTGGCATATAAATCGGCATAATTTGATGAAGAGACACCGGAGATTTCGGCATTGATCACTGTTCGTTACCTTCACTTCATCACCCAATATACTTCACATCGCAATGATTAACATAATTTGGAGAGGATAAAATACTACTACTACTACTACTACTACTTCTATTAAACCCCGAATGATGCCTCGCATAGAAATGGAAATCTTAAGAAATTCTGAAATCCAGTTTTAGGATATGACGTACATTAAGAATTCTGCAGCATATACCAAATAAAATGATATCGGGACACAGATTTCAAATTAGTAATGGGGGTCATCAATTCCTCTATAATTGTTTCAATTCACCGGATAATTCCATTTTCTCCACGTGAGTTAGAATTCAAGAAAAACAATTAGCAGCCCAACCCGAAGTGCCTACTTCATAGACAACGAGAAGATCACTGGGTCAAGACACTAAGCATTGCTTTTCCACATGGGTGTAATGGTAATGTAGAAAATAAGGAGAATCTTACAAGTTTACATGGTAATAATGCGAATGTGAATGGGCCCATTCCCAATACACAAAGACACAAGTATAGTCCGGACATTATTCACCCCCCCCCCAAAAAAAAATACACGATGTCTTATTTGCTTCACACTTACCTTACCTCAAAAAACAATAAGGTTTACATTATATTCGCCCAAAACTGTTCTCTGTTCCTTTCAAACATTTGAATAGGTTATTCGAAGAGGCCAAAGCAAGTCTATACTTGGATTTTTCAGCACCGGAATGCAAACTCAGTTCTGTGATTATGGATGTTCTCATCACATGGTCTTTAAGCCACCATGGATTACGGGTAGTCATCCTTTCGAATCACACTGTCTGTTACATGTACATAAACTTAAATTCATTAACAAAGGGATATATGTTGTGAACATTAGCTAAATTCTTGGTGATAAAAAAGTTCAGTCATGCAGTCATATTTCAAGTCTACACCCCGTAATTCCTATACAAATATACTTCCACTATTGCATCCAAACTTTTAAATTATAAACAAACTTTGTAGTGCTTAGATATATACCATCTTATATTTAATACCTCTACGTGTTCTTGTTCTTCTTTCAACTATAATCCAGCTGGACATGTCATTACTGGTGATGTTGATATCGTTGAAAATGAGGACCTGATATCACTTATTTTAAAAGGTCCTACATTCAGAGAACCTCGGTCTTTATAATTACAAACACACATTACAAATACCGACTCCCTATACAATCTTCTCACCACATATTCTTCTTTTAACAATAGTCCAATTGGATATATCATTACTGGTGATGTCAGTCTGACTGCAAATGAAGACTAGAATGCACTTATTTTGAAAGATTAGAAATTCATAGAACCTCGATCATTGAATTGCCGATAAAACTTCATCTCTATTGCAAATTCTGTCAAAGATTATGCAAAACGAGGTGCTATACATGAAAAGGAAAAAGTTGGATAAAAAATAAATATAGGAGGAACATTGAACTTTGTATTAGGCTCGGTAAAACAAAAGTTCGTACCATCTATCCTTCTGTGTTTACTAAACTGGAAGTTATGAAAGAAGATAGACTGTATGAGGAATATGTACTGAGTCAAGCAGACAAAGCGTTTAAAAGATTGCTTGTAAGACTTATTATTAGAACTGCATTTTAAAAGAACTTTAATTCCTCATTTGATCATCCATATTATACTCAAAGTTCTCTTTAAAAGACGACCAGTAGCGGTAGCGTTCGCTTCGTAACCGGGAGGTTGCAAATTCAAGCCACGTTCGTACTCTGGCCGCGTCAAACGTAAGACGTAAACATAGGTAGTGATTGGTCCTTCGCCAAACGCTCGGCATTTAGAAATGAAAGTCACAGGTCTTTCGGATATGACCTAAAAAAAACCCAAACCAAACCAAACAAAACAAAAACCCTCACTGCTAAGGCCCTGAGCGCTAAGCATAGGTACTTCACCTACAGCTGGTGACGTGGAAAATTTTCGACGGGACGTAAAACAAAGAATCAATCATTATTAAAAGTCGAAATTCTTCACAATCATGCATTTCAATTTTAAACACATTATCCTAGTTAATGGGACATATGAATCTGAGTTACCGTACTTTTAAAGGGTTTCACAACTTCACAAACCCCCTCGCAGAGATATATTGCATAATCCAGTAAATGTTCTACCAAGCCGCTATCTTTACTCCTCACAGAAATATCAACCACTATGAAGGAGAATCTTCGGAGGTATGCCGAATGATATGCTAGAAGTGGTGTAAATCAAATGTGGATTCTCAAAAATTTCAAAGAAATTATGTAAAATAGTAAAACAAACATTTCCAAATTCACATCATCAAAACGTACAGTTTATTAACACATTCCATCACCATTCCTCAAGATGAATTAAAGACTAGGCCTTTTGACATTATAGACACCTGCTTGTTCATCACAAATGAGTTCCTCATTGACAATACCTTTTTAGATAGGTCCTCCAACAGTTTGTTGAAATTTGTTTGGGCACAATTGTGCTTCTTTATTAGCTGACGTAATTTTGTATTCTTATGAGTTGGAATGTATTCAAAAGCTCCTACACGAGAAGAAAAAATCTCTTACTGTGGTCTAGAACTTGACATTTAGATACATCAACGACGTTTTATCTATTAACAATATTCGCTTTCAATCATATGTAAATTAGATATATCCCAATGAACTCGAAATGGAAAAAGGAAAAACACCACAGAGTCGTCAATATGTGGAGTAAAATGGCTGAAATATTAACAACACGGCGTAAACCTCTAAACAGTCAATCATATTTGGATATTTATTTCATGCTTGCTATTTTTCATAACATCTTAAAGAAAACTGTATGATTATTGTAATAAGAAAAAGAAAGCCATGCACAGTGATGTTGAAAGCAAACACCGTCAAAGCGACGTTTTGGAATCTGTAAAGTATATTATGTATCATACAGACGAGATTTACTTCAATACATTCCCTACTTATTTTTTAGCGCGTGATTGTAAAAAAACCAAAGAAGGCTTGGAATACAGAGGACATATATCAATTACTATTTCCGGCAAGATTTGTCAAAGATGGGACAAGCAAAGTCCTTGGACACACAAGTACACCGACATATTGACGGGGAACGTGAGCACTCATGAGAATTATTGCAGAAACCCAAGGGCTGGGGAAGCCAAGGGTCCCTGGTGTTACACAATGGATGGAAACAAACGATGGGAGTTATGCGATATTCCGCTTTGTGGTACTAAATTTATTTGATTACTTCTAAAACATTTGTCATTAAAATATTTTTTATTTTGTATTTTACAAAAAAATATGTGAACCATGATATTTTGTTCATATTGAACAACATATTGTCGTGCATTATAGTATTCATTCATTAATCTTGTGAAAACAATTTCGATATTGTTCAGAAGAATTGAAATCTAGCTAATTTGAAACATATCTATCTATCTAATCTATCTATCCATCTAACTTGTAAGAAAATATAACCATGAAATTTAATAAAATTGTCGAACCTTGCTAAAAATTCAATGATAGTTTTTGGAAATACAATTTGCAATACCTTTCCATCCACCGGAATGAGATGACGTGAACATATATGCAGAAAATGTATATAACATATAAAAAAAAAAAATTGAATCTTTTACTTTCACACCGAGTTCTTAATAGGGTGATCATATATACAATTAATATGGAAAATATCGTATACAGTTTATTTATTTTATGTGTTGTACACTGTAGCAACTTCTTTGTAGAATGATATACTTGTAACCACAGTGTACTAATACAAATTGTTAAAATCAAATAAAGAAAGTTAACATCGAATGTTTGAAAACATAGTACCATATGGAAAATAACCTTCTCTAGTGGTCATGCATGAATTCATTTCTGCAGTGGACGAAAATCTGTTGAAATCTGCAATTCTACGAGACCAAATTATGTATTCCTCTGAATTCAGGTGCACAAAGGTTAGTTAACTTTAACTGGTAGTTAATTTGCTTAACTCTTACATTTATGTAGTCTTAAGTAGACGTTAACTATCAGTTAAACTTAACTAAGTCTAACGTTTGTGCAACTGTCTCCTGATATATACGTGCAATTTGTATTAAACACATTGTTTCTGTTGCACAACCTAAAATACAAAGATGAGCGTAATGAATACTGAGAAATGGTCTTTAAGTCCTTCGATTCACTGAAATACAAATTTTCCACACAAATCATTGTGATCTAAAAAGTACGTACCTTGATTTAGTGATAGAAAATTATATAAATTTTCATCTTTAAAAGGGGGGGGGGCTTTAGTTGGCGCGGGTTCAATTCTCGCTTGTGCCGACATATGTGAGAAAGTTTGCCAGTTTACTTTCGGAAGGTCGGTGGTCTCTTCCCGGGTACATTGTGTCTGGGTTCTCTCCTCCACCAATAAAAACTAGACGCCACCAGATAACTGAAAAATTGAGTGTGGCGGAAAACAATAATCAATCAATCAATCAGTGTTGAGAAAGTACATGGAAATTAAATGGGTTAAACTACATTTCAAAAGAAAGGTGCAGCTCAAGTTCTGTTGACATTTATTTTGTCCTCATACTTAACAATTGGTAAAGCAAAAAATATGCATTGACCTGGATTTAAAAGTTAAATTACCTTGCTAATATTCTTATATTCCACGGCACCTAACTTTAATTGCTAAAAGGCCATTGTTAAAAATGATAAGCTATATTAATTTAAGTAAGGTATATTAATTTTATTTATTGTGCATTATAATACTACAAGTAATTGCAAAACTAGTTTTCAAACAAAGAGTTTATTATTAAAGAAAAGGGTTTAGATTTTACTTAAATAATATTTTACTTCAGAATGGTCAATTAACACAGATTCACGCATTATTTATAATAATAGACTTCTCTAGTGGTGAATACAAAAAGATGTAGTTTATACTACAGAGTGAGGAGAGAACTCCGTATTTACAATATATATCTTGAACAGAGAACAATTTGTACATCTATAAAATTATACTCAGTATATAATCCTTGTGGATATGTTTCTTGTTGCATGATTCTTAGCGGGAATGCTGCTTTTAATGTCTTTTTGTTACTTTTATTCAAATGAAGAATGTATAGATTCTATTAGAGGCGAGGGATATAGAGGGAAGCAATCAGAGACGATGAGCGGTTTCCAGTGTTTAAGATGGGATAGTCCCCTTTCTCCCGGTCCATGGTATGCCGTGCTACTAGAAGGAAATGCCAGCATGCATGAAAATTTTTGTAGAAATCCAGGAAACGAGGATGTCATGCCTTGGTGCTTCACTGTATCAACTGATGTAGTTGATTGGGAATATTGTAACATACCATTTTGTTTGCAAAGTCAGTATTCCGTTTTCTTTGTTTGTTTTGTTTTTCGTTTATCTGTCTGCATGGTTTTCTCCACAAATGTTATTTCTTTAGAGAAGTAGGCAAGTATGCACGCTTCAGATTCTTTGTTTTTAGTAAGCAAATGATGTGTAGGGAATGAAAACCTGAAACCTTAGCATTGTGTTGGGTTTATGAAGTTATAAAAATTGTCTTTCTGCAGATAAAGCGGAATGCTTGAATAGCGTAAAGGGGCTAGACTATTTTGGAACCGAGTCGAAAACAGAAGAAGGCATGGACTGTCAGCGCTGGGACAAGCAGGAACCACATACTCATAAGTTTGCTTCTGGATTCATGGGTTTTAGTTCATCAGAGCACGAGAATTACTGCAGAAACCCTGATCATGACGAAAGGCCGTGGTGCTACACAGTGAACGCTACTATCCGTTTTCAGTACTGCGATATTCAGCAATGTGAATACAGTGAGTAGAGTTTCATACTCTCTATTGTATACGTGTTATGTGTATTCATGGATTTTCGTAAGATCAAAAACATTATTGCAAGACTGAAACGATCGTAAATCTTTAAGCGAATAGATACTCTGCAATTAAAAAAATTATACCATTTTTTTCATTTACAAGTTTTATTTCTTGACTACTGTGTCTGATCCGTGGATTATTTTTCAAGAAACAAAAAGTCAGTTATTCCTCCCTAAGATCACTGATGAACAAAATGAAATACTTTCGTGGTGAATTAGATATTCACCAAGTATTACCTGATGTTTATCAAGAAGAGTACCTCTAAAACTGAACTGTGAAAATAAGATAATATTTCTAAAGCCAATGGGGAGGAAATGTCTCTGCAAACTTTTAAACATGTATGATAATAGTTTATTCAGTATCTTAATTAAATTACAAACTGTGGACATAAGCAACATAATCAATGGGGAATCTATTAATAAAAGAAAAAGTGATGCTATTATAATACTATTTTAGTAAAACAAAGGAAGCTAAAATATAGTGAAATTTCGCTGATAGTGAAAATATCTATTATCTACTATGATCACTTATTGTAAGGTTTCAAAGAAAAATGATCTTTTTCCACATACTAGAGGAATGTAAAGATACAGAGAAAGGTATATACTATCAAGGGAAAATAAACGTGACCAAAGATGGAATACCATGTCAGCACTGGGACAGTAGTTACCCCCACATACCCAGCGAACAAGTAAGAGCTTTTGCATCAACTCTCTTTAAACAGAAGAACTACTGTAGAAATCCTGACGATGAACCATTACCCTGGTGTTACACTATGGATATTAATGTCCGTTGGCAGTATTGTGACATTCCATTCTGCGTTAACTGTGAGTATTTTTATTCACAACCTTTTTATTACTAAAATTTCTCGCACACATTATAAAAGACCCCCCCCCCCCCCGAAAAAAAGCAACATAGCATTGTATGATTGTGTCATTTGTTGACTAGAAAATAATGAAGAATGAACAACAGCATATGTAATATATATTTATCTATATGAATCTAGATTAATAGCTGGGATAAGGACTTATGGCGAATTTAATCTTAGAAATGCAAAATAGTGCTTATTACAGTTAATGTGTAATGGTTACAAAATTTGCGCAATATCTAAATATAAATAATTACACGAAGATCCGATGATGCAATATAATCAATTGTCTGAAAGAATGCAACACCAAATGACAACCATATTTATGAAATGATTATTGCGAAACTACGCAGAAATCTTCTGTATTATATTCCCTTTTAGGAGTAACGGATAAAAGTACAAATTGTTAAGTAGCAAGACTCATTCTTCACAGATTATATATATATATATATATATATATATATATATATATATATAACTCAAGGAAAGGTTGGTCTTTCGGATGAGACCGTATAAACCGAGGTCCCGCGTCGCAGTAGGTGTGGCACGATAAAGATCCCTCCCTGCTCAAAGGCCCTGAGTGCCGAGCATAGGCCTAAATTTGCATCCCTGTCACCGGTAATGGTGACAGCCGCCGGATAGCTGAAAAATTGCTCAGGCGGCTATAAACAAACAAACAAACAAAACAAGGAAAGGTTAAGTGGTGTATAACAGAGATTCTCGCCAAAATACAATGTATAATTGTGGAAGAAAGAATCTTATTTATATCTGAGAGGAACTTTTCATTATTTTAGCATCATTCCAGTGTGACTTTTCGCAGGAAATTTGTGATTTAGAACAACTGAATAATACAGAGGCGAATTGGGTACTGAACAGGTCTGCTGATGGTATGCATAGTAATTGAATATGTTTAAAGCTAGTTATAGTCACCTTGTATTTTTAGTGTAAAGACAATTCAAAATCATAATGTAATATTAATACGGAATATCGTTCATAATTGCGTATCCGTTTCCGCACCGGATGCACGGACACCTGGAAGTACCAGAGGTAGGTTCAGGTGCCTAGGAGATGTAAGCATCACTGTTCACCGTTCACACCCGCCGTGAACCCTATATCTTGATCAGGTAAATTGAGTAGTCTGTAGTCAATATCAGGGTGTAAAGAACGGTCACTGATTCAATACACAAATCAGTTTATTAATCGAGGTAGGCTACTGAAAAATGACAAATAAGTTGATGTTAAAGGGGTTTCAAGAATCTCGATTAAAATCAGTATTTCGCAAATTCTATGGTCGTTATAACTGTTTAATTTACAAACATAACCTGCCATTACGTCGAATGCTGTCTGACGTGGATCATACCAATTGTTAGTCCGTTCTTTCATAATGATTTTTAATATAGATTACTCCGTTTATCTGCGCAAGATATAGGAGTCACGGCTTGTATGACTTGTCAGCAGGTGATATATAGTGCCCTTAGGCACCTAATTCCCCAATGGTGTGTTCAGGGGTCAGTGTTTGCAGTACTCGTAATTTTGTATTTGTATAGAATTTTGAGATTTATCATTGTTATATCTACTTTCATAGATCACTGTTCGGCATTCGTTTTTTTCATATTCCGTGGGGATCCGGGTTAGAATAGGTCCTCGGTACCCCTTGCTTTTTGTAAGAGGGGACTAAATGGGGCAACCCTTCGAATAAGACCGCAAACGCCATGTCACAGCATGTGTGGCACGATGAAGATCACTCCATGCTTAAAGGCCATAAGCGCCGAGCATAGGCCTACCTTTTGCAGTCTTTCACCCGCAATGGTGATGTCTCATTATAAGTGAAAAATTCTCAAGCGGCATGTTAAACAATATACAACCAATTAACCATTATTTTTTCATTGATAACTGTTTGTCATCTTCACTTTCATTTCGTTATTTCCGTTGCTTATTTTGGCATTCTGGTATTTTTTAAAATTCTGACCATGGAAGATATTCGTTTCATGCATATTTACAAGACTGTGAAGTGTCCTGTGAATAGTAAAGTAAATTTGTGCCTGCCTTGTCTGCCCTTGAAGGCTCACAAATTCATATTTCATTTTACAATAACGTGAATTTTTTAATGAGTATGATTAAATTTTTTTTAATGAGTATGATTAAAAGATGTTTATAAAAGTTATTTACAACATACCGTAGATTGTTTTTTAATCCACGGTGCTAAATTTCACGATTTGTTACAAGAGGACAATCATGATAGGTTTGATTTCACGTTATAGGAAATTCGATTGCGAAAACAGTCAGATATCTTTAAAATATTATTCATTATAAATGTAATTTTGCGGAGAAATGATAAATTTTGAACATAGTGAAATTAAAACTATCGTGTTTATTTTGCAATCTACAATTTACACTATGCGGTTACCTTGTGATCGGTATACGCAAACGAAATTCTCATTATTTCAGACGAAGAATTAGCTCTCAGCCTCTTAGTAAATCAACCTACCCCGCAACTACTTTTACCTTCTCTGAGATCACATCTGTTGCGTCCCATAAGCACAGGAAGTTGTTTACAACTGGAATACCGCAGTGTGGGTATTCACCTGCAAATAGGGATTAAAGAACATACACTGACAGATCTTCCAGAGAGTCGTGAGTGGAAAACTGCAAAAATTAACATACGGCCTCAACTCCAATACTACAAGGTTTGACCAATCGTTTATTCCATTTGAAGTTTAAGGAACTCTGCTGAAGGTATTTGTAAATATCTTATTTTTTTTCTCAGGTGTATATTTCACCTTATACGACTAAATCGCCCATAGAGTTGGCAATAAAATACATCGCTGTTCTGGATGGCCCTTGTGAAGGTACTGTTAGAAGTGTTAGATTGAAGTTCAATATGTAAACATGTTTTTGAAGGGCCTGATTGAAATGTTATTTGTTTCCTCTTTTCAATGCAATATTTTCACCTATGAGTAGAAAGTTAGGAAGATTGTTTCAGTTTTGTACAGCAGATTACAATATAACGAGAAAAACATAATATATAAAATAAATAAGCAATAAATAAATATACAATAAATAATACAATATGACAACAGGAAGCAAGTAATCAAAAAACATGAGCAGTATGAAATTCACACATATTTGAGAGAAATATTACTTGTTGAGTGAGAATAATTTAAGGTCTTGCGAAAAGGTGTAACAAACAAAATTGTGAGTTATAGCTAGTTATTGGGATTTCAATGCATAAATATTTTTAAGTTTAATGCTAAATTGGAGAACAATATTCATACTAGATCACGCTAAGCACAGACAATTGATTCTCATTTACACTGAATATCCTAAGCGTCAGGATATTTGATGGGAAATTCTCAACAAAAGTGCATATATAGAATAGGTAAGACGGAATAAGATGTGTTTTCGTGTTACTGCCTCTTTGTGACATTGTCAGATCGTACTTTCCTTTGTATGCAAATTGTTTTACATACTATTTGATAATTTTTTACCGTAGCGGTGATGGTTCCTTATTGTGCTGAGATTTACTATAACAAGGGACATCCGTTTTCAATTTCATATCAGAAAGACCTGTGACACTCAGATACAACCTATTATTGGGTCAAACACTGTCTGACGTGTTTCATACGTATTGTTAGGCCGTTCTTTATACACTGATTTTGACTACGGATTACTCCGTTTACCTAATCAAGATATAGGGTGTGACCGGTCGACAGGGGATGCTTGCTCCTCCTAGGCACCCCTGATCCCACCTCTGGTATATCCGTGTTTGCCCAACTAATAATTTTGTATTCCTTATAGGAGTTAAGATTGATCACTGTTCGTTATCTTCATCGAGTGCCTAGCGCCTGACGAAGGAACAGCCATTACCTATATTAAACTTCGAAGGTTTCACTTTTGAGTAAATGATACCTGTCTATGCATTTTGTAGAATATTATACATGGATCTAAAATTGATGCATTACCGGTGAACGGATAACATTTATATAGGAGTAGGTATATCAGGTACAATGTTTTGCATCCTCCTTGTTCCAGCTTTGCTTGAAAATGTGTGCATATCATTGCACCATATCCGTGTTTTGACAATTTTTCTTAGTCGTAACATAATAGCTACTTTTCTTGATGCCAAAGTACACAGCATACACCACATACAAAACAATATTTAGGTAAATAAGCTCATATCGTACATCTGGATAGTTTTACAGCAAAGTGTTTTTTTAAAAGTTATCTCATTTGCGTGGAATCTCTTCCAGTCAGAGCCTTAACTTCATGCAGTCCGCTCTATCATTTAGATGGAAAATTTAATTAAACTTTTATTTTGATATCAAAGATTGCTTTGCCTGTCTGACTGATGGATTGTGTATTGAATACTCGGGCTTTTGCGACATGAGTGCGGGTTGTCCCGATGACAGTGATGAGAAATACTGTGGTGAGTACATTTTCAAGTGACATTTTGTATTGAACAGTTGAAGTAGACAAATTAATTTTATTTTTTTTTATCATCCATAGCCCTAGAGTGTTACCACGAGAACTTGTATCAAGGATTTCGAAAAGAAACCAAGTTTTTTCACCAATGCATAGAAAGTACTTGTAGATTTGATGAACAAAGCAAAGAAAAACCGGGTTGTTTTGTGAACTCCGAAGATGAATGGTTTATCTGTAGTGTACCAGAATGTGGTAAGAATTAATGCATTATATAACAATCAGATTGACGGAATAAATGGACTTTATTATCCATTTAATGAAGAGAACTATTTGGATTTTAACGTCAAATACGTTTTGACAAATTGACGATGACACAGCTATTGTGATTAGTTTAAAAAGGTGATCTTCGCTGCATCGAATAAAATTATCCCTTGCTATTGTTGGAATTGTTGTTTTAAAAGTAACGTCACAGCACAGAAATAAAGTATTTCATCGTGAAACAACATTGACTTAATAAAGGTAACCAATAGAACCAAAGTGATTTTCAGCTAATGCCCCAGTAGTCACATATGCTAATACATGTTCCTTCATGCAACAATACTAACGTTCAATATCGTAATGCAAACATTGAATTACGTGATCAGAGTAGGTCATGAGTATGAATATGCATATTTGGTATTTCGGTCAATCGCAAGACTTCCTGTAAATTTTCTGCTTACTAAATAACATCTTAAATTATAAATAAACACATTGAAATATGAAAAATCTTAATTTTATTTTGTGTACCTATAAGAATTGTTTGAGAAACAATGTCTGGTACCACATTTTAATCTTTAATGTCACATGCGAACTGGGGTTTCATCATCAGATCCGTTGAGATTCTTTTGATTTTCATGCTTATGATCTTGTAAAAATCCAGGGTGGGATAGAATCTGAGAAGACTCCTGTTGACAAATGGATGCATCCTATGTCTGAAATTAAAATATGTCAATCAAAATGCTGCGTTTGCGATACACTGTAAAGCCCCTGTGCAAGAGCGAACATTCCGTTTGTTTCCAACATCTCCATATATTTAGAGTATTGCCGGTCACTTCAAATCAATATTTCAAATCACCAAGTAAACAGAAACAAAAGCGAAGAGAGAAACAACATTTTAAAAATTATAAAGCTTGTAAGATTATTGTTCTGTCAATATTAAATATGTAATACTTTATCCATCGACAACACCACGATATCGACGAGAAATGGTATGCGCCGTTTGACATACGGGGATTACTTCGCTAAGGATAGCGAATTCATGAATTAAATTGCAATATTAATGCACGATGTATGTTTTTTTAATTTGGATATAATTGATATATATTTTGCTGGTGCTGATTGTTTGGTTATCACACGTGTGGATATGTCGTACAAAGTACAGCGTGAAAGTAAATCTCGAGAATCGCGAAACGAGATTGATACCCTAAATAACTGTAATTTACCACGCTTTGATCGACCAAATCACTCCCGAAAGCATTTTACTCCGCTCTTTCTTTTTCCGTATGAGGTGGTTGTACTAGGTTATTTCACATAATATTTAGTTTTTGGCCACAAAGGATTCAGTCGTTTTTATCGATTCTCTTAAATGTTATTCTGAATCAGTATATTGATAAAAATCAACGAACTGTATGTTGTGTTGCGTGTTTTATTCACGAACTAATGAAATATCGAAGCTCAATAATAGCAAAAATCAGAATAAAAAATACTATGGTAAACAAGTTTAAAAATATTACAAATATTACAAGTTTTTATATGTAGGCAGTCTACTGACAACGGAGTTGATATTACAGGAGATTAACGATCTAGTTAGCTAGTGCAAATTTCCATTAGGTAAAATACTGCCTGACGTGTTTCATACCAATTGTTAGTCCATTCTTTACATACTGATTCTGACTGCGGATTGCTCCGTTTATCTGATCGGGCTGTAGGGCTCACGGTGGGTGTGACCGGTCGACAGGGGATGCTTACTCCAAGACACCTGATCCCACCTCTGGTATGACCAGGGGTCCGTGTTTGCCCATCTCTCTGATTTGTATTTTTTATAGGAATTACGAGATTGAATACTGTTAGTTATCTTAGCCTTTTCATAAAGTAGATACGTGTTCAAATCGACAATAACAGGACATTCTAGCATTTGATTGCGTTGCCAACTGCCTGTCATATCCCGATGTAACTGTCCTATGGGAATGGAGATTAGAATAGGTTCTCAGTGCCCCTTGCTTGTAGTAAGAGGCGGTGTGACACGATGATGATCTTTCCCTGATCAAAGGTTGTAAGCGCTGAGCATAGACCTAAAATTTACAGTGCTTCACCGGCAATTATGACGTCTCGATCTGAGTGGAAAAACTCGAGCAGAACGTAAAACAATATATTACCAACCATCCCAATGATACTTCAAATATGGGATCTAGTTTCATAAATGTAGTCTTTTGTGATCTATTTTACTATGACGTCCTTATGGTTACCAAAGGTCAGAACCACAACTGCCGAGGCGATGTTTTTTATCGTAAATTTCGGTGGATAAAATCTAATTTAATGTTATATTGTGTGACGGAATAAACAAAATACACTGTAACCGCTTTGAAATATAAGTATGCAACATTTGGACGTTGATGAAAAACGCGAGGAGAGCTTTTCATATCTCTCTCTTTTTTATCCCCCACACATATTACCTATGTTTCAAGACAGTAACCATACATCGTTATGTATTTATGGTTTTAAGGAAACGCCTTTATTGTTTTTGGATGATCGTAATATCAACAAATGGAAGGGAAAACTTCTACATCAATGTAGCATCCGTCAACGTTTTTCCTATCACATGAAATATCAATAATTTGTCATGAAACATTCTTTGTAAATTTTAAATATTGCAGAAAAAGGAAAATTGGATTGCGATTTTCAACACGATATGTGTAACTGGAAACAGATGCATCATGGGATAAAGTGGAATCGTCAGATAGAGGAAAATATTGGTAATGTAAATATATATAAAACAAGAGTACCGGAAACGATACATAATGGGACAATCACAAACTTATGAAAGGTGTTTTATTAAGGTGTTTGTTTTCTGTGACATAAATTAGCAAACATGACAAAAATGCAACGAAGTGTAGAACTATACTTAGATAGTATCAGCCATCATCAAGCTGTGACATACTTTCTTTTGCAATGAATGGATAAAAGGTTTTAAAAACTGTGACAGGAGGTAGATAGACAAATGTCTGTAAAATCTTTCCTATAAGTAGACTACGTTCAACAACATACAATATGTTCAAACATCAAAGAAAATAATAAAGTTGTTGGGAATCAAAATCTTTGCAATGGGCTAAGATGGACAAACTATATACCCATTTTGTAAAATTTCCTCAAAACTGACCAAATTCATTAATTCGTTATTTAAAAAAAATAAAGAAAATCGAAACTCTTGCAGTATGCACATTTTCAATACCGATACACTCTGTAAAATAAAAAATTGAGAGAAGTTAGCGGAATAAAACATATACTTTCTATGTAATAATTTCATCAAAACTAACCAAGTCCAACTACCTGTAGTTTTCTCAAAAACTGACAAAATTAAAAACCATTGTCATATGCACAATCTTCAATACTAATAGAAATACTCTGTAAAATAAAGTAACCGTGGAGGGAGTTGGACAGGCAAACCATAAACCCTCCAAATAACATTAAATCTCAAATAAAGTGGCGAAATTCCTGCAAGAGAGGCCGAAATGGATGAAATTGGAACATTACCGAGAACGATTCATAAAAACGTTACACAGCGAATGTACAATATTATGAATTGATGGCCTGTTTGGCAGTGTCGTTGTTCTTAGTACATTACGATTATTAATTTGAATGAATAAACGACTTCATTCTCCGCTGACATTTGTCATATTCACCAACATGTAATATTTTCAGTTTTCCCCAAATTGCAGATAGAAATGAAGAAATATGTAATGGTAGTTACGATACGTAAATTAAATGATGCAACGGATAGATGAGGCGAATACATTTGATATGTACCTTCTGTTTGATATAATTATCACTGGGAATGAAAAGGAAGAGATTTTGTTTGATTGATTGATGTTTTCCGCCACACTCAACAATTTTTCAGTTATCTGGTGGCGTCTAGTTTTATTGGTGGAGGAGAGAACCCAGATACAATGTACCCGGGAAGAGACCACCGACCTTCCGAAAGTAAACTGGCAAACTTTCTCATATATATCGGCGCGAGTGAGATTCGAACCCGCGCCGACTAGAGGTGAGAGGCCTTGTGGTTTTGAGCATGATGCTCTAACCACTCGGCCATGGAGGCCCCTCAGAGATTTTTAACTTTATATATATATATATATATATATATAATTTGACCATCATACAAAGAAACCACATACTACATGTTAGAATATCATCTTTTATAGTCTAGGGTGTAAACGTGTAAAGAATAACATATGCATTTTAATATTTATCTTTTGTTGATAGGCATGTGTTTTCTAATGCAGCACTTTCGTCATCTCACATCCTGGTTCATGTGTGTGTGTGTCCATTTATGTACAATCTTTAGGTGAGATGGTTACCACAGCAGAAAGGAACGCGTTTCTGAATGGCAGTTTGGAGGAGAGAGCGGTTTTATACAGCACATCACAACCTCCCTCACCTGATTTTGGTTGTGTAACAATGACATATTCTGGAGAAAATGTCAATTTAAACGTATTCGTATCACAGGGTACCATACTGACAAATGATATGTCAGTATTTCAGCGACAGATTATTGATTCAAAAATGTTTGTCACCACAAGTTTCCAGACGCCCATTGCTGTCCCTTATATGGTATGTATCGTTGTCCAACAATGTATTTGTATTTCTCTTTTTTTAAAACCGTATTTGTCTGATGTAAATACCCCATTTACAGGTAATAATAATGGCAACTTTCCAAGACAATGCTGCCCGCACTGGCAATATACAAATTACAAAAATAAGTTACGAGCAGGGACTTTGTAAAGGTTGGTAAAGTTTCTAGTGCATTTCCAAGACATGGCTAACTACTGTAAATCAAATATTTGATACATACATTGGAATACACCATCTTTTACATTAAAATGTGAATATCATAATAGTGTACAATGTATACGTATCTATCACTGAACAGTGTTTATGTATATATAAGTAAACTTTTATTTTCATTTTCCATGTGAAAAAAAGAACTCGTTAGATATGTCAGAAAGGTATTTGCGCGCATGATAGTGCAAAATCAGAGGTGATTGTAACACAATATGTCTATGAGTAAATATACTCCTTGTGAAAAGGATTTATCGTAGACGAATGCAAGTACAATTTCCTCTATATTGTGCCATATCTGGATGTGATAGAAAATTCATATTGGAAAATGTTTTGTTTGTTTGTATGTTGTTTTACGTTACATTTGATCATCTTTCAGTAATATTGGCCAGGTCACCAACTGTAGGTGAAGTGTCACAAATTTTGACCTATACCTGGCACTCAAGGTCGCAGCACAGAGCGTTTTAACGCACATATTATGCGTGCAGCTGTCCATAATTTCTATAAGAACCTATGTATTTCTTTACAATTTGAAATACAACAGTTGAGTTTCATAACTGTTAAAGGCTCTGGAAAATGTTTTGATTTAGCAACCTTTATGGGCGTGCAATTTATTCTACGAATTTGATATGTGTAATATAAAATCTTCTATTAAATTCAAATCATATGTAATACATTATATATCACAGTATGTTCATAATATTGCGGCGTTGTACTTATTTTCTAAGCATGTGTACTATAGGTGTCGATAATGAATATATATCTTGCATTTTAAATAACTTTCATGAGATTGATCACTTTACTTTGCTTTCATCTTTTTCGTGCGTGGGAGCGTGTAAAGTTTAAATTCTCAAAATTACAGTTAAATCAGAGTATACTTCATAGAGATTCAAGTTAATACATACATATTAGCCCTATTTGTAACAATACCATAGATGGTCCCTATATCTGAAAACATACAAAGAATTAAAAAAAGAATCTATCTACTTTCTTTTTCATTTAGATAAGGATCCTTGTCAGAAATCCCAATTTCAATGTGATGATGGAAGTTGTGTGGGTGTTGACAAGTTTTGTAATGAAAAACGTAATTGTCCAAATGGAGAGGACGAATCCTTGTGCAGCAACTCGGTGTGTTTGCGGATGGGAAACGACTGCAATCTCCCCTGTCCATCCTACTGTGAATGTCAAGGATTAGTCTTCAAATGTAGATCACCAGATAACATCACGAAAGAGGCCAGAGTACTTGATTTCAGTTCAAACAAATTTAACCACACTCAACTAAAGAATTTTACCTTCCTTATACATTTAAATATTTCCAGGTGCTTGAAAGACGATTCATCACTTAAAAATTTAGGTGATCAACTGCAATCTCCGAGTCTTCAAAATTTAGACTTATCATTTAACAACATTCGCCATTTGGAACCGGATATCTTCAAAGGATTATCAAATTTATTGTACCTGAATATCTCATATAATCAAGTCAAGCGATTAGAAATGGACTTTCTTAGCGTCATTCCAAAATTACGACATTTAATTATGAAGGATAATAATATAGAAATAATTCCCGCAAAAGAAATCTACAGTGATTTCAATTCTAGCCTTGAGTTCTTAGATCTAAGAAACAATAGAATAAAGAGAATCGTGCCGAAATCACTGTATTGGCTTGGTTCTATTTCAAAATTGGTTTTGAGCAACAACTCAGTAATGAATACGGACAACTATTTTTCAAGCTCCATGAAGATGCTCTATGAACTTGATCTTAGTTTTAATTCTATAAATGTAATCACAGATGAAATGTTTAATGGTTTACAGAGGCTAAGAGAGCTAAACTTGCAAAACAATCATATAGAAATTCTACAAGCATTCTCATTTTCTACGTTGACCTCTTTACGTTCTTTGAACCTTGGATATAATAAAATTCACACTGTTCACAGAAAGGCAATGGAAAACATGGTTTCACTTACAAAACTGAATCTCACAGGGAACAGATTAATGACTCTACCTTCCTCAAGATTTATAGCCTTAGTAAAACTTCATATTTTAGATTTATCAGATAATGGAATGAGCGTACTGGAAGACAATGCTTTTCAAAGACTTGAAGAAGTCAAGCATTTATACATACACAATAATAAATTGAGTGTGTCCAAAACCATGTTTCAAGGTCTTTGTAACCTTCATTGGCTACGAACAGACTCGTACATAATTTGCTGTGCCAAGCCGTTGTCAGTTGATATATCGAACTGTATCTCCCCACGAGACCGAATTTCCTCTTGTGAACAATTGATAAATGTCGGATTTCTGGCACAAATGATATGGTACATGGCACTTTTCTCGCTGATTGGAAACATATACGTAATTTACTACCGCATCAAGGAGACCATCGGAAGGAATAACAAATTACAGAATATTTTTATTTTAAATCTTAGTTTTTCCGACTTGCTGATGGGAGTTTATTTATACATCATTGCAGTAGCAGACTTGGAGTACCGCAATATCTACGGATTCAAAGACAGCGAATGGAGATCGAGCATTGTCTGTACAATTGCGGGTTTACTTGCAACTATATCCAGTGAAGCATCAGTGCTTTTCGTATTACTCATAACAGTTGAACGATATATAGCATTAAAATACCCATTTTCTGCAGGATTGCTCAGAAAGAGGAAAGGGATTTACGGCATTACTATAATTGCGTGGATTATCACTTTTATATTTGCAGTGTTTCCTCTATCTGTCTACCCTGACTTCTACAGCAGATCTACAGTATGTATATCTCTTCCTTTAACGGCAGAGAGGGTCCAAGGTTGGGAATATTCCACATTTGTTTTCATCGGATTTAACTTGCTGGTTTTCATAGCTGTAGTTCTGGGACAGATATTAATTTATGTGGAAGTTAAGCGGGTTGGTAGCGCCATACATAAGGATAACACCAAGAGAGAGATTGCTGTAATGAAATCTCTTTCTTATGTGGTGTTATCGGATACGTTTTGTTGGATCCCAATTATATTGATTGGTAAGACAACCATTTTCAAAATTCTATTGACAACAGTTATTAGTTGTGGACCGCTATGAATATATCTTTGAAAATTAAGCTTTGGAAATAGAAATAATATTTTGACGTCTGTTTTGTTTGTTCAGGAATTATGGTGTATGCAGGCTTGGATATCTCATTCAATGTATATGCGTGGGTTGTTGTCTTAGTACTTCCGATAAATTCCGCGTTGAATCCATTTATATACACATTCAGCATGATCTACAGGAAGGTATGTTCAGTTGTGAATTAGTCTTTTAACACAGAAGGTCTAAGTACGTATCCTACCTTCTTCGTCTATTGTTTATTTCCTGCTATTTCAGAATCTGCAAGGACGAAACAGTCGTATTGTAACGTCAAATGAAAAGAGAACTGGACAAGAATCCAGTATCAAGTCCACAGTCTTATAACTACTTTTTCTGTCTCTTGGAAGAGATACAACCGCATACTTTTGCCAAAGTTACTGGACTTATGAGATGTTTAAGGAAAGAACGTCGCTAAATCCAAACAAGGAAGTCAACACTCTTTCAAAGAAGGAAAACTGATGGTCTCTTTATGGCAGATTAGAAACCATCATTTTCAGTGAGGAAAATTATCATGGCTCTTTAATGAGCATTGACTGATGTGTACGGAGACTTTTTCAAATGTTTTTAGTGTATACTAAACATAAATGAATTTGCATAGTTGCTTCTGATAATGGTAGCAAGGAAAACGAACTCAGGAATAACTCTTCGTTTGTCAAGCCTTAATTTTACTCCGATGCTTGTGAAACCGGTATTGTCTTGGTTATACTATAAACATGATATGGTCAGTATCACAGAAAATGGTAAAAATCTGGAAGAAAAGTAAAACGGCTTAAAATAAATATTCTTCTATAGTTTACTTCCTAAATATCAGTATTTGGAAATGAAAGTTAAAATTGTTATTTACTAGTTATTTTCTCCAATGATTTATGTGCCGAATATCAGTAATATCGAATGGTGAAGTTAACAATGTGTTAATCGTAATCATAAATCCCCAAGACATATACAAGTTCGAGTGTAGGGCAACACGGACCCCCGACAAAGCGAAGGTAGGATCAGGTGAGATGGAGGAGTAAGCATCCTCAGCTGACCGGTCACACCCGCCATGAGCCCTTAGTCGAAATTAGGTATACGGGATTACCCGTAGTGAAAGTTAGTATGAAAAACGACAGTCTTACAAAGGGAATGAAACAAATCATTCAACATGTGTCCCAGAGACATTTTGTAATCGCAAACAGGACGGTAAAATTTGCGAAATGATGACTTCAAACGAGATTCGTAATAACCCTGCAACATCAACTTTTTTGTCAGTAGTTGACCTTGCTTTAAAAAATTCTCATACGCATGGCATGCTCTCGCGAATCGAATCAGCTGGGAAATGTACACACCATAAGCAGGTGAAAGTGGCATATTACTTTATAGATATGGAAAGTTGATAATTGCAAAGTTGAAGTCATCACGCTTGTCATATAATGTAGTTGTCAGTCTGCCATTAGAGTCAATATTAAGTAAAATATCCAAATATGAAGCAGACAGGTCAGATTCTGTAGTGTCCTTTATTTCGAGTTCATCGGGATATATCAAATGGACATAATTATGAAAATTATGATTGTTGATTGATAAGACGGCATCGATATATCTATATGTATGGTAGAAGGACACGGCAATAAATAATCAATCAATCAATCTGCTTCAGAGTACTTGTGTGGGCTATCGGAGTGGTGTCTAACAAAATATGTACCCTGTTTTCCAATCACTAGAAATTTGTATTTTCGAGTGTCATTTTTGTTCAAAACGCAATTATTAATTATCTGAAAAAGTCTAGATTTTAATTTATCGTGAGGAATTCTTGTATAAAGTGTGGAGAAATCATAAATTTTGATGCTGTCAATTTTAGAAAAATCCTGAGACTAGATTTTCCAAAAGTTCCTTAGAGGTTTTGAGAATCCACATCTGATTGACACCACTTCTGGAATATGTAGTGGAACAGTATCTCTGAAGTGACTCTTTAATAGCTGTTAGCAGTTTAGTTAGTAATAAAGATAAAGGCTTGGTACAGCACTTACTGGAACCAGCAATGTATCTTTCTTTGTAAGAATTTTTATGTAATTTCGGAATCCAAAAAAGGTATGGTAATTCAAACTGATCCTGATTCTTAGGAATGTCGAAAGTATTTAAAACTGAAAGATGATAGAGAAGAATTTCATCCTTTGTAAGATTGCTTAAAGTATAAGTAGGATTCCCAAATGTTGAAGTAAATCCCAGTTGATTTAAAAGACATTTATAACAGTAACTTTTACAAACAAAGACAGTATTGTTACTTGCTTTATCCGCTGGGACTAGCACAAAGTTTTCATGTAGTCTACGTAACTCATTAGTCACTTCAGCTTTCTTAAAAACAGAAGGATAAATAGTGCACATTTTCCCCATCAAATGGTGAATGCGGGATTTTAACAATTTTCGAATACTTTTGATCCCCTCAGACAAAATGTCAAGTTCCTCACCCTCAGATTTCGTCCAACGTCTGGCATATTCTTTCACAGAATTCATGATAGCCATGAAATTATGTCGCCATCTAAATGAGCGAGGTTCTCGGAATTTGGGACCTTTTAAAATCAGGGACTTAAGATCCTCATTGTGTACAATATTTATGTCCGCTGTAATGATATGACCAGCGGGACTGTAATTAAATGAGGAAGAACATGAACACCTTGGAGGACTTCGTTGTAATTGTTCAATATCAAGGCACTGCAACATCTGTTTATAATTAAATAACTTTGATGCAATAGTGGAAGTATATCTATATGAAACACAAGGTGTGAATTTCATCTTTAAGTAAGGCGGAATACAGGACTGTACTTTTTTATGGTTAAGGATGTTGTTAATGTTGACAGCATCAATTCCTTTGTTGTCAAATCTAAGATGAAAGAATCGGCGAGGTTTCTTGAGCTCATTCTCATCAATAATACGTGGAAGACCAAAGAGTCTTTGATGGGCAACATCCCAAATCATATATTGAAGTCTGTATTCCGGTTTAGAGGAATCCAAGCCGGACTTAGCGTTAGCTTTTTCTTGTAATTTATACAAACTTTTCAAAGGTACAGAGTAGAGTTTGGTGCGAGTGTGATGAGGACCCAATGGTCTATTCACAAAAGGTAAAAGGGAGTCAAAAGAAACGTGTATTATGGGTTTGTTGTACGACCCGTTTCTGGAAATGAATGTTAAAACTGTCATTTACTACATGTAGTTTTTTTTTATGTTCGGAAATCTTTTGCTGTGGAGTTTGGCTCAACATTTAAATACATCAACCACATTTTGTTTGTTGACAATGTTTATTTTCGTTTATATGTTGATTCGTTGTGTCCCGGTGAATTAGTTGAGAAAAATTAATTTTTCTCAAAAATTGAAGAAAATAAAAATGCTTGCCACATGCACATCTTTAATACCAATGTAAAAACTCTATAGAGTAGAAATGTTCTCACTTGTTAGACGGACAAATCGTGTAGTATCTATATATGTAATATTTCCTCAAAACTGACTAAGTTCAAAAATGTGTAATTTTCTAAAAAATTGAAGAAAATCGGAATCTTTGCAAATGCACATCGTCAATACCCACACAAACACTCTGTAAATATAAAACATGACGATACCAATATTGATGCACCAGATGCGCATTACGACAAATAATGTCTCTTCAGTGAGGCTCAAGATAAAAATGTTGGAAATCCGTAATAAGATTAAACTAGGAAGTGCTCTGAACGAACCCATCCAACCCCCCCCCCCCCCCCCCCCAAAAAAAAACCAAAAAAAAAAAAAACAACAACAACAAAAACCAATTATTGGAGTCAAATTCGACTAAGGATCAGCGCTATGCATGAGGGAGATAATCCTTACTTTTGGAATTAATTTGTTGATTTTATCACAGCAAATTTTATCCGTATTTCATGCTAGTATCGAAGCACTTAGCAACTGGGCTGGTGAAAACCCTCGGGGACTAACAGTCCACCAGCAGAATAAGGTTCTTGCTTAAAAACTGCGGAAGGAAATAGACAAGTCATGTACTCTCTGTAATATTTCCTCAAATTTGACTAAGTTCCATTACGTGTAATTTTCTAAAAAAAAAAATAATAATAAAGAAAATTTAAACTTTTGTCACATGCACATCTCTGTGAAATATGAGGACCCTCACTTAAAAGTGGGTGGGGTTAGCTGGACAAATTAAATACCCTTCATATAACAATATATTTTTAATAAAGGGGCAAAACACTTGCAAGAGAAGTCGAAATGGATCAGTATTCCAACATGGACTACAGTAACCCACAAAGAAGCTACAGAGCAAGTTTCAGCTTGACATGTGACAGAGAAATGGAAATAGAATCAGAACACCCCGAACGGACGGACGCTGTACCATAAAATATCCTGCCTAAAGAATCCTGTCTAATCTTAAACCCAGCAATATCAAGATATTTACTGGAACCCAACAATAGAGCTAATCTTTTTTTTTAAGTGATCAGTGTATAGGATCATAACGCCTTTTAAATTATCTAATCTCACAAAACAAGAAGTAAGATAATTTGTTCTTTATCTAAAAGTAATTTTAGTACTTTAGTTAAGAGTATTTTCTTTTGTAACTGGTTGGGGTGGATCGGTGACTAGAGCATTGGCTTTATGACAGAAAGGTATTGCCCTGTTCTCATCCACTCGAAAAATAAATTGCGACTGCACCTCCTCAAATGTTTTGCATTTATATTTAGCAGGAGAGTTCCTTTGTAAGTACTACGCCTAGTGGTACTTCACCTATAGTTATTGATGTTTCGATATGTGTGAAAAATTGTCCCCGGGGCAAACACATCCGTGTCGCAGAAGTATTCGGTAGTTAACACCCCCTACTGCTGCGTCACCGAGAGCTAAGCATTGATGTAAGTTTGTGGAATTTTACCTAGAGCTACTGAAGCATCTTGGTATGTGTAATTGAATTTATCTCTACAGTTGTTTGTATACATATAACATATATCAACTTAGAATATACAGGTACTAAAAATTGAAAATAACTTTGTAGTGTAGATTTATTTCTGTGTCGTCATGCAGATTTATTGCTTTTGAATAAAACATCCTTCCGTCACGAAATATACCGCACTTGTACTCAAAAGCAGAGGAACTTATTTCCTTAGGACGTTTTTGATTGATTTCAGGAATTTCAGGCATGTAGAATTGGGGCTAGGGGCTATCCTTCACTTGTTTTTAACAATTGTTTTACATGCAAACTTGCACGCAAAGTAAAATATATCTAGCCCATTTTCATAGTAGTTTCGAATGATAAGAATTGTACCTGTATGGTGAATGACGACCACTACTCCCGATTTAAGATTTTGAAGTTTGGATGAAAGTGGTTTTTTTTTTTTAGATAATTGTGCCGCCACCTTGTCCTTCGCCTGACCAACTTCCTCCTTTTGAAAAGCGATGCGACGTATCTGAAATCAACACAACGTTAATATCAAATTTACTTCAGATACTAGAATTTTCTTGGATGAATGACCAAGTGTATTTTGAGCGTTTAATTCATGATAACTGTATATTTCACAGTGATGAAAATTACACGCATGAAACCTGGAAGAGTACATTCAATCAGACTTGCGTCAGATGCTGCATTTAACTTTCATTATATATAAAACATAAACGGTACCAATTTTGATGCACCAGATGCGCATTTGGACGAATAATGTCTCTTCAGTGATGCTCAAGAAGAAAATATTGGAAATACGAAATAAGAGCAAACTTTGAAGAGCCGAAAGTACAAAAAAACAACAACAAAACAACCAAATACTGATGCTAAATCCGACAAAGGACCAGAGTTATGCATGAGGGAGATAATCCTTACTTTTGAAATGAATTTCTTAATTTTATCATAGTGAATATTTATCCCGATTTTCATGCTAGTACCGATGTATTTAGCTGGTGAAATTATTTGAATAAGTGAACAAATCAATTTCTTACATGTTAAGCAGGGTCAATTTTCACAACTGCGTTCATTTTTGAAGTGTATAGACATATATTCAAACATTCAGAGAATATGTTCAATATATTTAGGTGAAAAAGTGAAGATAATGTACAATGGCAATCTCTTAAAATATGATAGAAGTATTTATTTGAGAGTAAGGTAAACACAGATTCCTGGAAACTCAAGAAGTGGGATCAATTTGTCCAGGAGGAATAAGCATCCCCAGTTGACTGATCACACCTACCGTGAGCTCTATATATTGATGATTAACCAAGTTACATCAATTATTCTAATGAAACTTACCGGAATGACATATTTAAGACTTGCTTCAGATGATCAGAGTGGCCTTCGATTTTCAATAAAGTGTTTTAGACAATATATTTCCAAGTAAGACTAGTCTTTATATGTGAAAATAGTTTTAGATTAACTTTGATAAAAGCCAAGCATCAGGATACCAGTATTTCTGTTATATATGGCAGTATCTAGTTGGATGAGAGAGAGAGAGAGAGAGAGGATAAATCTAAAACTGAAGGATATTATAAATAAATATCAAATAGAAAAAAAAAATATATATGATATTATTATTATTATTATTATTTATATTGGTATGAAACATATAGGAGGTATGTTTGCAATCTTGGTGAAAAATTGACAGCTGATAATAATAAAAATCGGTAACACTGGCGTTTTTGTCCACGGGAAGGGGCGATGTTTACAAACCATAGCCACAAGCGAATGAATTTGAAAGAAATGTTTTGCAAATATAAACACATCAGTTTGTTCATTAATATTGTGAGTTAATGGATCGTAACATCTTCTATGTGGATTTTGAGTGACAAAATCAATACATAATGATCAGGTAGAAATCTATTCCAAAGTAGAGCAGTAGAGAGTGTTGTTGGAACTGTAACATGTAAAAAGCTTTACGAGAAACTTTATCATATTAGAAAGCAATGTGAGAAACTGTAACAGGTTAGAAGGAATTGTGGGAAACTGTAACAGGTTAGAAGGAATTGTGGGAAACTGTTATAGATTAGAAGGAATTGTGGGAAACTAATAGGTTAGGAGGCGTTTTGGGAACCTGCTATGGTCAGAAACGTTGTAAAACCCTGCAACCGGTTATAAAGTTTTGTGAGGGAAACTGTAACGGATTAAAAAGCATTATGGGAAACCGTATTAGGTTAGAATGCTTTGAGGAAACTGTAATAGGTTTGAAGTGGTTGTGGGAAACTGCAGTGGGTCAGAAAACGTTGAAGGACCCTGTAACCGGTAAGAAAGTGTTTTGGGGAAGGGAACTGTAATGGGTTAGAAAGCGTTGTAGGAAAGTTAAAGTGTTGTAGAGCGTTGCAGGAAGTTGTAGCAGTTTAGAAAGCATTGTAGGGAAACTAACGGCTTAAAAAGTGTTGTGGGGAAACTAACGGCTTAAAAAGCGTTGAGGTGAAAATAAGGGCTTAAAAAGCGTTGTGGGGAAATTGTAACAGGTTATAAGGCGTTGTGAAAAACTGTAATAGATTTGAAATTGTTGTAAAAGACTGCAGTGGGTCAGAGAATGGTGTAGAACCCTACAACCGTTTAAAAAGGAACACTGTAATGGATTAGAAAGCGTTGTAGGAAACTGTAAAGGGAAGCTGTATCAGTTTAGAAAGAATTGTAGGGAAACTGTAGCGCATTATCGTACTGAGAAAGTGTATTACACCATACAATATTTTCAAATGAAATTATTAGTGACTTAGATTTAGAACTTCCTTAATCACACTTTTGTGCAAGAAATAAAGAACGATTATTAACTAAGTCAGTAACAGACTACGCGGACCATGGGTTTTTAGTGTAACACTTCAGTGTTCTTTACCGGAAAAGGTTGAGCATGTGCTTAAAGTAAAACACAATCTTCATCATATTGCTAATTCGTTTTGATGAGCAAACTAGAATTGCTTATTTTAGAAGGAAATGTCACAGGGAATGTGTACGATGAAGAGAACTGTGCGTTCGCAAAATTTAATTGGGAAATGTTTTAATATCATTCAACTGTGTTCGATTGTTAATACAATAAACAATGAAACTATTTCAGCAGGTAAGAGCCATTCAATTATAAAACACCACAATTTCTATAATTCAGTTTCAATTCAAATTATGTCATTATCATCCAATATTGGTTGAATGATTTGCTTAGGACAAGTGTCAACTTTTATATGATCATGGTATTTAGAATAAAATCGATATTTCAAACACTATAGAATACTTACAGAAAGGTGAATAAGATATTGTTGGATGAATTTCCATTGTTAAATATATAAATAAGTTTGATCAACTCCATGATAGATACATGGCATCAGTTGTCTAATATTATTGACAAGTAAACAAAAAAATCCCAACCAATCAGATATGATATTTTGCCAAACTTCTAAATTCTAAAAATCGTTAGAGAGAGGTTTCGTCCTTCTGTACATGGGTTATTGACTTCATTCAATTTTACACTCTCTTTCCATTCAATTCTACCATTAAAAGGAGAGGTGGTCACTTAATATTATCTTAAACGCATGTGAAAATAACCAGATTTACATGTAAAATAATGGAAAATGTACGTTATCAAAAGTGGGGGCAGGTCATGCCCCTTCGATTCTGCGAGTCCGTGGTAATCTGAGTTAGAATAGGTTCTCGGTGCCCCTTGCTTGTCGTAGGAAGCGACTAAATGGGGCGGTTTTTCGGATGAGACCGCAAAAACCGAGGCCCCGTGTCACAGCAGGTGTGGCACGTTAAAGGCCTCTCCCTGTTCAAAGGCCATAAGCGACGAGCATAGGCCTATATTTTGCAGCCCTTCACCGGCAATGGTGACCTCTCTATATGAGTGACAAATTCTCGAGAGCAACGTTAAACAATATACAATCAATCAATCAATCGATTCCGTGATAACTAAGCTACGAGGTCTGATTGATATGTTGTGAGCCTTATATATAAGGCTTAAATTTTGGCTGACATATTGCATTATTTTTCAACATAATCCCCTTCAGTATTTATACCAGTCGCCGGATAGCTGAAAAATTGCTCAGGCGACTATAAATAAAACAAACAAACAAACAAAATAATCAGTATTTATACACTTTTGCCAGCGATATTTAAAGGCGTCATTGCCACATATAAAGAAGTCCGATCCTTTTCTTGACCGTCAGAATGTCCTCGACTTCATGTTTGACTTTATCATCGGACTAAAAGTGGGTACCGGAAATCGTCATTTTCAGTTTTGGAAATAAATGAAAGTCTGATAGAACGAGTCTCTGAAGAAAGTTAGCAGGATCTACCTCTTAAAGCTTTAAATTAAAACACGAGAAAGTGCGCTTGGCGTGCTTCTGATCAACTGTAAGAAGTCTTGGTACGGGCTGAAAGCGTTCTCATTGCAAGATCCGCTGTCAGAATGGAATGTACTCTATCCTGTGAAATGCAAACTGTATCAATATCATGGACTTCATTGACCATTTCTGGGGTTGTAGCTGTTATGACAGGCCGTCCAGGACAGAGGTCATCCTCAAGACTCTGCCTGCAACGTTTAAATTCCGCCACCCACCTTTTTATTATAGCATACGAAGGGGCATCTTTTCATAGTGTTGCTACCATATCAGTATGGATATCCTTAGGTGCTAAACCTTTTTTATGCAAATATTGGATCACAGCTCACCGATTTTGTCCATTTTGCAAAAGTCACTTGCCTTGTTTACTTTAGAGTGCTACATGTACCTCGTCGATATAAACTTACCAAATAACACCAGTCTTCGGGCATACGGCCTTAAAAAGTCAAATATACGTAAATGGTAGGGCTGGAAGAGGACATCGGTGTTAACCTCCTTCAATACAAGGCTCACAACAAATCAATCAGCCCTCGTACATCTCATATTTACCTTAACTTCATTAACCATTTATTCTTTTTAAAAATTTTCACCAGAGAAGCACAACAAAATATCTATAAAATTTTTAAAAAAACACAGAAATATTACAATTTAGTATGTATTCATGATTCATCGCGCATTGAAGTTTTTGGAACGTTTTCAACCACAGAGGGGAAAAAACCCAGTATCTTTTCAGATTACCCCAAAGAGTAAAATACATATGCAGTGTACTGAAAACAAATTATCTATTCATTAGTCGACAACAATAATTCAGATTGTTGTTGGTATCAGAGTTTGAAACACAGAAGGAAGTCCCAATAAGTGTTTGTCGACATTAAAGGGAACTGTAGCTGTGTTAAGAGATTAGTAACTATGTATGATATTATATTCAACGCAATAGAAACGTAATTCACTCTGAAAAATAGAGAAGTAGTTCACTGTGAACTAATTTTTAGAAAGTTTCCTTAATCTTTGTTGGATAGCAATGGGATTATGAAATATTGTAATTCAATTTTATGATGTATTTCCCTTGATAGTAGTTGTTGGCATGTAACTTCTGTATGTCAACATGAACAAAAATCCTTTTAATCATTGAATATGCATGTCTATATTAATCTGTTGCATGTCCACGTATATAACTTGCATGTATGAAGATGCCTGTCACTTATGGTTATTCAATAATTCAAAGGAATTATGTTCATTCTTATCCGATCATATTCAACATGCCAGTGCGCATACATATAATTATGTCTCATGTCGACGAAATTAAGTTACGTCTCTACATAACTATCTTGCATGTTGGCACACTCTTTAGAAAAGTAACTTGCATGTAGGGTACGGGGCAGAAATATGTAATTATGATGAAGTGCTATTTTGATGCCTATTTGATGTGAATCTTTCCACATGATGTCATCAGATATTTTTCTTTGAACAATAATATAAACAAAGCAGCCGAAATGTTATATTTATTAATGTCACTCAATACGCAGCACGCATGAAGAATATTTGGAAACAGTTTTAGTTTATTTAAGGGAAAGATTGCAAGACCTCCATAGAAGGGGTGGGATACACAGGAAATGTATCCATCACTAGAAGCGGTAAGGAATGTCAGAGATGGGACAGCCAGATTCCGCACAGTCATTCCTATGTCAAGTATCTCCAAGGAAACGCAAGCATGCATGAAAACTATTGCAGAAACCCCCCCGAGAACCTGGCGGAGGAGGGTCCATGGTGTTATACGTTGGACAAAAATACAAGATGGGAATACTGCGATATTCCAATTTGTGGTATCACATGCTTTGACTTAGAGAATAAATGTACATAAAATCAATGTATTGTATTTTTCCTTCGTAATATTGAAATCGTTCACTAAATCTTTGTTTTTGTTCCAATTAAGAATGCAAGAGCAGCGAAAAAGGCAGTGAATACGGAGGCAAGATTTCACATACTCTTAGTGGAAAGAAATGCCTTCGATGGGATCTCTCGAATGAATACATGAATTCAACGCATGAAAACGCCAGTGTACATGAAAATTATTGTAGGAATCTGAAAGGAGTAAAAGACATGCCGTGGTGCTTTACTGAATCGGATATTGCCTGGGAATATTGCAGCATCCCATTGTGCTTTACGAGTTAGTATCATCTGGAATAGTTAATTAGCATAAAATAATCTTCCGTCTGTACAGCATCATACTGCTTTCTATAAAGTATCGTAAGTTGAAAAACTGCAAATGAAAATCAGATTAAAACACTGGAAAACTCGAAACACTGAAATAATATTTGAGGCAAGGGAGTGCCGATAAATCTAGTCGAAGTAAAGGACAAGATAAGGATAATGGCCCTACATGGTCCCATTTTTCACGGAAATTTCAAAATAAACAGAAAAACTTAGTACAAACTTATTTCAAGATGATATCTTAGTAAAAATATAAAGTCCGAATCATAAATAGGGCCCCGTGAGGATCCGGGATGTTAGATTAGATCCTCAGTACCCCGTGAGGATCCGGGATGTTAGATTAGATCTTCAGTACCCCGTGAGGATCCGGGATGTTAGATTAGATCCTCAGTACCCCGTGAGGATCCGGGATGTTAGATTAGATCCTCAGTACCCCGTGAGGATCCGGGATGTTAGATTAGATCTTCAGTACCCCGTGAGGATCCGGGATGTTAGATTAGATCCTCAGTACCCCGTCAGGATCCGGGATGTTAGATTAGATCTTCAGTACCCCGTGAGGATCCGGGATGTTAGATTAGATCCTCAGTACCCCGTGAGGATCCGGGATGTTAGATTAGATCCTCAGTACCCCGTGAGGATCCGGGATGTTAGATTAGATCTTCAGTACCCCGTCAGGATCCGGGATGTTAGATTAGATCCTCAGTACCCCGTGAGGATCCGGGATGTTAGATTAGATCCTCAGTACCCCTTGCTTGTCGTAAGAGGCGAATAAATGGGACGGTCCTTCGGATGAGACCGCAAATACGGAGGCCTAGTGTCACAGCAGGTGTGGCACGATAACGATCCCTCCCTGCTCAAAGGCAGTAAGCGCGGAGCATAGGCCTAATTTTTACAGCCCTTCACCGACAATGATAACTTCTCCGAATGAGCGAAAAAAGTGGGACGTTAAACGATATACAGTCAATCAATCCTAAGCACCTGATCCCACATCCCATCTTGACATATGTCTAGGGTCTATGTTTTTTCCTACTCGGAATTTTGTATTCTTTATAGGCGTTATGAGATTATAACTGTTCGTTATCTTTAGTTTTTCAAAGACTGATCACTGTTTATAATCTCCATTCTATGCCACTCTGAATTTGTTTATTTTAACGCGATTACCTTAAGATTATTACATAAATGTATGGAAAATACAAATCTTTACAGGAAAGGACTGTAAAGACACAGAACGGGGTATAGAATATGAAGGAAAATTGGACAAAACAAGGGGAGGAATCCCTTGTCAGCGCTGGGATAGTATGTATCCACATGTTCCTTACCGCCGAGTGAAATTTGAGGGGTCAACAAAGTCAGCGCAGGAAAACTACTGCAGAAACCCGGATAATGACTATGAACCTTGGTGCTACACCATGGATCCCGATATTCGATGGCAGTACTGCGATGTCCCTTTTTGTTTGAATGGCAAGTGTCTATTATGATTTTTTTTTGATAATTCATCATTATAAGATTACTAGTATGTTAAATTATCAAGAATTAAATTGATTATCGTTGATAATTGTGAGAAAAAAATTATCGTGCTTTACTTTCTACATGAATGCATATTGTGCAATTGTTTCCTTTTCACGCTCCTTTCAGAATGTGTTTTGATTAGTATTTTTTACTCTCTATTCGAGAATTTTTCACTTGTGTGCCATAAATTTAGACCTAAGTGTGTGGGTTCTTGATTTGCAAATGCCTACCAGAATACGGAGCCCCCGTTTTAAATGGGATATCTAAAGACTCGTGACTTTCACAACAGCATCAAAACCTACAACTTTTTAACACTTTACACCACCATTCCTCACGATAAACTATCAAACGATGAAATTTCTCAAAGCTAAGCTTCAGTTTTAAACACACTAAAAATCCCAGTCAATAGTATGGTTGATTATGAGTTTCCAAACCTTCACTTAAACCCTTACAAACAAAGATACACTGGTGGACCCAGTAAATGTTCTACCAAACCCTATCTTTGCTCCCGGCGGCGAAATTATTAACAGCTGTGAAGGAGAAACTTCAATCGTATTGTTCCACAACATCTACCAGAAGTGGTATGAATCAAATATGGATTCTAGAACATTCAAAAGAACTTTTAGTAAATTTGAAATCGCAGAACTTTTCTTAAATCAAGACAAACAGGATGATTTTAGCTTCACCATCGTCAACTTCCCATTTTATTTAGCAATATTCCATTGTCAACTGAATATGGTATTTATCTCTCTCAAATGATTAGCAAATTCCATGATCGTTTTTACCATCTAGTTCGCCAATACAACTTTTCATTGGGTCAATTTCTTTTTGACCTGTTTCATACCAATTGATAGGCCGTTCTTACCACACTGATTCTGACTATAGATTATTCCGTTTACCTGTTCAAGATATGGGGCTCACAGCGGGGTTTCGGTCGATAAGTATGCTTACTCCTCCTAAACACCTGATCCCACCTCTGGTATATCCAGGGATCCACGTTTGCCCATATTCCATAAAGGATTTATGAGATTGATCACTACTTTTTGCCTACTACTTCGCCTTTTCATTAACGTCTACGCTTTTGACATTATAGACAGCAGCTTTTTCAATGAAAATGGAACTGAGAAATATTCATCTCTAAAATACTTTGTTAAACACCAGTTTAATTCTGCGCACAGATACTCAGAATTTGATATAAAAAGATGCTGGAGCTCCTCATTGATTCTTTCATGATCAAGCCTTTAGACTATAAACTTTGAATAGATATCATTAAATTTCGAATCTAACTGTAAATAATTTTCATAAACAAAGAAATTTTCAGTATACGTTTGCATTTAGTTCTTTTAAAAGCAAGTATTTTAAATGTTTGTGCCAGATAAATCCTAAGAGAAAGGTAATCAAAATTTGGACTTAAGTCTAGATCAATTCTCACTTTATGGTCTTGAGGTCAGGTCTACCAATAGTCTGTTGGAATTCCCATGGGCACGAATTCTGCTCCTTTATAATCTGACATGTTTTTGTATTCTTATGAGGCAGAATTTATTAAAGACCTTCATAAGAGTAAAATATTTATTGACGTGGCATTCAACTGTCCATTTAGATACAATACGTTCATTCCTGTGTCAATTCGATATATCGCAATGAATTCGAAGACACCACAAAGTCTTCCATATCCGCTTCATGTAGGTATATTTTACTGAACATAGACATTAACGGCAAAATAATAACTCAACTTTATGACACGACTGGATGACTTCATATTCTCCATCGTCAACGTCCATATTTATGTAGTAATATTCCATTATCATCTAACTATAGTATTTACGCTTATCAACCGATTCGATACACATACCAATTGTTAGGCCTTTCTTTGAGTAGCGATTTTGACTACGGATTACTCAATTTACCAGATCAAGATATAAGGCTTATAGGGATGCAACCAATCAACAGGAAATGCTTACTCCTAGACACCTGATCCCACCTTTGGTGTGTTCAAAGGTCCGTGTTTGCCCTTCTCTCAATTTTGTATTCAATATAAGACTTAAGAGACTGCATACTGTTTCATATCTTTCATGTTTCTAATATTGGACGCTTAGCCAAGGAACTTACACTAACTATATTAATCGTATTAAGTTCGACGAGGCACCGGAATGGAACACGGGCCTACATGAAAAAAGCGAACTCCTTAACCACTTGCCTCTCACGACCGGGCATTTGGAAAAAGCAACTGTACGTGGAGTGCCACAAGGAAATCCTATGGATGGAAACCTTGGCCATGGCATCGATGATTCCTTATCGTTTCAACACCTGTCCTGACGCAGAACCTCATCTCTTTAGGTCTCATCTGAAAGACACACAACTTTCACTTTTAAATATCCCGCGTTTGACGAAGGACCTGTCACAGTCTATTCACTTTAGCAAGAAGGGATTATACACGAAACGAACGCTCTAACCACTGATTATTGCTCAATATATCATTACATGTAGTCATATAAAATATAACACTGATAAGATATTAAAAAATCTATTTGTTTTTATTTCCTTTAGCAACAATTCAGTGTTATTTTGCTAACGGTTTTTGTGATGTACAGCAACTAAATGACATTTCATGGAGCTGGGAATTGAAAGGTAAGCATTAGTATAACCGTACAAATTTCGTCAACTGAGTTGATGTTCGATTTCAGTATTAATACTAGGTTTCCTGAAAATACGATTAGCCGCCCGCGTGGCGCAGTGGTTAGAGCGTCGGGCTCAAAGATCTGATGATCCTTGAGTCGGGGGTTCGAATCCCACTGTGGGACGTGGGTGCCGGTCTTTCGGATGAGACCGTATAAACCGAGGTCCCGTGTCGCAGTAGGTGTGGCACGATAAAGATCCCTCCCTGCTCAAAGGCCCTGAGTGCCGAGCATAGGCCTAAATTTGCAGCCCTGTCACCGGTAATGGTGACAGCCGCCGGATAGCTGAAAAATTGCTCAGGCGGCTATAAACAAACAAACAAACAAACAAACAAAACAAACAAGAAAATACGATTTATAAGGATTTCATATATTTTTCATTTATTAAATTTGTTTTTAACATATTTCAATGACTGGGAACATGCGAGATAATAATTAACATGTAAATTGTACAATGAATTAATGGATATGTATGAGTCTTGTTCAGAGTTGCCACATTATAACTTTTAGCGAATGAGAAGTGAAACGTATATTTTTCAAGACTCTATGAAAGGAAAATAATTTGCCATTTCAATATTTTTGTACCTACCTCATGTTTAAATAAGATGAAGATTCCTCTACCTATGGATTCCATTTACGTGTATCAATATGGTCTTTTAATATTATAAAAGGTTTTAAATACTTGAATCAAAGATGTTCTATTATGTACAGTGTACAATATATAGACCTTCACCGCTCATACAAATACGTAGACTATATAGTTATAGTATTTATGTAGCAATATTCCATTATCACCTGCATTTGGTGTTTACGTCTCTGAACTGCTTCGATACGCAAGAGCTTGTTCTCCATATGATCAGTGATTAAATTGAGACAGACCACTGACAATGAAGTTGATGTTCAGAGGTTTCAACAATATCATTTAAAGTAAGCAATTCGCAAATTCCTATTGTCCTTGTAACGATCTAGTTTGCCAATACAACCTGTCATTGGGTCAAATGCTCTCTGGCGTGTTTCATACCAATTGGTAGACCGTTCTTTACACAATGATTTCGACTAATAGTTACTCCGTTTACCTAAAAATACAGAGCTCAAGGCGTGTGACAGGAGATGCTTACTCCTCCTAGACATCTGATTTGATCTCTGGTATATTCAGGGGTCCGTGTTTACCCAACTCTTTATTCTGTATTCCTTATAGGAGTTATGAAATGGATTACTGTTCGTTATCTTCACCTTTTCATGATATGTATATCCGCACTTTCTCTAAAGTAATTGCATGTATATTGTTGTTATCCAGGTCCGTCCATCTGTCACGCTTCTTCCTCAGACTCCTCTTACATTTTAAACAGTACCCGGCAGGTTCAGGGTTTTTATTTTCATCCTAGGGTCAATAGGGAGTGAATGACAACATTTTTCTACAAAGAGTATTTTCCCAGAACTCCGCTTACATTTTACGCTGTAGCCGTTTTCATCCAGGAATCTAATTGGGAGCCGAAAACAACACATTTTAAAACAAAAATCTGGTTACCGCACTTCCTCTTACATTTTACGCAGTAGCCAATTCATCTTTTGAAATAGCGTTGTTGATATCCGAGTAAATATGCACTACAGTTTCAGCATTTTCATTTACATCCAGGCACGAAAAACATGTAGAAAAATAATGTTCTCAAAATCCTATCAGAAATACTATCATAGGAGGTCCAGGGACAACTTGCTGACCTGAGCTATTTTATTCCTATTTCGAACATGTAGCCCCTTGGGGATCCGGGTTGTTAGAATAGATCCTCACTACCCCTTGCTTGTCGTAAGAGACGACTAAATGGGGCGGTACTTCGGATGAGACCGCAAAAACCGAGGCCCTGTGTCGTTGCGGGTGTGGCACTATAAAAACCCCTCTCTGCTTAAAGGCCATAAGCGCCGAACATAGGCCTAAATTTTGCAGCCCTTCACCGGCATTAATGATGTCGCCATATGAGTTAAAACTTCTCGAGCGAGACGTTAAACAATGTATAATCAATCAGTTAATCGAACATATATATTCATGCAAATTACAAAATACAGGTGACTCTCGATGGCTCGATCTTCGATCTCTCGAAGTTCTCGATCTCCCAAAGTGAAATCACGGCCCCGATGTTTTTTCTCTATATAGTTAAGGAAATTTACTCTCGGTCTCTGAAACGTTCGATCTCTCGAAGTGAAATTTGGGTCCCATAACACATATTTCATTGTTTTTCACTTTCGATCTCTCGAAGTGTTGGTAGCGTTATATCCATCATCACTCAAGCGTATAATAAGTTCTGTTTGGACCTTACATAGCTAATAGTTCACGCCTGGGGCTAGCTTAGCCGTGTTAATTAGATGTTTGTAAAGGGGAAACAAAGACTATGTTTCCTTGTGGGGTGGTCAATTTAACCCTCCCGTGAGCGTTTGTTTTCATTACAATTCCACTTCGTCCAACTTAAAAACTAGTTTGGAATTAACAATGAGACGATAATTTTGAGAATATAGAGACATGCCAGGGATAATCATTATTTGTTAGAATCCGTGCTTTGCGTAAAGTGACTGAAAATTGTAACATTTGTGCGGTAGATTGTGCTCCTTGTAGTTATTAATTGCGAAACTTCGTTATGGGCAAAGCATTTGTCTTGTAAATGTAAATGCAGAACACATACATAAACTTTTAAAAAATCTTCTTTTGGATAAATTTCCGTGTTAAAAATTCAAGTCAATATACATATACCTAAAATATGAAGGACAACGGGTCAAAATGCCAGAGTGTTGTAAATATGCATTCCGGTTGCTATAAAACCTGAACCATAATGTTGGACCTTAAATTTCCGGATTTCCGTCAACTTTCGATCACTCAATCTCTCGAAGTTTTATGACGGTCCCTTGAACTTCGAGTTATCGAGAGTCACCTGTAATTATCGTGTCTTCTTTGCTTATCCAGTTAGAATGGAGGTACATTTAGAGACGAACAATGCGGCTATTATTGTCTTCTGACAGCATATTGAAAAGAAGTCATAGAATATATACAGTAGTTGTAATAAATAATCTTTATTTTGCTTTGAATGGGTCATCATTCTGCAAATTGAAATTATATCATTTGTGTGAGGTTTTTGGTATTTCAGAAACAGCAATGGTTTTAAGGACAAATTCATCAACAGAACAACGTTTGTTTCCCACCATGGCGTTTCCGACTTTACTTTCCTTGAAGATTGGTAGCTGCTTAGAATTAAAATACAAAAGCAAGGGACTTCAGCTGTTGATAGCAACTGCATTACAAAATTTAACACTTCTGTCAGAAAGCAGTGAGTTCAAGACCGCAAAAGTCAATATAAGACCTCAACCTGGAAAGTATCAGGTTATAGACTTTTTTGTATGAAACCTAGGAAATAAATCCATTTACATATTTTCATGTTTCATGCGACTTGATGCATAAATTCAAAAAATCTGTTTTAGTTATACATATCTCCACTTCCTTTGTCCCCCTACGGATCTACATCTGTAATTGAATATTTAAGTGTTCAGGATCAGCCTTGTAAAGGTATCGTGATGTTATTGCTGTTCATTTGAACTTTACGAAGCATATATACTTTGTATATTAATAAAATGCATACTTTAATATGAAATATATTTCTCTCTAATTCCAGATTGCTTTGCTTGCCTTGATGATGGTTTATGTATTGAAAGTCAAGAATTTTGTGACATGAATAAAGATTGTCCTGATTATTCTGATGAGAAAAATTGTGGTAGGTATAAATGAAACAATAAAGTATGATATGATGAACAATTGAAGATATTAGTGATCAATCTCATCAATTCTAGAAAAGATGCAAAATTAGAGTAGAAACACAGATCCCTGGGCATACCAGAGGGATCAGGTGTCTAGTAGGAGTAAGCATGATGCAAAATTAGAGTAGAAACACAGATCCCTGGGCATACCAGAGGGATCAGGTGTCTAGTAGGAGTAAGCATCCCCTGTTGATCACTCACATTCGCCGTGAGCCCTATAACTTGATCAGGTAAACGAAATAATCCGTTGCGAAATCCATATCTAAAGAACAACCTAAAAATTGGTATCAAACACGTCAGACATCATTCAACACAGTGATAGCTTGAATTTTGCAAATTAGATAATTATAAAGATCATAGAATTTAGTGAAATGAAATTAAACAACACTGTCGAAACCTCTGTAACATTAACTTGTCAGTATGAATTTCATATAACAACAAAGTACCAAATATTAACAAAAGAGTTGAAACTTTGCAACCGGAAGGGCCTAGACTTGATCCCTAACAGCCATGCCAAATCTAGGGGTTTTACGGTAGATAGTAAATGTCCCATGGTGAATCGTTCTGCATATGACCAGTTTTTATATCGAAGCAGGCTACTGCAAACAAGTTGATGTTACAGAAATTTCTGCAGTAGGAATTACGAAATTGATTACTCCTCGTTGTCTTAGCCTTTTCATATGTCAACCCGATGGAATATTCTCTCATGAGACATAAACAATAAACAAATGAAATGACCACATTCTAAGGGATCCATAAGATATAAATTAATAACAATTCAACGGTTTACATTCCTGTGATTGGATTACATTAGTCATCATGCTTTAGAATAAGCAATTCATCAAGTTGGAATATATCATATTCTCATTTGTCATATTCTATATTAAGCTATAAAACAATTCTTCTAAAAGGATTATGATATATATATATATATATATATATATATATAAAGTCTCTTTTGTTGTAGCAAAATTTAAATCAAACACTCTAAACATTTTTCTGAAATATTTCGACCGTGTTACCGGTCTTCATCAGTCGTGTTTACTGATCATAGCAACGTAACACAAGACTACACGCACAAAGTACTATGTCGTCACAAAGCGTATTACAAATGAAACGTAACGTAATAGTTTATGTTGCGGGTGAAACATATGGAAAAAGGCAAGAGCCCTCAAAAACAATATTTATCCCGCTTCAGACAAATTTGTAGATAATTGATTGGATGAGAGCGCATCACATGACGCCCTGAAATTTTCAATATTACGTCCCGGGGCAGGTGGTGTATTAACAATCGGGCACGCGATTCTGTTCGTATGGAAGCTAGGGTAAACAAACATGGCGGCGAATAAACGGTTTGCGCAGACGACCAAGGAAGGAGTGGAAGATGAAAGAATTAAACTGAATTCCATCAACACAATTAAGTGCAACAACAAGGCTGCAAATACTTTGAGGTACTACTTAAAGGGAAAAAAACCAAGTCAAAGAAACCCTACAATCTTCAACAATTGCCAGTTTTCATTCAATATCAATAAGATGTGAAACAATATATCATCATGTAATTATTTTACTTTGCCATCTTTGAATTACAGTTACCTTTTCAAAATTACATTCATGTGTTCTTTATTCAGTGTGCTAATATTATGAATTGATTTTCTGATGGTGAATTAAATTTGGCATTTTATCGCATATGTCAATGAAATGCTTAAAAACTGCGGGATAAATTCGTTACACAGCTTCGCCTCTACCAATACGGATTTCCATTTCACGCCCTGGATGACTCCGTATTACGCCCCAAACTGACTGTGTAACTAATAGTGTACAATTTCAAAAATATACGTTAAATAAGGTACCAAGACTGTACACAAAGAAGTTAATTTTAGCCGAAGTGAAATGCAATCAGATACATTCAATTATTTATCAGTAATGTTATATACTTATAAAGGCTAAAGCCGTAAATATATATGTAAAGGTAATAATACCAGTTCAAGAGTATATATATTTATATTTGTACATGCATATATTATTAAAAAATTCTATGCATAACAGACATGATTCTTAAAGACAAAAATGTCCCCTTTTGTTTATTCCGAGTGCCACATAAGTGTTCAATTTTTTCTTCCATAAATTTTCTCTAAAGCGGCGGTAAATATCATCTTTGTAAAGTTTTTCAATATCTATAATAGAATAATCGTTTTTACCGTGGGAATCTGTGTAGAAATGAATAGCTACAGGGTCATCAGTTTCTCGTCTAATAAATGACAAATTCAAAATATGCCTTTGATGTAAAGTTGCTCCAGTTTCTCCCACATATACAATTTTGTTGCATTTTTTGCAAAACACTCCATAAACTACATTGCTGGATTTACAATTGATAATTTTTTGATATGATATTTGTTACCGTTACAGTCCTCGAATTGATTTGTTGTAATGACATATTGACATCAAATACACTTTTTAGCACCACATGGTTCGCACAAATTTTCCTTTTTGAAAAAGAAATTATTGTGTTTCTAATGTTCTAGAATGTCTTTTAAATGTTTGTCTCTAAAGGCCACGATTGGCACATCTTTAAAAGCACTTTTGGGTGATCAGAGTTTTCCAGAATTTTTTGACGGTTTTTTTTTAAAATCCTATGGACATTAGGAAGTCCTTTAGAATAGTTTATCACGAGAGGAAAACGATTACTCTGCTTTGTCTTTTTACGGTAGTTTAAGGGGTTCGATCGGTCGAGTTTATCTACTTTTTCAAGTTTTTTTCTACATCGTTATCAGTTTTCGCAAATTGATCTTTCGTTGAATTTGGTATTTTTCTTCTGTGGAACATATTCTACGTGCTGTTTGTCCGTAGATGTGCAGTATAAGTCCGTAGCTAGCATTCCGTCTGTTGTTGAGATGGTTACGTCAAGGAAATAAATTTTGATGGTTGATAGACGCAAGTCGAGCTGAATATTTGAATGTATTTCATTCGCTGTCTTATGGAATTGTTTTAGTTCTTCTTCTGTACCCGTCCAGATGCCAAAGATATCATCAATATATCGTACATAAAATAATGGTAATTTTTCCGATTTTTCAAACAGAATTTGTTCTCATCCTCCCACGTATACACAGGCGTAATTTCGTCCAAGCTTCGATCCGATAGCGGTTCCTTCGGTCTGAATGTAGTGTTTGTTGTTGAAACTAAAATTATTATTATCAAGAACAGCATCCAACATTTTTAAAATGCTTTCCGTGTCTACTTCCTTTTCATGACGTTCCTTTAGCACGCTTAATTCATGATGTCGCGCGCTTCTTTCCTGGATATACTGGGATAGAGTGCTTTTACATTCATGCAATATAAAATGGAGGAATCTGGCAGTGGTTTCTTTACATTTGAAAGTTGTTTTTTTTTCAAAAAGTCTGTACTATCCTGGACATAACTAGCAAGGGATGTATTTGCCTTGTCAAGTTGAGACTCGGCGTATTCGGCCAATTTTTCAGTTGGATGTTGTTGGCCATTAGTTATAGTCCTAAGCGGATTGTTGTTTATGTGTATTTTAGGGTTTGCTTGGAGTTTTCCTGATGATACTTCTGTGGGAAGTAAATAACGTCTTAATTCCGACGAAATTGATCCTTTTTTATGCATTTCATTAATTAATTTCTTTATTTTGTTGGTAATTTGTTTGCTTTTGTCATATTCTACTGCATTGTATGCTGCACTGTTAAAAATTTCTTTTTCCACTTGATTTATCCGTGTCCATAACCATTATCCCAGATCCCTTGTCAGCAAGTCTTATTACTATGCCCTGGTCCCCCAGCAATTCTTTCATGGCCTGTTCTTCAACTTTTGTAATATTTCTAGAAAAAAATTTTTCTTCGACCTCTACTAACGTCTTCCTTCATTTGTTTTATGTACACATCCAGCCATTTGTCTCTTCCTTCCTCCGGTGTTCAATTGTAAAGAAACCACTGCCAGATTCCTCCATTTTATATTGCATGGATGTAAAATCACTCTATCCCAGTATACCCAGGAAAGAAGCGCGCGACGTCATGAAAAAACAAAATTGTATATGTGGGAGAAACTGGAGCAACTTTATATCAAAGGAATGTTTTGAATTTGTCATTTATTAGACAAGAAACTGATGACCCTGTAGCTTTTCAATTCTACACAGATTCCCACAGTATAAACAATTATTCTGTCATAGGTATTGAAAAACTTTACAAAGATGATATTTACCGCCGCTTTAGAGAAAATTTATGGAAGAAAAAATTGAACACTTATGTGGCACTCGGAATAAACAAAAGGGGACATTTTTGTCTTTAAGAATCATGTCTGTTATGCATAGAATTTTTTAATAATATATGCATGTACAAATATAAATATATATACTCTTGAACTGGTATTATTACCTTTACATATATATTTACGGCTTTAGCCTTTATAAGTATATAACATTACTGATAAATAATTGAATGTATCTGATTGCATTTCACTTTGGCTAAAAATTAACTTCTTTGTGTGCAGTCTTGGTACCTTATTTTACGTATATTTTTGAAATTGTACACATATCGTTTTTGCGAGCTCTTGCCTTTTTCCATATGTTTTACCCTCAACATCAACTATGACGTTACGTTTCATTTGTAATACGCTTTGTGACGTTGCTATGATCAATAAACACGACTGATGAAGACCGTTAACACGGTCAAAATATTTCAGAAAAGTGTGTTTGTTATATATATATATATATATATATATATATATATAAGGATGGGGGGGGGGGGGGGGGGGGAAGGCTTCCATGGCCGAGTGGTTAGAGCATTGCGCTCAAAATCACAAGGCCCCTTACCTTTTGTCGATGCGGGCTCGATTCTCGCTCGCGCCGATATATGTTAGGAAGTTTGCCAGTTTACTTTCGGAAGGTCGGTGATCTCTTCTCGTGTACATTGTATCTGGGTTCTCTCCTCCACCTACAAAAACTGGACGCCACCAGATAACTGAAAAATTGTTGAGTGTGGCGAAAACAACAATCAATCGTGTGTGTGTGTGTGTGTGTGTGTGCGTGTGTCCAAATGAATTAAAATTGCAGTGTCCGGTACAAGATACACAAAGAAATTTAAAAGATCGCACACGTAAGGCAAATTATAACGCAAGCTCTTTCACTTAAAACTCCTCAGTCGTTACATCTTAAATTTATTATAATTTACCTCTGTGTGTGTGTGTGTGTTTTGTTTTAATTTCTTTATATATATATATATATATATATATATATATATATATAGATAGATAGATAGATAGATAGATAGATAGATATAGACATGGACATATATATATATATATATATATATATATATATATATAGAGAGAGAGAGAGAGAGAGAGAGAGAGAGAGAGAGTTTATTGATTATTTTCATCAGATATGATTGCCAATATCTTATGGTATCTTTATTACGTTGTTACATAACATTCATTTAGTTTAAGGAGTCCCTAGTTTTCAAAAGAAAACAGTGCATAAAATACCATGTGATGAATAAAATACCATCTGATAAATTGGGTTTGATTTGGTGAACACTTTGATATATATGGATTACGGCGGGTGTGCCCGGTCGACAGGGGATGCTTACTCCTCCTAGGCACCTGATCCCTTCTCTGGCATGACCAGGGGTTCATGTTTGCCTATCTCTCTGATTTGTATTTTCTATAGGAAATCTGAGATTGAATGCTGTTGGTTGTCTTGGTCTTTTGATTTACAAGAATAATATCTGTAATATTATTGTACATGTAATAAGATAAGAGAAGCCAAGAATAATTCTTTTTTTATAGAAATATTCAATGTGCAATGTTTATTTGAAGCGCTTGAGTGTTATCATGAGGACGCGTATATAGGGGTTCGAAAAGAAACCAAGTCTCTGCGCCAATGTATACTACTAGATGATTTTCTAAATATATGCACGTCTGCACCAGAAGTATTTGGGGCTAATTTACCAGGATGTTATTTGAGCAATGATATGGATTGGGAATTCTGCAGTGTACCAGAATGTGGTAAGTTCTGTCAAACAATAGCGTTGTCAAACAAGGAGGATTTAAGACATGTGGGTTTAAGATTAAAAGTCAACCAATCACTCTATAGAAAAATAATATAAAAAAAAAATAATGAGAATAGATAAAATCCTTTAATTATCAAACAACATTTATTATTTGCTTTCTTCAGATTTATAATGAAATGATAAATCAAATCATAAATTCGTTGTGAAAAGTTATGATGCTTGGACATAAAAGTTGTATGTAAACAATTTGTTTTGAAAATTATAGTATCTCATCTTGTATAATAATTTAACACTGCTTACATTATTCGACTTTAAAGTTTAACGCAATCTTGAGATTATTAATTCACTACTGTCATGTTGGCATCCGATTCATATACCCGTATACATACATATTGTTGTATATATTTACATCTACAGTAAGTGGAAGTTTGAATTGCAACTTCAACAATGATTTATGTGATTGGAAGGAAGTGCAAACTGGGATGAATTGGGAACTTCAAACATCAGAATCCTCTGGTATCTATCATAAAAAAGACAAGAAAAGAATTTGTAATATCATTATCAATATACAGGAACTATTCATGCAAAAATAAATAGATGTAAATTACTATGTTATGAAAACTTCATTATCAGGATATTCTATCAAAAAAGGATTGCCTCTGTGTGTTGAAAGTGGTGTATTGATGTATTTGGACATTTGGCCGCACATTAAACAACAACAACAAAATATAAAAATAATAATAATAACCCTTACTGTAAATATCTGCAAAGTCATAGAATTTCAGTGTCGCTTCACCTACCTTTCTATGGTCATTTTTTCATTGAAAAATGCATAATGACAGAAAATAATAGAAATGCAAGAAACAATTTTATAAGTGACATTTCGGACATGACATCAGAAACAATTTTTTTTACCATTTTAGGCGAAAGGTTTGCATTTTCTGGAGGAAACATTAAATTGAACAGAAGCATGGAAAGCAAAGCGATACTCTATAGCGCCATCCAGCCAGCATCGTCAGATCTAGGGTGTCTCACAGTGACGTACTGCGGTACAAATATTCATTTTAAAGTTTTTATAGCGAATGGGACGACTGAAGAACCCAGTGACCTAATCTTTCAGCAACGAAACGTGAACTCTAACCAATTTGTCAGTACGAGCTTTCAGACTCCCACTGATATTCCGTACATGGTAGGGGGAATTCACAGATATTTTTTCTTAATACTTTTATTGTTGTATTCCTAGATTGAAACATATTTAATTTTAATTTGAGGTCATACTTGTGGCGGAATTCCTACAAAAGACGCCTGATATCATACGACTTGGCAAAATAAGTTACGAAAAGGGAATCTGTAATGGTCAGTAAATGTTATAAACATAAATGATAAGTATAAACAACTATTCAAATAAATTTTTGTGAAATTTCATACAATATATATGATTTTTTTTTAAAATTCATACAGATAAGAGTCCATGTCAGAAAACTGAATTTCAATGCGATGACGGGAGTTGTATCAATGTTGACCAGTTTTGTAATGAAGACATTGATTGTCCAACTGGAGAAGATGAACAATATTGCCAAAGTAGCCAGCCTGTTTGTCTTCAGCCAAACTGTTCTCTACCATGTCCTCCAAACTGTAAATGTCAGGGGTCAACTTTCAAGTGCATTACACTTACGGATGTCCCTAAAGAAGCTAGAGTACTGGATATCAGTTCTCACACCTTTCAGATGCGGGAATTAACCAATTTTAGTTTTCTTATACATCTAAATATTTCACGGTGTTTGATTAAAGAGGAGTCTTTGGCAAATCTGGGAAAGCAGCTTCAGTCATATAGCCTTCAGAATTTAGATCTGGCATTTAACAAGATTCGTCATTTGCGAAAGAAAATATTTAATGGATTGCCAAATTTACTATACCTTAATGTCTCTAACAATAAAATTAAAATATTGTATCTGGATTTTATTGAAGAAGTACAAAAGCTACGATATTTGACCATTAAGAATAGTGGTATCGAGATTATTTACGGAAAAACGATGAATAGTCAGTTCAACGTTAGTCTTGAGGAATTAGATTTGAGAAATAATAATATTATAGAGATAAAGCCTAAATCATTACATTGGTTAGGCTCTCTTTCTAAAATAATTTTGAGCAATAATTCAATTACAAACACTGATAACTATTTTTCAAGGTCGATGGAGACATTATTTGAACTGGATTTAAGCTACAATTCTATAAAAAGAATCACAAATAGTATGTTTTCTGGATTGGGCAGACTGAGAAAGCTAAACTTACAAAACAACAAAATATATCGTTTGGGAGATTTTTCATTCTCTACTCTGGTCTCTTTAATAACGTTAAATCTTGCATCCAATAAAATCGAAATGATCAGCAGAATGGCAATGGAGAATATGAGGTCATTGAAAAAACTTAACCTTACTGGAAACAAATTAAAGACACTTCCTCCCACGAGATTTGTGGGCTTAGAGAAGCTCCAGATTTTGGACTTGTCAGACAATGGAATGAGAACATTGGAGTTCGATGCTTTTAAAAGACTTGGGGAAGTAAAGTTTCTGTATATTCAGAATAACGAGCTGACAGTATCGAAAACTATGTTCCAAGGACTCTGTAACCTTGAATGGCTATGGACAGATTCCTACATAATTTGTTGTGCCAAACCATTGACTGTAAATAATTCGAATTGTATATCCCCACGAGACCGAATTTCCTCATGTGAACAATTGATAAGTGTTGGATTTTTGGCACAAATGATATGGTACGTGGCTCTTTTTTCGCTTGTTGGGAACCTTTATGTTATTTACTATAGAATTAGGAAAACTATTGACAGAAGGAGGAGTACATCACCGGGAATGTTCATATTAAATCTCAGTATATCCGATTTTTTAATGGGATTGTATCTCTTTATCATCGCAATAGCCGATTTGGAATACCGAAATATTTATGGATTTAATGACGAGAACTGGCGATCTAGCGCAATGTGCACTGTTGCTGGGTTGCTTGCCACAATCTCTAGTGAGGCATCCGTGCTGTTTATATTTTTCATAACATTTGAGCGATTCATGGCTATCAAATTTCCATTTTCTTCCGGACTGCTAAAAAAGAAGAAACTTATTATCGGAATTGCTATACTTGTATGGATTACTGCCATCGCACTAGCAGCGGTCCCTCTATCTGTCTACCCTGACTTCTACAGCAGATCTACAGTATGTACATCTCTTCCTTTGACGGCAGAGAGGATTCGTGGTTGGGAATATTCCACTTTTGTTTTCATCGCATTCAATTTAGTGATTTTCATCGCCATAGTGTTGTGGCAGATACTTATATTTTTAGAGGTGAAGCAAATTGGAAAATGCATCCCACTTAACACCATGAAGAGAGAGATATCTGTTTTTAAGTCTCTTTCATATGTTGTTTTATCAGACACTTTCTGTTGGATTCCAATCATATTGATAGGTATGAATATGTGTGTGCAGTTCTGATTGATGTCATGTTTCAACTTGATTCATTTTTCACCTTTGACATTACTATTGAAAATAATAATATACTGTCAAATGCATTAAGTACTATCTACTATGTAGACTAATAATAATTGCATTCTTACAAAAAACGGATGAAAAAGAATAAATTTGTCTGAAAACGATACATGACAAATTATTTTTTATGTTCTAATGGTATTAATATTCCTTTCAGGGCTTTTAGCACACGGAGGTGTGACTATTTCGTCGGATGCATACGCATGGATTGTTGTTCTTGTCCTGCCAATAAATGCTGCATTTAATCCATTTATTTACACATTCAGCATGCTATACAAGAAACAGGTTTGTCGGTACTTAATTGTCCAGTCTAATTAAATTTACACCTTCTTGATCCTCTCCGTAGACTACGCTAGAAAAAGGATCTGACGAATCCGCATTTACGGGGTCGTCTATATGACCCCAAGCTTAAAACGTCGCTGCCTAAATTCTGCATCATATTTTACTTACGAATCCAAACATGGATTTGAAAGACGCATACCGATTGGTCAATTTTCCTATTAGATATTCAAAACCTTGGGGATATATAGACAACCTCGTCACTTTAAAATTGTTTTCTGAGATATGGAGATTCAATAAACGTAAAGCAATCATTGTTTAAGATCCTTTGCATTTTTTTCCACAGAAATTGCAGAAGCAAAGCAGTCAGACATCAGATATGTTTGGAAAATCTGTGTGCCATAATAAGGAATTGAAGAATCTCAAACCCACCAGTTCATGAAATGTAATTTTACGTTTGGCAAACAAATATTTTTCAATGTATTATACTTACGTAGCAAATCTCTTCTGTTAAGAAGTTAAATTACATTACAGTTCATTTATTTTTTAGTAGATTTAATGTTGGATTCACTCTATATTCGTACTGTTATGGGTTTAAGAAGAAAAACTATTGATTTCCACTTAATATAGTTTAATCAATAATCGAGGAAAACGTAAATTTTGCCACCATTTTAAAGATGTCCGATATCCATAATGAGAAGTGTATGTCATCATCACAAAATCGCATATTTCCGTTAAACAAATTAATGAAGATACACAGAAACTGGTTAAAAAGACAAAAAAAAAAAAATACTACTTTAAATGTATATAAGGTAATTGCAGATATCAGGGGAAATCATTGTATAATAAACATACAACAGTGGCGTAGCTAGCCTTGAAGTGAAGTGTACGCACAGTGACAAATCCAGAATAGGCTGGGAATCTGTATTGTAATGTCGCGCATTCCTCTTTTGTCATTTAGAACTGTTCTTCATTCGTTCGTTAATCCATTGACAAATGTATCAGGGTTTTGAATAGAAGAATCAATTGTTCATTGTTTGTGTTGTTTCGATAATCACATTCTCATGCTTAATTTTATTGCGCTGACCATTTACGAGCAGCTGCTGTTTATATGTACTGTGTTATGTTTATTTAATTTGGGTAGATTTTGCATTTTTATATTAATCTTAATTATGAAACCATGCTGGTTCCTGTGTGAATTTGACTAATTATATGTGCTTTTTACGAACACAAGTCATTGATTTGAATATATTTTATTGTATGAAATATACACATAAGGATCGGAAACAAATTCCTAAAACTTACTAGTTCCTTTCCCTAAAATATAATAACATACACAATTGTCATTGATTGATTGTTTGTTTGTTGCTTTCCGCCACACTCAACATTTTTTCAGTTATTTGGTGGCGTCCAGTTTTTATTGGTGGAGAAGAGAAACCAGATACAATGTACCCGGGAAGATACCACCGCCCTTCCGAAAGTAAACTGGCAAACAATTGTCATTGAATTAGTACGCAAATATATTACATGCAAGTAATTATTATTGAAAATTAGTATACAAAGAATACGTATATAATGATCCATGTAGGTATATTCTATAGATAGGTTATGTGAGCATCAGTTGAATCTATTGGTTTCTAGAATATACTTTTGAACATAATAAAATTTACAACTATTAAATTCAGTAGATCATGCATTATCACCACAAAGGTGTGTATCAACAATATCTAAATCATCTATTCTTAGCAATCTGTCCATTAATTTATATCTAGCATTAGAATATTTCTTACAAGTAAAGAAAAAGTGATGTGCATCTTCACGCATACCACAGGAACATAATGGAGAATCAACAATACGCATGCGTCTATATAGATCATAATTCAAGACACAGGTGTGTCTAAGTTAGGTATGGATTATATTCAGCAGACGAGAACCATATGAAAAATATACAGGTGGTTTGGAATTATTGGTATTATTAGAGCTAATACTTTTACTTTTGAATTTAAATTGTTTTATTGAAGTAGCCTGTCTTCATTCGATACTAAGAGAATTTCACTTTGATACAGCGTGTGGTACAAATGATTTTTTTTTTATAAACGTTAAGTCTGCATTTTGATATTATATGGTTGTCTCCATTACAGAGACTGTAGGTAGACATTTTGTTTGTTTTACTAGATATTGTGTCTTAGATACTGAAGAACTTCATTATTATGAACATTGTACATGGTAATTAATTTAGCAGTTGCTCGTCTAGAAGACATAGGTTCTAAATATAGAGCATCTATAGAGTCTAGTATTGGAAGGCCAGTAATACTTCGCGCTGCACATGATTGAACTTTTTCTAACAGATCATGTCCCGTGGGGAACCGGGTTGTTAGAATAGATCCTCAGTATCCCTTGCTTGTCGTAAGAGGCGACTAAATGGGGCGGTCCTTCGGATGAGACCGCAGAAAAATGAGGCCCCGTGTCACAGCAGGTGTGGCACGATAAAGATCCCTCCCTGCTTGGAGGCCATAAGCGCCGAGCATAGGCCTAACTTTTGCAGCCTTTCACCGGTAGTGGTGGCGTCTCCACATGAGTGAAAGATTCTCGAGTGGGACATTTAACAGTATATAATCAATCAATGTAGCAGATCATTATCATATGAGCTACATCCATCCCAAACAACAGAAGCATATTCTAAAGCTGATCTTATAAAAGTAGTGTACACTTTTAAAAGGTTGTTTCTTCCTAAAGTAGATTTTAGTTTTTTTAAGAAGTCCTAATTTTTTGTAAGCAATACTTGTCATTGAATTTATATAATGGGACCAACCCAAATCGCATGATACAAACAATCCAACATGTTTGTGCACTGGCACATACTCCAACTGACAGTTTTGAAAAAATAATTTAGGAAGATCAATTTTCTTACTCAAGGAAAAAAGAACAGCTTTGGTTTTATATGGATCAAATTTTAACAACCATTTTTTTTTACCATTCTTCTAAAATACGAAGGTCATGGTTCAATGTAAATTTAATTTCATTTAGATTCTTAGATGCATGTTGAATCAGCAAACAACCTACAAAGAGACATCATATTTTCCGCAACATCGTCAACATAGATTAAAAATAATAGATGTCCAAGAACAGCCTTAGGGTACCCCTGCATTTAAGCTTGTCTTGAAGATAATTGATCTTTGTACAGAACTTTTAGCGAACGACAAAAAAGATAGTAAACCATTGAAAAATATTGCCTTTAATCCCGTAAGTCTATAGTTTAAAAAGAAGACCTTTGTGCCATACTCTATCAAAAGCTTTGGAGAGATCGCAATAAACCATACAACATTTCAATATTTTAACAATACTATGATAAGTTTCCAATAATTGGAAAACTGTAGAATGGCCGGGCAAAACCAGCTTGATATTTATAGAATAACTTGTTCTTGCGAAAAAAAATTGTATACATGTTTAAAAATTATTTTTCCATAACTTTGCTGACACAGCTTAAAAGAGACACGGGTCTATAATTACTAAAGAAGGGTCACCCTTTTTTAAAAGAGGCAGAGCACCTTCTTCCCAGTAGCTAGGAAAGGAATTTTTCACACAAAGATTTATTGACAAGCATACAGAGTGGTCTAGAAGTAGCATGCGTAGTTGATTTCAGCATCCTGTGACTTTATACAGTCGGGTCCAATAGCTGTATTTACAGGGAGGCTGGAAATTATATCTATGACTTCTTGTTCTTCAATAAATATATCACAAAGACTGTCATTGCTTAAGGAGTATAAGTTTGCGACATCCATATTTGAGATTGAAGAAAAATATTCATTTAATACTTCTGATTTTTCTTTATCAGAAAATGCTATAGTATTGTTATCGGAAGTATATATATTGAATGGACGGGATTTCATTAACTGCTTTAACGTGGAAAACTTCTTTAATTAATTTCCAATACTATTTATTATTATTTTTTTTAATAATCTTTCAAATGCGTTTCAGTGTTATTGTAGTAGTTTAGAATAGCGTGCTTTTTCATGTTATTAACCTTATTTCGTACTTTCCTATAATCTATCCAATGCTCCTCCTTTTTTGATTTTAAAGCTTTTTGACGTAGTCGGTTTCTAATCCGAATTGTTTTTCATAACAAAGAATCAAACCACGGTATGTCATAAGGACGAATTGTAACTATTTTTTTCAGGAATACATTCCCGCACAAAAAATAAAAATTGACCTGAATTTTTTTGTCGCCATTTCTATTGTGTTTGCGTCATTGATAATTAACATCCAATCATATTCTTTTATTAATGTATTTAGTTTATCGATATCAGCATTTTTGTATACCCAAACTTTCCCTTTGTAAGCACGCTTTAAATTATATTTTAACGTGACTGAGATATATGTAGCTTTGTGATCACTAACTGAAGATTTCACTCCGAGAATGCCCGATTCGACGACATTTAAATCATTTGTTGTTAAAATGGGGTCAATGAGTGGCGTTCGAGTGGGCTCGCATAATTTGTTAACAGGCTATTGCTGGATAGTATATCTCGGACTGGATGATTAAGTGGGATATTTTAAAAAATCTATATTGAGGTCTCCTACCATAATGATATTTTCACTTATGTCTTGGACTATTTCAATGGACCAGGACAGACTGTTCCAGAATCGGCCATCAGAATTAGGAGAATGATATATGCAAGATAAAAAATATTTCAGTTAAGGTTATCTATTTCAATCCCGATACATTTGGTGTTTGGGGGTTCAAATTCACATCGGCGATTTGCCCTAAGCATGTTAGACAAATAAATCATAACACCACCTCTAAAGGAGTTTCTGTCTTTGCGTAAAATACAATTAAACCCGTCCAAAGATTAAGCCTCGTTAGGGATTGTATTGTCCAGATGAGTTTCGTTAAAACAAAGAATATCAACGTCATGCACAAAAGTGTTTAAGTAAGCTATATTGTGATGAAGGTAGCAAGCATTGCAGTAAAAAAATTCATAACCCGCGTCAGACATTTCATTGTTCACACACACACACACACACACACACACACACACACACACATACACACACACACACACACACACACACACACACACACACATATATATATATATATATATTAGATTTAACTACTACAATATATCGTGCCGCCCGCGTGGCGCAGTGGTTAGAGCGTCGGGCTCAAAGATCTGATGATCCTTGAGTCGGGGGTCCGAATCCCACTGTGGGACGTGGGTGCCGGTCTTTCGGATGAGACTGTATAAACCGAGGTCCCGTGTCGCAGTAGGTGTGGCACGATAAAGATCCCTCCCTGCTCAAAGGCCCTGAGTGCCGAGCATAGGCCTAAATTTGCAGCCCTGTCACCGGTAATGGTGACAGCCGCCGGATAGCTGAAAAATTGCTCAGGCGGCTATAAACAAACAAACAAACAAACAAACAAACAAAAAAAACAATATATCGTTGAACTATTCGTTACTTTAAAAGAAACAGCTAATGCACCATTTGATCTTGACGACGCTCCACACTTGTTAATGACAGGTGGTACTAAAAAACCGGATCGAATTAGTTTGGAACAAGCATGTATTCATTGTCTATAACGAAAGCAATATCAGTTTCAAAAGAAATATAAGATGAAAGATTCAGTGAATGTAAATATTTACTCCTGAATGCGTTGCAGTTGTACGCAATGCTTATGAATATAAAACATAATCGGTACCAATTTTGATGCACCAGATGCGCATTTCGACAAATAATGTCTCGTCAGTGATGCTCAAGTCAAAAATGTTGGAAATTCGAAATAAGAACAAACTTGGAATAGCTTAAAGCAATATAAGCTGCCAAAATTGCAATTTTTAATAGTGGCATTAAAAGAGGTTAAATGAACGTTGATATGATTGAAAAAAAGAACTGCATCGAATTTCCTCTCTTATGCATCGTTTACACACCTTTACGTGATGTTAAAATGTATTCCTCGACATTCCGTTTGATCCTAACAACGGCAGCTGATTAATCGTCGGCGACAATCCCGAAGATAACCGATGTTGACACGAATGATTCTGATGCTGATCGGGTTGTATCCGGGTCATTAAAATATGGACGGCGAGGTGAGATAAAATTCTAGTTACCATCATTATTTTGGCATTGTTAACGATGTTATATGTTTTAATATCTTTTTCGTCCCGAATCAGTCAAAGTCGGCTTTCTCACTCGCTTCGAACCTTTCGTTTCAGACATCTTTCGTGCTTACCGGAAATATTGCGCTTGCGCATTTGATTTTGCCGAATGAGTTCAACTTTAGGTCATTGTATACGGAAATAATGTCGGAAAAATTAAGGTACGGGAAGACTTAATTTCAACTATCGAACAATTTTTACATTTAATGCAAAAAATACAACATGTCAAAAGTTTAATCGATAAAATCAGGCATTAGAAGGTAGATGTTACAAAATTTCGATTAAATTTTAGGGACCCCAAAATAACAATTTTGACAGCTTATATTGCTTTAAAGAACCAAAAAATACCAAATGGTGGAGCCAAATCCGGCAAAGGATCAGAGCTATGCATGATGGAGATAATCCTTAATTTTGAAATAAAATTCTTGATTTTATGACAGCAAATTTTTATCCGTAATTCATGTTAGTAAAGAAGTACTTAGTAACTGGGCTGGTGAATACCCTCGGGGACTAACAGTCCACCATGAATGTATGAATGTAAATAAATATAGTACTTGTATGTCTATTTTAACGAATAGGAATTCCGAAACCAATGAAAGTAAAATGTAAATGTAACAAATAAATTTCATTTTTGAAAATACATGAGGGTATGAATTGCAACGGCACACGCCGGTATACCTATCATGAAGCGGGAAATAAATACCAAGGAATTATCGTTATTCATCCGTTCAAAATCAATTTTTTACATTTGCCAGTGTTTTGCCTTATATGACATTACTAACCAAATTGACATTCAGTCTCATATAACATGAAGTCAGTCACGTGATTTTTTTTCTTGCGTATGAATACAATCACCGTTTCAAAAGTATTTGATTGATTGATTGATTATATATTGTTTAACGTCCCGCTCGAAAATATTTCACTCATATGGAGACGCCACCATTGCCGGTGAAGGGCTGCAAAATTTAGGCCTATGCTCGGCGCTTATAGCCTTTGAGCAGGGAGGAATCTTTATCGTGTCACACCTACTGTGACACGGGGCCTCGGGTTTTGCGGTCTCATCCGAAGGATTTAGTCGCCTCTTACGACAAGCAAGGGATACTGAGGATCTATTCTAACAACCCGGATCCCCATCGGGTCAAAAGTATTCGAGTCAATTGTACTAGGTACCTTCACCTGTCTTGACATCATAACGGAAACAAAATTAATAAAACGCATCAGAATATTTACAGAGAATTTATTTTGTAAACAGACAAGAATTTCATGAATGAGTAAAACAGAAACATTCACCATACCTTTCAGTTATTTTATCTTTTAAAAATACCGTCTGCAACTTAAACTACAACTTCGAAGGTATGGCGAATCCATACGGTGTCTTTGATATTTACATTATGGCAATCTAATATTAGATTCACTTTATGATGATGTTAACCTGTTGTTTCCGGGCAATAGCCATCGCTGCTATGACCGAGGCTGGTTTCGAGCTCGAAACATTATTCAAGTCAAGGCACCGCTGCGAGTTTTTATTTAAATCCTACAACAGAAATTTCTCGATCGAACAAAACGTCTCTTTCAGTTTGCGTTTGTCTTCTCTTACACCCTGGAAGTAAAAAAAAAAAATTTAAAATACAACGTACCTGTACTTCGTCCAAATCTGTCGGTATAATGCTACAACCACGAGTCCTAACGATGAACATGCCGTTGTTTCCTTCCAAAACCCTGACGTAGAACTTAACATCATCTTGATCCAATTATCCTTCGTCATCTCTTCTAGATCATCGGAATTTCTGTCGAAATTTATGTTTAGCAATTGTGTTTACAAATTTAAATAAGGTAGGAGACCGCCACCGTTTCTCCATCACAAATTGACCGGATGTAGTTTACTCCGCGCTTCTTCTTTTTTTCAATTGAGTTAACTTGACGCTCTTAATATCTTTATTTTACACTTCCACCATCTTTTTTAATATTTCTAACATAAATATTTATATTTCATATTCTCATAGATATTGTTCCCAATTATTTATTCGATCAAACTTTAACGAACTATATCTTGTGTTGTACGATCGTCTGCCTACACAAGTATGGAAGATTGATGAGAACAACACAAATCGAAACAGAAATATAAATATAAGAAATAAGATATCATTTTTGAGTGTTATTGGGATATGACTTGAAGTTGGTCACGTGATCAAATCCTATAACGCCCGAACTCGTCCATATAGTGCTAGAATAATTAGGGCCGTTTCATGACAAAAATCAAAGCTGGCATTTATCTTATTTATAAAATACACAATAAATTGAAGAAGAAGAAGAACCAATATTTCTGTTTCATATGACATTGTTTACGATAGCCCTTTTCGAGTTACCTATTCCGGCTGTATTCTAACATTTACTTTGTACTTGAGTCACGTAATTTTTTTTTTAAATTGAGGGGCGCATCACTTCCGGTAAAACTGTTTTTGTTAGAAACAAGTTCATCTGCTGCAAAATGCTCAAGTTCTGTTGTGTTGTGGAAGGATGTACGTCAGATACGAGGAAGAAGGGGATATATGGTTTCATGGCTGATGTAAAATTCTTTCCATTTCCCACTTATAAACAACCCAAACTCTGCAGAAAATGGCTTGAAGTGTTAAGGCGCCGTAACTACAACCGCTCACGTCACGACAGAATATGCTCCAGACATTTTGTAGATTGTGTACCAACACCACATCATCTTTACCCCAAGCTTTTTCAGTATAACAGCTACATTTTTTTTTGTTGGGAACCCGGGGAGCATCATCTATCTAGAAAAGATTATTCTATCACCGGAATGATGACGCCATCGAAATATGGAGACGCGCCGTTCCTTGATACACTTAAATTCAATTTTGCTCAAGTTGAGTTAGTCTTAACGTGTTATTTTTTCTCTAAAAGTGACATGTAACTCCTCCATCAGTAAAAACCGCTTTAATTCTGGTCCTTTAAAACCTTCGAAACTCATGTTGAAAACCGGATGTTGATGTGCCCGCATCGAGTACAAAGTAAATGAAGAATCATGCCGGAATACGGTAACTCAAAAATGGACTATTAACGAAACAAATATTTTTGAAGTATTAATGTAAAATTTAGTTGTATAATCAGGATGTAAACAATAGGCGTATGACATAAATTTCTTTTTATATTTTTCCGATTATGCAAATTATCCTCAATATCCTTTCTTATATAATATAAAAATCCGAGATATTTTATTTCATAAAATTTAAAATGAATAACAGTTGCAGATACTGATATGAACGCATGAAACGTTTTGACTGAATAATAAGTATGTTGGAGTTATCTCCTCTTAGTCAACGATTTACATACATGAGGGTTGGAACAAGCACGTATCAGTCAGTGCATATGTCGATGTATGCAATAAGTTTTACACTGAATTTATTTATCAAAACTGGCGAATTGCACACTCATTAATATTACTGAAAACCTACAGCAGTAGTTAATTTAAAAAAAAAACCTCTCGGGTGTAGGCTGTGTCTATAGAGCACTGAAGGAGTAAGGTAAGGAGAATTGACAACTACTCATCCCGTCTCATAGAAATCTATTTTATGTCATATTAAAAGAGCCTCTTTAAAGTTTGCATTCTGAACAATAATCAAAATATTAATTATATATCAAAGGCTAGTGAAAGTCCTGATACTTCACGCAGTTTCGTTCCATATTGCGTTCGAACAAAGCATGAAAAATTACCCATGGTTTGATAATTACTTGAGAAGACTTTTGTTTACATATTGAATTGTCGCCATGATGAATAGAATCCTTTATATCATAGTTTTTTTTTACTACACTGTTTACAGATAATTCAGCTACAATGTCCTCCGAGGCAATGCACTTCTTTCCCTGTAATCGTCAAGAGATACACGCCTCTTGGTATCTTTGAATATTTAAAGAAGACGAGAACATCGGGGAAGGAGAAACTATATGACTGATCACCCTATGTAAACAATTTTAATTTGGTATTTAGTACCGGGGGATTTTGCACTCATTCAGCTGTTCAATATAATTATTTATTCAGCAATAAACTTATGGTGGCTGGTTTAGGATTCGTGGGAGAGATATTTAAAAAAAAAAGAAGAAATTTCGTTCTCGCAAAATAAAATTCGTTCCAAAGATTTTATTGTAAATTAAGTGCGTTCTCCATATTTACATTAAACTCCAATATCTGTGGGTAACTCAATACATAAACAAAAACTCATTAATTCATTTGTGTCATCTTCTTTGGTATAAATTTAATTGATAACACGTGTTATGTTTTGTAATTATGCAATACACAATAAATTGGTAACAAGTTTAGTAACTTCATAGCTTTACATTGTGGAATGTTGTCATCTGGGAACATTATCACAACAGCCCTTCCATATACTATCAACGATCCAATTTTAGACATTCGAGAGCCTACAAAATAAACTGAAGCTTTAGTTTATTATAGAGAAGACTGTTGGAAATAAGAAAAAAATATTTCACGATCCTTTTATGCCTGTACACCGAGTATTTGTCTGTAGTATTGGGGCTTTACCTGGTGAACTTACACGAAGTCCCAGGATTGTCATCTACTATAGGATTGACTGTATAACTATTTTTGTTCATCGAGAAATGAATCTAAAAACGACATCGCAAACTTTATGAAAGCCGAAGGCGATGCGGTTTTCAGATTCATTTCAAATGAGCAATATATATATATATATATATATATATATATATATATATATATATATATATATACTGCCAATGCTTATAATTCAATTTTAAACACAAATAATGTATATTTAAGCTAAATTTATTGTAAATAACAAGAATCACAATAAACAAACAAGTACATGTAATTAACACGTGGAGTGATTTTATTTAGGACTTGTTGATTTCTAGCTCCAGGATGTACATTAACATTGATTGAACAAATGTGAAAAACGAAATTGTTGATAAATGATATGGATGATTATTTTGTATTTTGTTCTTTGAACATTGATGCTGAAGCAGGTATGTGCTCTGGTCGTCCGGAACACGAATGGGCCATGCACCGCCATTGCTCGCTGACGCCAAGTTGGATTACGTTTTGCTGATTGCGATTTTTTGGTTGCCTGTGCATCTTCTTTCATAACTACGGATAAATCCTTTGTTTCTATGCCCGCTCATGAACATGATATGACGGAGTTCTACCCCTGCGTCGCTAAGTGCCGGTATGCTTGTAGCTCTGAGGCAGTGTGCCGTGTACCTTTGTTTACGTTTTGGATTCCTAGATATATCGCACATAAATTTTGAAAACTGGTATTTTTTCACTGGTTTTTCTGAATACCAGATATCCTCGTTGAGATTATTAATCACTTCTTTTGTGCAGTGATTGAACAAAGCATTTGCGTTCGGGTCTGTTTTGCTAATGAGAAGTTTTAATGATGTGACTGGACATTTTTCGGTGTTAGTGGCATACATTCTCTTATCATGATTTGCTTCTTCGTTTGTTAATCCTCCCTGAGTTGCTTTTTGTTTGATTTCATGGGACAGGACAGCATATTCGCGTTCATGTTCATCTTTAAGAAATTCAAATGAATTTGGTTTCAGCTGTTCGTGAAACGTGAGGCCACGGGTAACAAAGTGAATTGCTACATCGTACCAAACGCGACACCGCAGGATTTTTGGATTTTCGGCAGAGTATAGATACTCGCTGATTTTGATCAGATCTTCAGGGGTAATGACATCCTTGTGTTTCGTTGGTTTAGAAATTCCACATATCACATTATGTTTCAGTTTGCCATCTAAAGTGTTGTTTGCACTTTTAAATTCTTTATTTTTTACAATGTTCATGTTTCTCTCCAAATCTGCAAGATGTCTGTTAATCGCTGCTCGAATATTTTTCATGGTGTTCTTGTGATATTCAATATTTTCTGTTGTTATACTTGAAATTTTTGGACGAGCTTCAACATAAGATTTGCATAATTTGGAGTTGAGGTCGGCAGCATCAATTGTGAAAAAATCAATTTCAACACCAAACATTTCTAAACTCCATTCTAAAGAAAAATAAATAAAATTCATTTTTTTTTTTTTTTTTTTAAATTATTTAACAGAGCATTAAAAAAATAGTTGATTTTCAAATTTCAATTTTGTTAAGACCCCCTCCCCCCTCAATTTTGTGTTACGTTTTGTTGAATGTGTTTAAGGGACGAATTACAAGTCCTTTTCGTCCAATGGTCTGATCCACAAAGCGCGAAGATTTATTTTGAGTTCACTGGGATATATCGAATCGATATATAAATGAATATTGTTAAGAGATCAAACGTCGTTAATGTACCTAACTATCGAGAAGAATGCTACAACAGATCTCTTGTCGAAGCTCATGAATAAATTAAGCCTAAAAGGAATACACAAACAGGTCAGCTAGTACTGATTGATTCCAAGTTATTAACCCATCTGTTTCTGCACTACGCGCATGAATATATTTCATAGGACCGTGATGTGGACCTCTTCACATCTTTGCGTTTTGTTTGGAATTGTATATGTCCCAGAAAACGTTCTCTAAACAGTATAATCCTATACCGAGTATTTTAAAACAAAGAGAGATTATTTCAAATTGTTAGCACTATTTAAACAGATTGTTGGGAGTTGAACATTGTTCACCTTCCAAAGGTCATCATGCACTACGCGTATGGATATATTGCACAGGATTTTGGTGTGGGCCTTTTCACATCCTCGTTTGTTTGAAATGTTCCAGAAAACGTTCTTTAGACATATAATCTTATATTCGAAATCTAATATTTAAAACAAAGAGATATTATTTCAAATTGTAAGCACTATAAAATAGATTTTCGTTTCACAAATGATAGGAAAATATCTATTCACATGATTTTTTTCTGAAATATTTACAAACAGGCATCGCAAGATGATCACCATATTGACGAGCTTTTGGTTGATTAGAGGGTTTGAAGGTTAACACCCCCGAGTCTGTATATAATAAATAAATCAATAATATAAATTCATTGAACCAGAGTATCTGCCTGCAGTATGTGAATGATATCAATTGAACCAATGATAACTGCGAAAATTTGGTGACTATTAATCAATATTAAATATAAAAATCAAAGGCCTGAAGGGCCACAAAGGTATAGAGTGCAATATCATATACATTATAGGGATCTCAATAAATTCAGATGGCATGTAAATTAGAGAAAGTAAGAGAAATGTTTGAGTGTCAGAAGAAACATTTCCTCATGTTTAAGTACATAAATAAATCATTACAATCATTTGTAAACCGTTAGCAAACTGTGTTTATTTACATTAAAAAAATAAAGAAGAGAGCTTGGGCTGAAGTTGCTTATCCTAACAAGTTTATACATGCACCCTCCTCTTGCTAGATAATATCCCCTCAAAACTAGTTACTTTACAAAGGATATATAAATAAATTGAAATTGCAGACGAAAAATGCTGAAAAGAATATAAATGCTTCAGAGTGCGACTACTTGTTTATAGTTATATCTTCTATTCATGTATGATGTAACAATTATATGGTATTAACTCTCTGTTTTCAATAATGTCTAACAATTCAAAAGTTCAACGTAATATGTAGAAAGGTTATTGGAATTCTGAACAAGATTGAATTCCCAATGAATGCTACATAGCCTGGGTTTCTTGGCAAAATAACCTGTTATTTTCGTCGTGCTGCACACGCTACTTTCGTTTTGCTTAATTGAGAATCGGGATCGGGATTACCGAAAACAAAACCGGAAATAGTCTTTGCGTTTTGGAATATGAACCGAACAGTGACAAGCGCAATTTTGTCAATTTCGTATTTATCTGTTTCTACTGATCTGAAGTAAGGATTCTTGGCGAAACTACGAGACTATAGATATAAATGAAAACCAAATGTAAACATGTTATTTCATAAGTACTTAATGATATCGTACAACACATATTTCGCGGGAAAATCTGTTTCGTTGTAAATCCATCCGCGAATAATGAACTTTTCTTGCCAAAGAATTGTTATTTAACTATTGAACAAAGATACAATAATAAACAACGACGTCAGCATCGGAAATGGTATTGTGCCTTTCAAATATCAATCAAATTCAAGTCTTGAATCGTAAGAAACGTTCAATACCAATAGAAACTATTTAATTTCGTCCATTGAGATGGGAAAAGCGGTGTAGAGGCAAAATCTGCATGATCGCTAGAAAGCTCCCGAGCAAGCTCGACGCATTAAAAAACAGCGAAATTACATTGATATATACAGTGATTATTTTTTTCTTTGAACGTTTGAAAATGTTCAACTTCAAGGAGTACATTCTGTACTTTGATTCTAACTCGTCATTCCATACAAATACAGGCATATACTGTAGTTGTCTTCATGAAATTTTCCAAATTATGATTTGCTTTACATGTAGTTGCAACTCAACTGCGTGTGTTTTGTTTTCTTGCATTTTTTGTGGTGTACATCTTTTTTTTTTCTCTTTCGTTCGCATGAAGTGGTACGTGGAACCAAATATAAAGACATCACTTGTGAATGCCCCAAGCTTTCACTGAAAACATTCAGACAAAACATTTAATCTTATAAAATAAATCTTCAATTGAGCTGACACGGGTTTAACTGAATAACAAAGCTCAAACGTTCGTTAGAGCTTTATATGTGCATTGTGATAGGGACACGAATGAATAATATATGTATCTGTAGATTAAATCCTTAACTTTATTGATGATAATCATCTAATAACGAAATTGATTGCGAGGTGTCGATCTCAAAATGACACAAATCCCGGAGGTACATTAACAGGGTTTTATTGAATTGGTCGATTGCTCGCCTATATCAATAATGAAAAATTAAAAGTTGTGACTGGTTTAATGAGCTCAAACACATTTCCTACTCGTCATCACCGGCACCAACATTGTAGAGAATTGATATTATTATGTTGGGAGGAAAATACGTAATCTTACTTTTGTTCAACATTAATATGTTCTCAGCAGGTATGGCTTTCTAACTTTTTTATATTTTTTCATGTATAGCATATTGATTATATTGTCTAAATTTATGAAATATTAGTAGAATGGAATGCTGTTTCAATGTAATTGACGCAGTATTTTCCGATATTCGTTTTCAGTACATTTTTAACATCATGTTTGTAATCTGAAAGCAAATATAGTGTGTGTAGAAATTAACACGGTATTATTTTCAAAATCAGCTCTCGTGATTTTATATATATATATATATATATATATATATATATATATATATATATATATATATATATATAATATATATATATAAAAGATATATTTATGATGCTTTCCACTTCAACCCCCCCCCCCCCAGTAATTCAGCGTCATAAGATATACATAGTAATATTCAAGCCGTCCAGATTCACCCATTTCCCCCAACTTGCTCCCAGTGCCCCCCCCCCCCCCCCCCCTCTCGATCCTAACCCTTGGCATGGAACAACCCTTATAATTACTGATCACAACACACCGCGGAATAAGAATACCACTCATCTTGGCAAAATGGTTGTAATATCTAAACCAATAATGCCGAATGATAGATCACTTCCTGGGGCAGATTTCCTACTGACTGGCGCCAAGCCAATGCTATACCAATATTTGAAAAGGCTGAGAAATATTCAAATAGCTAGCGATTATAGACCTGTATCCTTGACTTGTATATGCTTTAAACTCCATGAGCACATGTGGATAAATTTAATATATTAGTTGATTGCCAACATGAGTTCCGAGAAAAAGGAGCTGCGAAACAAAACTGCTTACTCTCTGTCATGAACTCAGCAACCTTCAACTCCGGCATACAAACTGACCTGATTATATTAGACTTTCTGAAAGCCTTTCACAACGTATTTCACCGCATACAATGGATAGTCCTTGACGGTGAGACACCTTGTCACATGCCCGTAATCAGCGGAGTGCTCCAAGGGTCAGTATTTGGCCTCTGTCGTTTTAAATCTTCATTAACGACCTTCCTTCCTGTGTACAATCAAAAACTCGTCTTTATGTTGATGACTGGATTCTTTGTAGACCTATCCATGATAATCTCACAACTCTTCAAAATGATCTAAACAATTTAATTTCAAGAAGGTGATCTGGTTAGTGGATGCACTATTTTCCCCATGGCCTTCCATTTATATATATAAATTATCGTCTCCAAAGCATGAAGGCAGGAGTACGTGATTAAGCTCTGTCTATAATACATTTTATAATTATATATCAATAACATACAATCACACAATCTAATATTCCAAATCGCGATTAAAAGACATAAAACATCTTAACTAGCAATCACATAAGCGAGACGCAACATCTTTAGAGTAACCATGCCTTATAAAATATCCCACAGTCTAGTGGCAATTAACCCTAGTACACATCTCACCCATCACCCTCACACACGCTCTGCACAAATAATCAGTATCAAACTTTCAGTGCTAGAAAAGACTACTATACATTTTCTTCCCCTGTAGAGTGTGGTTTTTGGAACTTCCTACCAAATTCTGTCATTAATGCAACCTTTCTAAATTATTTCAAATCGTTGATCTAGAACTACCATTTTTATCTCGGATTAAACAAATGTAATTTATTCTTTTAGTTGACCATTCCAGAATTATTATTGCGTGGACCCTGAGGTCCTGACAGGAAATATATAAGCGAGGTTCACTGGGATACTATGATAAAAGTTAGCTGGCGCATGCACAAGTGCTCGTATTTTGAATCGGGATCGAGATTCAACGCCTTCTGTGAGAAAAGCTGTTACTTCATGACGATATCTTTATTTATAGATTGGAACCAACAGGATAACGTGTTACCAAATCAGCTTGATCATGCACAAGTATATGCGATTTAATACAATGAGTACATGTTGAAGAAAAGCGTGATATCATTGCAGCTCTAGCCAGTGGCAAATCCAGACACTTTTCAAATAAGGTTTTGACCCTAGTTTGTCCTACACTACAAAAAAAAAGGGGGGTATTGAAGTAAAGACAAAAAATAACAAATTTTATTAAAATTATTCAACCAAAAGGGATGGTACAACCCCTGTAAAGGACAGTAACTTCTTGTAAATAATTAGCGGCATATAAGACGCACCGCACCATACGCATATAATTTCATATATGGTACAAAAATTGAAAGTGCATGCATGAATAACACTCTGTTAAAGAGATAATACAGCTCATTTTCCGCATTTTAATCAAATGCTTTTAAAACGCGTAACGATAGAATGATAAAAATCATATCGATACTGATTATTTTGAACCATTTGAATGCATTAATTTGCTCTCAACTGCAGATCATCCGGAATTCAAAGGTCTCTTCATGGTGACTCGGGCATTTTACATCACGTGATTCAGATTGACAACAAATGTCTTGTGTGGAAACGTATTGTAAATACCCCTTAAGAAGTCCACACTCGCATTTTAATAGAGAAAAGGTCTTGTTAAAAATCGTTCAGGACTATGACCTTTAGTATACGGGATTAATCCCTGCTTTTTATAATTAATTATAAATCATTATTTTAACGGATACCCTTCCATGTCCCAATATCGATCAAACAATGTTTTTAAAACGCGTGGCATGTTCAGATAAAAATATCACTTACTTTTAAAGCCCCGCGTGTGTCTCGTAGCTCATGGTTTATCAAATGGTCATAGATTCTAGTTTGGTATGAGTTGCATTAACCCTTTTCTAGCATAATCTGTCAAAAGTCTGGGTCTAGCCATTGTACGTTTCCTCTCACTGGACGACATGCTGCACTGTTTATTGTCTATAGGCATGCGTCTGAAGACCGAAATTAGGTGTTTCGGGTATTTATTGAAGGAATTTCAAAAAGTGTTAATCTTTTTACGTTTAAACAAGTATTTTCAACTTCAGGAATATGTTATTTTCGCAAAGTTTTACATTCAAAAATCGAGCGTTTAGCAAAGGACCAATCTACACCCATATTTACGTCTTAGTTTTGACAAGGTCATGGCATGAGCGGGGCTCGAACTCACGACTTCCCAATTGCGAAGCGAACGCTCTACCACTGAGCTCGATAGGGTTCAACGGTAACAAATAATCAACCAAACCAACATGTATGGGACGAACTGGATAGGCGCATCCGACAACGACAACTACACCCTCAGACTATGCAAGAACTGCCTCAAGCTGTGTAGTTCAGAGTGAAATAACATCCCTGGACAGTTTTAGAGACTTAATTGAGTCCATGGGAATGGGCGGGTCGCGGTAGCTCAGTGGTTAGAGCGTTCGCTTCGTAACCGGGAGGTCGTGAGTTCGAGCCCCGCTCGTGCCATGCCCGCGTCAAACCTAAGACGAAAAATAGGTAGTGATTGCTCCTTCGCCAAACGCTCGGCATTTAGAAGTGAGAATGACGGGTCTTTCGGATATGACCTTAACAACGGAGGTCCCATGTTTACGGTAGGCGTTGGCACGTTAAAGAACCCTCACTGCTACGGCCCTGAGCGCTAAGCATAGGTCTAAATTTGTGGTACTTCAACTACAGCTGGTGACGTCTCAATATGAGTGAAAAATTCTCGACGGGACGTAAAACAATCAATCAATCCATGGGAATGCGTTGTCAGGCAGTCACTGGTGCTTGTGAGGGCTCACAAGATTTTGAATTTTGTTGCCCTTAAACTGTTGATGACTGTAATTATCACAAGTGGTTACGACACTCTGATTATTAACCTAATTTTTGTGTTATCAATAAATCAATTAAGTATTTCTCATGTCTTAAAATGAATATGAAATTATACTATGTGTTTTTTGTTTGTTTGTTTGTTTTGTTGTTGCTTGTTTTGGGTTTTTCTTTTTTTGTTTTTTATCTATTTATTTTTTTTGTTTTGCTTTTTTTTTTTTTTTTTTTTTGCTCTTTGTTTGATCAGTATTCTATATTATTGTAATAAATTATCCAAGACAGTACAGGAGTCAGAAGTAGGAAACCATTGTTTTAGTTCATTGAAATTCCATTGAATAAGATGAACATAGAATAAATTTTATTTCAGAGTCTAGATGTGATAATACAGAATGTCGTACTACTGTAAAGGGAATATATTATACTGGAACAACTGCACAAACTAGGAGCAAAGACTCTCGAGCGGGATGTTAAACAATATATAATCAATCAATCACATTTTCAAATCACCATTGTAGAGTATCCTATGGGACTTCACTCACCATTATAGTACTTTATATGATATTAAATACACCAATGTAGTATTATCTTTCGGACTTTCTTTTATTCCTTTCACATTTTCATTTAACGATTCTTTCATACTATTCAACGATATTCCTATAGATTTGCTCTCGTCATCAATGTCAAGCGAACTATAATAAATCGTGGGTTCCCACCTCGGTTGGTTGTATGCTGTTTAAGGTCCTGCTCGAGTCTTTTTCACTCATATGGAGACATCACCATTGCCGGTGAAGGGCTGCAAAATTTAGGCCTATGCTCGGCGCTTACGGCCTTTGAACAGGGAGGGATCTTTATCGTGCCACACCTGCTGTTACACGGGACCTCTGTTTTTTGCGGTCTCATCCGAAGGATCACCCCATTTAGTTGCCTTGTACTACAAGCATTATACTTTTAAAATATCCAAATTATCGAAAACATAGTAAAAGTTGAAAACTTATATTTTCATCGTCCTTGCTTTGGTGGAATTGCTTTTCAAGATATCGTATTTCCGTGAACAGACTGTTGTATTGGAAGACGTCTCAATATGAGTGAAAAATTCTTGACGGGACGTAAAACAAACAAACAAATAATCAATCAATCCGAACAATTCACGTTCGATGTATTTCCATATGGTTTTAGTCCTCGCATGAATATATGTTATGTAGCAGTCTTATATTTTTGTACACTGGAATAATTACATGGATATTTATGAAATTTGAATGTTTCATTTATTATAATGTGGATATAATATCATGACGTAATAATTAAAATTTGTAACGGCGCATGGACACGATTTGAGCTGAAAATTTTCAAATTTTAAATCCAATTTTAATGTTTACAATGTTTAACTGATCAGCAAAAATTTGAATATCATTTGTTGAGTTACAAGAGAGATACAAAGGTCACAATTCTTTGTTCTGTATACAAGGCTCATGTAATGTTTTTGTTGATATAGGTTAAATATACTAGTTAAAGTCTCATTGAAAGCAAATTTTTTTTTCAATTTACAAGTTTTTTGAACACCATGAAACAGTTTCTAGTGTTTATCACACCTCATTTTGTTTTAAATACATTTTCTATTAGCAATCGATATGTAAACAAAAGCAGGGCACGAACCTTGTTTACATATCAAAGAATTATGAGTGTTGTCTCTCACTTGTAACTCAGTAACTGACATTCATATTTTAGTTGACCATTAAAAATACCTTAGTTATGCATGGTAAACATTAAAAATGGAAACATGAAATTTGAAAAGTTTTAGCTCAAATCGTTATCATGCTCCTTTAATTACTAGAAAATTTATTGATCGAATCAGTACTGTTCACCAGGAAAGGAATGCAAAGATACACCAGAGGGTAAGGGGTATAGAGGGATACGAAACGTCACCAAAGATGACATTCCCTGCCAGCGATGGGATAGAGACTATCCGCATGTTCACGACCATAATACACTTGAAGAAAACTACTGTAGGAATCCTGACGAAGAGCCGGCTCCATGGTGCTACACTATGGACCCTGATGTGCGCTGGCAGACATGTGACATCCCATTTTGTTATAACTGCAAGTTTTCATATTTACGTCATTACTATTTCATGTTTATTCTTTTTATACGTTCGTCATAGACAGGTACAATATAGTGTTATAGTATGGCACTGTGAGGCTGTACGTTTGTCCAATTGCGCGTATGTCCATTTGTGTGCTAACCCTTCTTTTAGCATCTTGTGGGTCAGATAAGAAAATTACAATTTTCACCCATAAAGACATCAAATTCATAGAGCTTTTAAGATGTATATCTGCACTCTCTGCATACATTACGCCTAATTTATTCCGTACGTATAATACTCACGTGTTCGTTAAGGTCCACTGGTTTTTGTTGTTGTTAATCTACATATAAATGATGTATTTGTCTCCTATAGAAAGAAAGGAAGAATCACAATTCGACCAAAATGTCTTCAAAATCAACAAAAATAACAACTATTTTCTTAATCTTCCAAAGTGAACCATATAATCTACTACTATGCAGTGTAGTTAAGTTGGCATTAATATATTATGGCACTTTGAAGGAAGTTGGTATCTCCATCAAATACTGTGGGATCATTAATGTTCGTGATGGCCAGTGTTCGTGTGTAGTCAGTCATTAACTAGCTCGTGGGTATGGAATTTCGAGGGTTAACGGCATTTTTAAAATATAAAACATAATACTGTAGAAGCTGTTGTAAAGAATAACTGGTTCGTGAGGACGTAAATTCGTTGATAAAAGATATCCACGAAACCCACGAACATTAAACCCCGCGAACAATAATAATTCCACAGTATTGGATAGATTTTATAGAAATTCATCAATCAACTGTGGCGCCCAATTAAATGCTAGGTAGCTGCGGTGATCTTTGCTGGCTTTGTCTAGACTGTGTCCATGAGAATTATCTATATACTGTGATTTATTAATATTCGTGGAATAACTGTCTTCATGGTTATCGATTATGTCAGTCCACGACATTAAATTATAACGAGGTAAATGGAAGTTTGCGTAATCGATCTTTGTTATCAGTGACCATATGACTTGATAATCTTGAAATGTACTCTCTCTCTCTCTCTCTCTCTCTCTCTCTCTCTCTCTCTCTCTCTCTCTCTCTATATATATATATATATATATATATATATATATGTACTAAATATTGTTAGTTTATATATACTGGACAAAGTAAGTTGGGAATTATTAACAATTTCATCGATTAAAACTTGTATTAGACATTTTTATGTACATGGCAGAATATATGAAACACAAACGGTGACATCATTTTTCATCAGTACTTCATCAGAAATCTTGATTCATTTATGGAGTTTTTGGGTCATGGTGCACAATACAATATGTCACTGAATGATGTGAAGAAATCTGGCATGAAAGACAACTTGAACTTTACAAAACATATCGAAAATTGACTCAGAGTTTCATCAATACTCGGTCTGACCTCCGTTTCCTCTCAAAAGTCTGGCATCGACGTTGCATACTGATTACGAGATTAACAATGTTCTGTTGTGGGAGATTGTTCCAGTCCTCTCTCGGCGCGTTTTCAAGGTCATCCAAAGTCTGTAATAATGATAGGTTTTTATATAGCGCTTTTGCCTGCGTATGCTGCTCAAAGCGCTTCACAACGCCGGATAGCTGAAAAATTGCTCAGGCGGCTATAAACAAACAAACAAACAAAGCGCTTCACAATTATTTACATTATTACCCCAGCAGACCCTATACCATTCCAGAGCTTTCACAGTGCAAGCTGCCGTTAAGGCGCTAGAGCACTAACATTCGAACAATACCTTTCACTGTCTTTAGCCAGGTACCCCTTTTACACTTGGGTGGAGTGAGGAAATTTGTGTAAAGTGTCTTTCCCAAGGACACAAAGTCGGCCCTGTCGCGGCCAGGACTCGAACTCACAACCTTTCGGTCGAGAGTCTAACAGCCTAACCACTAGGCCAAAGACGCCTTTAGTTGGTTTAGACGCCATGAAAGTTGATGCCGAAGTTGATCCCACATATGCTTGATGAGATTCAAGTCCAGTGAGACAGCAGACCACTCCATACGCTCGAAAGTTTCCTCTTCAGATGCTCCTGAACCACATGAGCAGGATGGGGATGGACGTTATCATCCATTAGAATGATATTTGGCCCGACTGCACTTGCAAACAACCTGACAATTGGGTGACGAATTTCATCCCTGTATCGGAGAGCAGTCAGTGTACCGTTCCCGATGGCTACCATGTCAGTGCGACCCACCAGAGAGATCCCAACCCAAATCATCAAAGAGCCACCCCAAACCGATTGTGTTCAGCCGCCAATGCTTGGCTGTATCTCTGTCTGGTCTCTGTCCACACACCTATAATCCTCGTGGAAGTCCAGACAGAATCGAGACTCATCTATGAACAGTACCGGTTCCCAACGTCGTGTATCCAAATTCACATGGTGGCTTGCGAATTCCAAGCGTGCTTGTCGATGACGTGGGAGAAGTCTGGGACACACTACTGGCCTGTAAGCCCTGAGATTAGTAACATGAAACCTGTTTGTCAAAGTCTAGGACGTAATGTGCAGGCCTGTGACAATATTAATCTGACAAGTCAGTCTTGGTGCATGTTGAAAACGCTGCCAAGTTACAATGTACCGGTCTTGGTGTTGCGTTGTGGCACAGGGTCTGCCACTCCTAGGCCTCTCATTGACTGTACCAATCCTCTGAAATCGTGTTCAGAGTCTAGAGATGACACTATATCTTGCTGGGTTTGTCCAACCTGAAGCATTCCGATTGTTTCATTGCTTGACTGAGCTCATTTGACTATAAATGACGTCTTTATGGTGGCGTACCTTTACGTAAGTTCACTTTATCAATAAGGTAGTGATGTCTGCTTACTGATTATCTGCCTTACACAACTATCCAAAGTGTATCACATTTTATCGTTGGGCTCTTGGGCAGGTGCAAATTGTGAAGAAGCATACAGTGAACAGGATTTAAGTCACAAAATGTTTTCTCAATCCATGTATATGTGATATTTCACAAACAATTTCTCCCAAAAACTTTATCAAACCAAAATGCCCACAATCACTAACTTTTTTTGTCCAGTATATATATATATATATATATATATATATATAGAGAGAGAGAGAGAGAGAGAGAGAGAGAGAGAGAGAGAGAGAGATAGATAGATAGATAGATAGATATTCGTTTCAGCATCAATCAGATGTGCTGATGGCATTGAACTATGTCGCCTTGAACAAATAAATGATTCAGAAGAAATGCATTGGTCATCCTTTCCATCTAACGAAGGTAAATATCTTGACTACACCTCTGTTAGATTTAGGTAAAACAGATCATTCACTCTCATTAATGAAACGATTTCATATACAATGTATTTTGCAATTACAGTAGTTTGTTAATGCGCATATGATATACGTCATTTATTTGCATATGATTTAATTCTTATTGTAATCTAGTCTCTGATTGGATAAAGTCAAATTTAGAAATGCAAGTAATTTTTATATAACCTGGTTTGGTATGGGAGCACACCCCCTTGACAACCAGCTTTCGGAGCTACGTTTTTCTTTGAATTTGCATCGCAGCACTGTTTTGGGCCTTCTATGGAATAGAAAATCAATGTATGCAATAAAAGACTTCAGTTTAATACACAGATTGTTTTCTCGTTGTCAAGCAAGATGTATAGAATGTATTTGTACGCAAATCATTGTTATAAAACATCTTCCTTTGTGTGATGGTATAATAATCGATTAAAGGAAAAATATTATATTCGAATTAATGATTTACCAAGTAAACATTGCCCTGTACATTTCGAAATACACTTCTCACTGAGAAAAGGGAGATGGGGGATTGTTTCATTGCTTGATCCGCCTCTCGACAAAGCAATAATAAAAAGGTAACGTTTATCAGATGACGTCATCTCACACTGACTGTCACTTGCTTATTTAATTTTTCTTGTGTTGGATTTGCTATTAGCGACAACGTTGCATACAAGGACAAGTTTTCATGTAGCAAAAAATTTCTTGGAATTAAAAGCTGCAAATTATTGCATTTTCTGATATTCGAAGACTTATTTCGGGTGGGCCTAAACAATGCTATTTTCCCGTATTTTCTCATTCTGTCAGAGCTGCGCGAATTCAAAGTCGATTTTTAAAGGGCAGCGAAATACGTATTGTATGCAGAGCCAACACATATTTTCTGTTATTTCAAATTTCAGAAATTTCGTTTACAATTTTGATAAATAGACTGCCTTCACAGCTAGACGCTTCGTCGTGGTTGCTTAATTAATAATTGTGCAGTTCAAATGACTTGTATTTTTCAGGATTTATGTACATTTTGATAAAGGAGAAGTAGCTTTGTACGGAAGCACATTCAGGACCTATAAAAATGTATTCTTAATTTGAAATAACAAATTTTAGAATTCGTTCTTTCTATACTCTGCAAAAAAAGAAACGCATAATGGATTTTTTAAGATTTTAGTAGATGTATTTTGGATTATGATTTTACAATAAAAAATGTAGATATTCACTAGAATTGTTTCAATTGAAAAAATTTACAGTCCAAACCTTAGATATTGGTGAAAAAAAAGTCAGATCATCACAGTTAAGAACACTTCCTGTCACGTTTAAGTTAGTACCGTGTATGACCACCTCGAGCTGCCAACACAGTTCTGCATCTCCTTGGCATAGAGTCAATCAATGTTCTTACGTTATTGCGTGGAATTGTTCGCCATTCCTGTTGTAACATTTGACGGAGCTGATCGAGGGTCTGAGGCGGAGGTTGGCGCAGGCGCACACGTTTATCCAGTTGGTCCCATAAGTGTTCAATCGGATTCAAATCCGGTGATTTGGAAGGCCATGGTAGCACATTAATGTTGTTCTGCTGAAGGTAGTCAATTGTTAAGCGGGCTGTGTGAGGCCTAGCATTGTCATGTTGGAATAACTCCCTCTGTCGGTCAATTACGCGCATAAGGTGAGGTTGGAGAATTTCGTCTCTGTACCTTTGAGCCGTTAAATTGCCCGGGACATGTACCAGTTCTGTTTTACGGACATTAGAGATCGCCGCCCACATCATGACGCTACCTCCACCGAAGCTATCCACTTCTTGGACACACGAGGAAGAGAAACGTTCATTCCTGCGCCGGTATACACGGATTCTTCCATCACGTTTCTGTAGCAGAAAACGGGACTCATCGCTGAACCAGATTCTACGCCAGTTGCGGAATGTCCAGCCCCTCAATCTGTTGCACCATCGGACTCTTTCTCGTCTGTGTAACGGTGTCAAAACTGCTCCAAAATACGGTCCTCTGGGTCTAATGCCATATAGTCGAAGTCGGTTGCGGACTGTCTGCGAGCTGATTCTTCTCAATCCAGGTATTCCGACTGCAGTAGCTGTTGCAGCAACGGTTCGATTCCGTAGATGAAAGACCCGGATGTAGCGATCTTGTCCAGGAGTCGTAATGCGAGGTCGCCCACTCCTCGGTCGGTCATTAGTAGAGCCAGTCTGCTGGAATCTGTTCCACAGCCGAGAAATTGTGCTCTGATTTACGTTTTCAGTTCGTGCAATCTCACTTTGGGATACTCCGGCCTGGAGACGGCCAATGACGATATTTCGAGTAGCAGGGTCCAACCTTGGCATGGCAGCATTTTAACGTTATGATGAATTCAAGCTTCAAACTTCGTCCTTTTATACGCTTTAATGTAGTGGTTGAATTAAGGACAGAGTTCTCGTGAAAAACGTAAGCCAAATTCCATGGCGATAGAGGTGATGTGCAATTTTAGAGAGTCGCCGAGCTAATTTGGCAGAGAGCCAAATCAAATGAACAGACCTTTAAAGTTTCATACTTACCTGTAAAAAATCAATTACTCAATTGACCATTTCAGTTTACCTGGTAAAATACATAATTTGCATTTTTAAAATTTCAAAAGGGCTATGCGTTTCTTTTTTTGCAGAGTATATTTTAATTCCTTACTTAAAACTTTAGAATTCATTGTACGAATTAAAATTGGTATAAGTAATTTGTAAACTTTGTAATAACGGATTTGATACTTTGATATAACGAATTAAATTTGAAATCACGAAATTCATTATATCAAGTAGCCTGATTCGTTGTAACAGATTTTCATAATGTACTAATCTTCCGACATCTTCGTCAAGCATCTCCATATGAGTGAAAAATTCTCGAACGGGACGTTAAACAATACATAATCAATCAATCAATCTTCGTCAAGCTACAAGTATCAGAAATTGTTTTTATTAAGTACTCTTTTTAACTGATTGTATTAATTTGTTTTTCCCTGTAATTCCTCAATTATCACGTATTATATACTAATTTGATATCAACGATTTTATAACCGTTACATCGAATTTGATATAACCATTTCTAAAATTTTGGTTTTCAAATTTAATTCTTTAAAGATAAATTTGAAATTTGTTATAACATATTCAAGGAATTCTTTATAAGAGATTTGATACATTATAACGAATTTAAAAGTTTGAAATTACCAATGAAAAATCTAATACCGAATTCCGGTATTCGTTATTTCAAATTCAAAAAATATTTTGATAGGTCCTAAATGGGCTTCCCTACCTTTGTCTTTTGCATTAAATATAAAGAATGACATTAATTCTGGAGCATATTATACGAGTATAACCTGCGAAGCGAATTATAAAGTATAAACTGACCCAAAATGCTCATATTACATGTACTATTATAAAAATAGGGGATATTGGATTTACAAGGACAATGAAATACAGATCATGAGGTCAGGAAGGAAACAAATGACAGAAAAACATTAAGGAAACATTTGTCAATTTATTCGAAACTCTGTGTGCAGTCAGAAAAGGACAGATTCTCCATAATAATGGCCGATACCAACACAGGGTCACACAGCAAATTTACCACCATTGTGAAAAGAGTAAGTAGCGGGTAAAACCCCCTCGGTTGGCCAGACAAGCTCAGATTCGGCATGGCATACTCCTAATGAGACGCCCCAGGTCATTTTGGGGGAGGTTATTCTATTCCTGTTGCAAAGCTACGGCAAGACCTTGTACATTGGCAGGAGGTTGTTGATGTTGGCGTAGCTGTTGTCCAAGCATGTCCCAGACATGCTCGATGGGGAAAAGGTCCGGACTGAGTGCGGGGCATGGTAATGTTGTGATATTCTGCTGTTGGAGATAATCTGTAACGATCCTGGTCCTATGACATTTGGCATTGTCATCTTGAAAAATGAAACGGCGGCCATAACGACGTGCAAACGGCACACCATGGGGTACCAAGATGTTGTCCCAGTAGTACTGCCCTGTGATACGTCCAGCAACAACATGCAAGTCTGTTCTGACGGCAACAGTGATGCCTCCCGACACCATTACAGATCCACCCCATACCGATCATGTCTAATGACGTTAACGTCATGGAAACGATCGTTTCGTCGGCGCCAAACCTTCCTGCGTCTGTCCAGGAAGTCCACAGTGAACATCGACTCATCTGAGAACATTACGTGGTTCCATCCGTGATTCTCCCAGCGTTGATGGTGACGACACCATTGGAGTTGGGCCCAAATGTGACGATCCCTCAAACAGGGAATGACACGAGGACGTCAGGCGTGGTAGTGAAATGTGTGCAGTCGATTCCTGATGATCTGGCCACTCACTACCAAGCCAGTATCCCTTTGAAGTTGAGGCCTTATCTAATTTGCTGTTACCAGACGATTTCTTAAGGCAATAGTGCGGATGAATTTGTCCGGAGCCTGAGTTGTTGCCCTTGGTCGACCGGATTGTTGTCTATCCTGAACAGACCCTGTAGCATGATTTCTGGACCATAATCTGCTGATAACAGACTGGGGAAATGCCCTTGCTACAGCGACCTGTCTTGTGCCAACCTGTAGCATGCCAAGGTCACGTAACCTCGCATCCTGTGTTAGACGGCGCATGGTCTCTGTTTAATTATTAACTTCAACAACTGATAATCTGATGGTTTCTCTTCAAAATCTTCCTTTAGAGTGGCTCTATTTTTCCAGTTCAGAGGCATACAAATTTGTGCCCAACACGCTTGATCATCAGTAGCATCCCGTACAGATCTTGAGAGTGTGATTGATGTGCTTGGGTGATAAATTTCTTTGGAAATGTTTCCTTGTTAAGGAACTATACAACATAGATTCGCATCCCTTTGTATATGTGACCGTTTTAATCACAAAATACAGTATCTCTTACTTTTTTAAATAGTATATTATACGAGTATAACCTGGTTAGGGTCAATTTCGGTTTTTTTCTAAAACGCTTCGCGGATTATAAAGCGTAACTTACCCAAACCAGATTATGCTCGTATAATATTCTCCAGAATTAACGCCATTCCTTAATTATTCTGGTGTATAGGTATATTCAATTAATTTTGATGAGATTAATGTGTGAGATTTATTACATGTACAATTTATAAACAAGTAAACACAAGGAACAGCGATCAATCTCATAAATTCCAAAAAGATATAAAATCAAGAGATGGGCAAATATGGACTCATGGCCACACCAGAGGCGGAACAAGGTGCCTATGAAAAGCAGTCATCCCCCGCCAACACCATCCGCAAGCTCCACATTCCGATCAAGCTCACGGAGAAATTCGCAGCCCCCAAAAACGGGATAATTCGAACGATAGCAGCAACATCAACTTATTTGTCAGTAGCCTGTCTTGATTTAAAATGCAATCACTTGCAGAACACGCCCTCACGCATCGAACCTTCAGAGAGGCACAAACACCACACGCATGCAGACGACAATGGAACACTGCTACACAATCATCCAACGATGGAGGAGCCGAATTTCGAAGCTACCAACTTTGTCTCAAAGCCGTGCCGTCAGCTCAGCTATATATAACATTTCTCTATGGCAAATCTAGTGCCCAGTAAGGCAGTTATTTCTTACTATGACAAAAAGCTACCAGAGTCACACGTAAACTGGGGTAATTGCTGAAATATGTTTAGTATTTCATACCTTTAAGGACGTAAATATCGCAAAGATGCAATTTAGCAACTTCAGTAGAATCCAATAGCCTTTACCTTTAGTAAAATTTATCTTGCTTCGTTTTTCGAATAATAACTAGTGTTTGGAATTTTCTCTCCAATCTTTTGGACAACCGAGAGTTTTCCGTACATTTTTTGGTAATGAAAACTTCAAATTTTCCAAATTACGCATTCAATAGTCTCCTCAGGAACATTCTGATATAGTTCTTGGACCCCTGGACTGGACATACATTAGAAATAAAAACAATTATATATATATATATATATATATATATATATATATATATATATATATATATATATGCCCAAACATGCAAATATGATTTTATCATATACATGGATTTTATTAATTTCAGTTTGAATACATTATACATGGCAATGAATTTGTCATACATTGCATATACTTCCGACAATGAACATTATTGTAGCATTTCCATATCAACCTAGGGCCATGCTTCTATCCCCACAAATGTAAATTGTTTGTCCTGAGAGTTAACATGCCTCTCAGGCCAGATTTGTATGAAAAGACTGCGTTTATTACTGATTGATATACATAATGACATCTTGAGTCTTTCACATCTCTTTCATATTGATATGCTTAAATGAACATGGATTCCAATGGCAAACCAACAACTCAACTTTATGACAAACAGGATAACTTCAGGTTTTTTTCCATCGTCAACTTCACACATTTTTGTAGCAGTATTCCATTATCACCTGCATATGGTGTATATGTCTACCTATTGATTTAATAAGATAGCACATGTTCTGCTAATGATCAATTTCTAAACCAGGCCTGATTCTGACAACAATATTGATGATACAGTAGTTTCCACATGCTATGATTACAGTATATCAAAAATGGTATAGCGCTATAATGATCTAATTTGCAAGTAAAGCTTGTCGTTAGAGCGAAGTTTGGTTGAAGTTTTTATACTAATTGTTAGGCCGTTCTTTTCATACCGATTTTGACTACAGATTTTCCGTTTATCTTGTACCGAGAGAGGGCTCACGGTAAGTTTAACCAATCAAAAGATAACACTTACTCCCCCTAAGCCACCGATCCCACATATGGTGTTTCTAAGGATCCTTGTTTGCCCTGTTCTATTTTTTGTATTTGATACCATTAATGAGATCGATCACCGTTTGTTATCTTCAGCTTTTTTATTTATTACTGTGTATCAAATCATTTCAGTGAGGAAATTTATTGTTATATTAAGATCTTTTAACAGTATTGTAATCTACAAATACATACTGGGTTTTAGAGAATTCAATGAATTATCAGTATTGTTATGTAATTATTGATTCTGCATTTCATTTGATGCATAAAATGGTGTTCAAGTGCAATGTTTGAAATCAATACATTTCATGTTTCAGATATTATTTTCCTTCCCGAATCCATCTAAAATATTTTCCACACATATACACTGTAAAATGAATGACATTTTAGTGTAATTTTAAGCAATTTCTTTCTGACAATAACCTTATTATAGATTCATCTTCGGTGTACCACCTTGCTTCACTTTCCAATAATACAACACAATTACCTAGTTTGAAATTACCTCGCCTACGTTTTGTGTCAACCGGAAGTTGCGTACAATTACAGTATAGAAGCGAAAATATTCAACTGAAATTATCAACCACCGCACAAACATTGACACTACTTAAAGAAAGCAGTGTATGGAAGTCTATTAAGGTCAACATAATACCAGAACCATTGAACTTCAACTACGAGGTATGGTAAAATACAAAGACTATAAAGAAGGTATTATCCATTTTTTCATTCATGTAATATTAATTTTCTTATATTCAATTTAGGTGCTAATAACTCCCGTATCATCTTTGTCGAGTTCATTTGATGCAGCAATTAAATTGATAAGTGTCATAGATAAATTTTGCGAAGGTAGGAAATTTGATTTAAGAAATCTATTGAAAATTTATTCATCATATTTTCTACTTGTTATTTTTATTTTGGTAAGGTCTGTATACAATACCTTTATATTCAGAGTGTTTTTCCTGTCTCTCTGACGGATTGTGCATAGAGATTTCAATGTTTTGCGACTTGAAAATAGATTGTCCCGATCATTCAGACGAGAGAAACTGTGGTAATTTTTTTTCTCTTAGTTTTTGGGAAAACACTGAAATTCTAATTTCGAAAAACTTAAGTTTCGATATATGTATCTTTTTGTCATTGTTTGAATTTCATACCAACAATTTATAAAACAAAACTTGGATGCATTACTGTTATAGATAATTGAGGACCAATACGAGTCAGTTCTTAAAACTGGTTCTGCTGATAAAAATATAAGATTCAACTTTTTTGATGAATTAACTTTGTTCAGTCTTTAGATAGACAATAAAGTTGGAATGCTGCAAATGACCTATATTTACCGGGTGATTGACCGAATTAAAGTTTTGAAGACGTGTTAAACCCTTAAAGATTATATGTCCTAAAATAATGAAATTTACAGGAATAATACCTGTATTTCATTTCTTATAAAGAATATATTTTCTTTCACAGAGTTTATAGGTAACAGAGAATGTCGTACTACTCCAAAAGGAATATATTATACTGGAACAACTGCACAAACTAGGCGCGGCCTAACCTGCCAACGCTGGGACCAGCAGGAGCCTCACGCCCACCTATTCCACTTTTTCATGGGACGCAATGCCTCTGAACACAAGAATTACTGTCGAAATCCCGATAATGACAGGTTACCGTGGTGCTATACCGTGGATGAGAATGTGCGATTTCAATACTGCGATATTCCTTTATGTCGTGAGTATGTCTTTTTGCCACTTTACAAAATCTCTCGCTTATATCATAGTGACACAACCTATGGTGCAGGAGTATAAAAAGTCATACATAGAAACTCACTTTTTACATCGTGTGCCACGCCAAAAAACGCTTTACCAATTGGTATAATGTGTTATAGTCAAAACATATTATGTACATAGTAAAAGAAAGATATAGCTATGGCATTGAAAAATCACTGTACTTTATATTGAATTATCTTTATTTCCTGTGATACATTTTTCAATCATTGTAGAGTATCTTATGTGACTTCACCCACCATTGTAGTACTTCATATGGTACTAAACACACCAGTGTAGTATTTCCTTTCGGACTCCTTTTTATTATTTTTCACATTTCCTTAAACGATTCCGTCATACTATTCCATGATTTTCGTATATATTTGCTCTCATCAGCAATGTCGTTCGAGTTATAATAAATCCTGGACCTGAATGTTTAATTCTAGAAAGATGGTGATAATCATTTGTCAAGCGCTCTATCGTTCAAATGAAAGCCGTCAGTCTTTCGTTGGAAACTTGTAACCCATGTCATAGTACCGTTTGCAGGGAATAGTTCGCAATGTAATGACCCGAGTTAATCAATGTTGTTGGTGTCTCAAATTTATTAAAATGATATCACTGGGTCATTCAACGTCTATCTTTTACTCTTTTCTTCACAGTATTACACTTTCAAAATATCCAAATCATCGAAAACATGGTAAAAATAAAACAAAAATTAGATGTTCATTGTCTTTGCTTTCAAGATCTCGCATATTTGATGAAGAAACTGTTGTTTCAGAATCCGAACAATTCAAGTACGATGTATTTTAGTTTTATACACTGGTTAAATTATATTGATATTTAGTCGTGTTTAATTCATTAGAATGTGAATAAAATATCATGACATAATAAGAACCCCCCGTGGGGATCCGGGTTGTTAGAATAGCTCCTCAGTACCCCTTGCTTGTCGTAAGAGGCGACTAAATGAGGCGATCTTTCGGATGAGACCGCAAAGTTCGAGGCCCCATGTCTCAGCAGGTGTGACACGTAAAAGATCCCTCCCTGCTCAAAGGCCATAAGCACCGAGCATAGGCCTAAATTTGCAACCCTTCACCGGCAATGGTGACGTCTCCATATGAGTGAAAGATTCTCGAGCGGGACGTTAAACAATCTTTAATCATAATAAGAAAAATCATAAGTATTAAAAATTTCATTAATGTAATCAATACTTTTCAACAGGAAAGGAATGCAAAGACACACCAGAGGGTAAGGAGTATAGAGGGACAGTAAATTTTACCAAAGATGGCATTCCCTGTCAGCGATGGAATAGGAACTATCCGCATAGTCACAGTTTTAAAACATTTGAAGAAAACTACTGTAGGAATCCTGACGGAGAGCCGGCTCCATGGTGCTACACTATGGACCCTGATGTGCGCTGGCAGACATGTGGCGTCCCATTTTGTTATAACTGCAAGTTTTCATATTTACGTTATTACTAAATTTTATTTCATGTTTATTCGTGCGTTATGGATAGGTACAATATAGTGTTATAGTATGATGCAGTGAAACTGTACATTCGTTCATTTGCGCGTATGTCCATATATCTGTGCGCCAATCCGTTTTTCGGCATTTTGTGGGTCAGATAAGGAGAGTATTGTCACCCATAAAGACATCCAATACTCAGAGTTTTAAAGATGAATATTGGTACTATCTGCATACATCATGTCTGATTTGTTCCATACTATGGTACTCACGTAATCGTTAAGATCCACGGGGTTTTGTTGCTGTTGATCTAGATATAAATGATCGTATTTGTTTCCTGTGTTTCACCAGTCAAATACAGCCAAAATATTTTCAGAATCGTCAACAATAACAATTATTTTCCGATCCTTCCAAAGTGACCCATATCATCGACTACTATGTTTTAGTATTAATATATAGGCCACAATGAGGGAAGTTGAGATATGTATCAGAGATTGGATAAATTTTATAGAAATTCAACTATCAACTGTAGCGCTTAGCTTAAATACTAGTAGTTGCGATAAACTTTCCTAGCTTTGTCAGAGTTTTTGTCGACTGTGATCATGTAAATTGTCTATATATTTATCATTTGTGGAAAACGCTTTTTCATGGTTTACTAAGTATGTCAGTCCACGACATTAAATCATAACGAGGCAAAAGTTTGCGTAATCGATCTTTGTGTATCGACTTGATGAAAATAACTGAAAAGTGATTGAAAGGGTGTCTACTCCGCACAAATTGTTTGAATTTCAGAAGAAAATCACAGAAAGGGAAAGTTTACCGATAAGACATTTTTACTCTTGTCATTGTCAGATAACTTTTATACCACTGTCGCCCCTATATGCAAGAGCACGACTAAGAATAAAAGTGCAAATTTTCATTTCCTTCATATATGATACATGATATCAAACAGAGTAAGGCAGATGTGGAAACACAGTAAATGAGTAACCCTACTTTCCTTTGAAAACTAATTTGTAACACGAATTTAAACCACTTTACTCCAACAAAATTTGATAATTGCATCATTTAGAAATAAACAGGTATCCCTCTTTTCTCGAATTGATTAATTGTTGTTTTTCGCCACACTCAACAATTTTTTCAGTTATATGGTGGCGTCCAGTTTTTGTACGTGGAGGAGAGAATCCCGATACAATGTACCCGAGAAGAGACCACCAACCTTCCGGAAGTAAACTGGCAAACTTTCTCACATATATCGCCGCGAGCGAGAATCGAACCCGCACCGACTAGAGTTGAGAGGCCTTGTGATTTTGAGCGTAATTCTGTAACCACTCGGTCAAGGAGGCCCCTCTTTTTCGGACGGTTCCTTATAAAAAGAAATCAATTGTTGGCAGAACGTTTTGAAGAAATAATCACCGTCAATGTGCTGTGACTTTATCTTATAAAACTCTTACTGAGCATGATGAATAGATAGATAGATTTTCTCATTCGTGTGGGGTACATCGCTAGTGTGATATACCATAGCTTTCTCAAACGCCCGTTGAATAAAGCACTTCCCGTCTGAACTACTTTTGAGATCATCCCCGCTTCAATATCCCTTAGGTTGCTTCCTTGTTTATTAGTAGGATAAATGAATTAAAATACCCATAAAATTATTTTTTTTATTTTTTCAAAAAATATTCAGCGAATTAAAGGATAAATAACTAGAGCCATTCTAGACGTAACATGCGTACAGTACCAGGCTATATTGTTGTCTCGGGAATTCCTATTCCCTCCCTCTAATATCCAAGAAAATACGTACAATTTGACTTGTTAAAACATCTTAAGTTCAATAACAAACATTTTGTTCACTAAAATCACTGTTTTATCAAAATTTAAGTAATATCAATCCACTGTCATTGATCGTTGATCTGATTTCAAAATGTCGCAACCAAAACTTTTTCCAAATACGTAAAGATATTACGTCAGCACAATAAATACTCGGTAAAGAAATATAATAGTTTAATGAATTAAAAAATGGAATCATTAACTACTATGTAATGCATTCCAAGAAATTCATTGATAGGCATAAATAAAAATCTATGTAACTCTATAATATTTATTACACTATATTTATTAACAAGCACGACTGTCGCTAATGACGCATCGGGAATGATTTAAATCAGCTGTTTTCTCGTATTGGGGATCATCTTTAAACTACAGTGATAAAAAGAGCGAATGAGATAAATAGAACATCTATAATTGCGTAATCGGCAAGCCTCGCAAATAAACCATTTCAACTCGTTGGATAGCGCAAATATCAAATCAGGCAATATAGATATTCTCTATAGAATGAATAAATTCCGTCGAAGATTGAACATTAGTTCTTCAGTGCAATTTGAAAAATAGTAACATAAATTGATGTTGTTATTATGACGTCTTACTAAATGACAACGTTAATTTTTGGCGCAATATATGTCCTGATTTCTAAATTCATAACACATGATATCACTCATATATATATATATATATATATATATATATATATATATATATTCGTTTCAGCATCATTCAGATGTGCTGATGGCATTGAACTATGTCGCCTTGAACAAATAAATGATTCAGAAGAAATGCATTGGTCATCCTTTCCATCCAACGAAGGTAAATATCTTGACTACACCTCTGTTAGATTTAGGTAAAACAGATCATTCACTCTCATTCATGAAACAATTTCATACAATGTATTTTGTAATTACAGTAGTTACAAATGCAATTATAATGAACGTCATGCATTATAATTAACGTCATTTGATGCAAATATATTCAATAATTTCATTTATGTATCAAATTTATGATGATTTATGAACGAGTGAAGACAACGGACAACGACCAATCTCATCAACTGCAAAAAGATACAAAATCAAGAGAAGGGCAAACATAGATTCCAGGACACCCAGAGGCGGGACCAGGTACCTACGAAGAGCAAGCACGCATTGTCTACTGATCACACCAGCCGACCCAACAACTGGCATGAAACAACACTCATCCCTGCAGCGGCTTTCATCCGCAAATAAGATCACTAGAAGGACCACAGAATGGATTTATGAAATGTTGACTCCAAACGAGGTCGCCAAATCCCCCTGTAACTTGTCAGTAGCCTGCTTGATCCAAAATGCAATCAAATGCAGAACTCGCCATCGCCAACCGAACCTGCCGAGAGGCACAAACACCGTACGCATGCATTCGACAATGGAACATTGCTATTTTATGGATCAAACGATGGAGAAGTCAAAACCACCCAGTTTGTTAACAAGTCGCATCGTCAGCTGAGCTATATATAACATTTCTTTATACCAAATCTAATACCCAATACAACAATTATTTATTAATATGATAAAACCTCACAGGTCAATTGAGGTAACTACGAATATTTTAGTATTTTTAAGGACGTAAATCTTGCAAAGATGCTATTAAGACATTTCGGTAGGATCCAATAGCCTTTATCTTTAGTAAAATGTATATTGCTTCCTTTTTCAAATAATATAACTAAAGAACTACTGTGTTTGGTTGATTGATTAATTGATTGATTGATTATATATTGTTTAACGTCTCTCTCGAGAATTTTTCACTCATATGGACCACACCAGCCACACCTGCTGTTGTTAGAATAGATCCTTAGTACCCCTCTGCTTGTCATAAGAGGCGACTAAATGGGGCGGTCCTTCGGATGAGACCGCAAAAACCGAGGCCCCGTGTCACAGCAAGTGTGGCACGTTAAAGATCCCTCCCTGCTCAAAGGCCATAAGCGCCGAGCATAGGCCTAAATTTTGCAGCCCGTCACCGGCAATGGTGACGTCTCTATATGAGCGAAAGGTCCTCGAACGGGAATTTAAACAATATATAATCAATCAATCATATCAACATATGACCACACTTCTATCCTCGCAAGTGTACAGTGTTCGTCATGAATGTTAAAATACCTCTCAGCACAGATTTGCTGGGATTGATTGATTGTTTATTGTTTTCCGCCACACTCAACATTTTTTGAGTTATCTGGTGGCGTCCAGTTTTTATTGGTGGATGAGAGAACTCAGTTACAATGTACCCGGGAAGAGACTACCGACCTTCTGAAAGTAAACTGTCAAACTTTCTCACATATATAGGCGCGAGCGAGAATCGAACCCGCGCTGATTAGAGGTGAAAGGACTTGTGATTGTGAACACAATGCTGTAACCACTCGGCCACGTAGGCCCCTGCAGGGAAATACTGAGTATATTATTGATTGATATACGTAATGACATGTTTTAAATTATGCATTATACAACAAAGTCTTTCACATCTCTATCATATTCACATGCTTAACTGAACATGGATTTTAATGACAAACTAACAACTCATTAGCGTCAGTGTCTCCATCAACAACTTCCCATATTTGTGTAGCAATATTCCACTATCACCTGTATATGGTGTTTATAGATTTGAAAAGATGGTGCATGTTTTGCAAATGATCAATTTCTAAATCAGGCATGGTTCTGACAAAAATATTGATGTTACAGTAGTTTCCATATTGTTTAAAGCCAGCTTGTCAAAATGGTATAACCCGTGAGGATCCGGGTTAGAATAGGTCTTTAGTATCCCTTGCTTGTCGTAAGAGGCGATTAAATGGGGAGGTCCTTCGGATGAGACCGCAAAAACCGAGGTCCGTGTCACAGTATGTCTGGCACGATAAAAATCCCTCCCTTCTCAAAGGTCCTGAGCGCCGAGCATAGGCCTAAATATCGCAGCTCTTCACCGGCAATGGTGACTTCTCCATATGGGTGAAAAATTCTGGAGAGGGACGTTAAACAAGATATAATCAATCTAAATGATATAGGGTTACAATGATCATATTTGCAAATACAGCCTGTTATGAGATCGAAGGTTGAAGTATTTTATACTAATTGTTAGACCGTTCTTTTCATATCGATTTTAACTACAGAGTTCTCCGTGTACTTTGTTAAAACATAATGTTCATAACAGATGTGACCAATTAACAGAGATCACACATCTACTGTTTCTTGGGACCCGTGTTTGCCCTATTCTGGATTTCGCATTTCTATAGGATTTATGAGATCAATCACCATTTGTCATCTTCACCTTTTTCATTCATCACTGTGTATCAAATCATTTCAGTGAGGAAAAGTCCCTCTCCAAAATTGTGATAGATTGACAAATACACAGGGTTTCAGGGAATTCAATGAAGTGTTGCTATGGTACTGATGTAAAATACTGTTGAAGTGCAATGTATTAAATCAATGCATTAAAAGTTTCCGAAAGCTTTTCTTTCTTCGTGAATCCAACTAAAATATTTATCCACACATATACACTGTATAATGAATAATAATTTAGTACAAATGTATGTAAATGATTTCTTATAATACACTCATTATCTATATACACTGTACAATGAATAATATTTTAGAACAAATTTATGTAAATGATGTCTTATAATAAACTCATTATAGATTCATCTCCGGTGTATCACCTTGCCTCACTTTCCAATAATGCAACACAATTACCTAGTTTGAAATTACCTCGCCTACGTTTTGTGTCAACCGGAAGTTGCGTACAATTACAGTATAGAAGCGAAAATATTCAACTGAAATTATCAACCACCGCACAAACATTGACACTACTTAAAGAAATCAGTGTATGGAAGTCTATTAAGGTCAACATAAGACCAGAACCATTGAACATCAACTACGAGGTATGGTAAAATACAAAGACTATAAAGAAGGTATTATCCATTTTTTCATTCATGTAATATTAATTTTCTTATATTCAATTTAGGTGCTAATAACTCCCGTATCATCTTTGTCGAGTTCATTTGATGCAGCAATTAAATTGATAAGTGTCATAGATAAATGTTGTGAAGGTAAGACTTCAAAATCTGATAACGATTTCTATTTAAATTATGTGTTGATGAATAAACATTATCTTACTTATGCAGTGTATGTTAGCCATCTGTTATTTTTCTTGATGAAGTACGTATACATTACTTTTATAATTCAGAGTGTTTTTCCTGTCTCTCTGACGGATTGTGCATAGAGAGTTCAAAATTTTGCGACTTGAAAATAGATTGTCCCGATCTTTCAGACGAGAAAAACTGTGGTAAGAGGGTTTTTTTCAACATTTGCAAAAACAACGAATTATGATGGCAGTATATTTTGGTTTCTATAAATTTACGTTAGTGTAGGTGTCACTGATATTCTCAAACTTTCTAAATAAAGCTGCGGATAATTGTTTTATTAACTATAAACATGGTTAAATTTCAACAATTCACAGAAAGTGCATTTCATCCCTGACATATATGCAAATGTATGCACAACTCGAATGCTTAGCAAGTCATAAGTACAAAAAATTATAACGTTATAACAAGGATTCATGATATAAGTTTAATTTTTCTCCGCAAACTAAAGGTGTAATATTTGTGAGATTTATCACAACTGTTTAACACAATGTACTATTGAATAGACAAAGTACCAAAAAAATGTATTTTGGACGTTAAATCCTCAACCATTTTCAACATTTCTAGATTTGAATTCAAACTTTATATTAAGTTTATAGGTAAATATTCGGGTGTAGGTAATATAATTGATTCATTTTTTTTAGCTTTTGAATGTTATCATAAGAACTATTACGCTGGGTTTCGGAAAGAAACCAGTTCTCTTCAACAATGCGTCAACAATCGATGTGCATTCGGTCAAATATCCAGAGGAAAACCAGGATGTATTGCTGGAAATAAAACACAGTGGAAACCTTGCAATATTCCGGAATGTGGTAAAATAAAACTATCACCTACATTTATAATATTATAAGCATGACGCAAAATGTTACGTTTTGTAGCACAAAATGCCCAAACGTACAGACTTTTCACACTGACTAATAGTATCTATAGAAAATAAGAAGAGGCCTTATCGGTCACCCGAGTATTAGTTAAAAGTATCACGAGTTCCAAGGGCTATGGAATCTAGAAAAAAAACCTGATATGAAGATCTAAGATAAATTCTAATATTCTACAACAGTATAAAAAAGATGTTTTCTTAAAACTTAAATGTCCCTGAAAGTGTCGATATTGATGAAAGTCTTTACATAATATATGTAACATTAAAACGATATGACTAAATTGGACCCATCCTAGAGTCAAAATGTTAGAGTTGCGAAATTCACAATTTTGTTATATCTTTTTGTGCTATTCCTAAAAATGCATATCTCTTTTATTCCGTGTCAGCAACCTTAAAGAAGCCTTTCAAATGATAAAGACAATAATCACTATAATAATATTAGTCCCACCCAGGAATCAAAACCCTTACCCCCTTGAATCATGAAATTTAGAACTGTGGTAAAGGGCTACCTAATCCTAAGCATTTTAGTTTCAATTTAATATCAATAAAATTGATGAATATATTATTTAAATGTTTTACACACACACACACACACACACACACACACACACACACACACACACACACATATATATATATATATATATATATATATATACATATATATATATATATATATATATATATATATATATATATATATTGTATACCCCACCCCGGAGTCAGACCCTCTACGAAGAAGTTCATAAAAAGGCTAAGATAACGAACAGTATTTAATCTCGTAACCGCTTGCGGCAGCTCAGTGGTTAGAGCGTTCGCTTTGTAAACCGGAGGTCGTGAGTTCGAGCCCGCTTGTGCCATGGCCGCGTCAAACCTAAATAGGTAGTGATTGCTCCTTCACCAAACGCTCGGCATTTAGAAGTGAGAATCACGGGTCTTTCGGATATGACCTAAAAACGGAGGTCCCGTGTCACGGTAGGCGTTGGCACGTTAAAGAACCCTCACTGCTACGACCTTGAGCGCTAAGCATAGGTCTAAATTTGTGATACTTCACCTACAGCTGGTGACTTCTCAATATGACTGAAAAAATTCTCGACGGGACGTAAAACAAAATTAATCTCGGAATTCCTATAGAAAATACAAATCAGAGAGATGGGCAAACACGGACTCTGGACATACCAGAGGCAGGATCAAGTGCCTAGGAGGAGTAAGCATCCCCTGTCGACCGGTTACGCCCCCGTGATACCTATATCTTGATCAGGTAATCCGCAGTCAGAATCAGTGTGCCAAGAACGGCCTAACAATTGATCTGTCTGAAACACGTCAGACAGCATTTAATCTAATGGAAGGTTGCATTGGCAAACTAGATTGTTATAACGACCAAAAACAATTGCGAAATGCTAACTTTAGACGAGACTGTACAAACCCCTATAACTGCAACTTTTTTGTCAGTAGTCTGCATTAAAGAATATATTATTTAAAGGTTTTACAGAAACACTATGTATACCAAGTTGACCCCGCCCTGGAGTCAGAACCTCTACCAAGGGGATCATAAAATTTACAAGTATAGTAGAGGCCTTCCATCTCTACACCACTGTGCATTTAGTTTTTCTTAAAGAAATGCAGTTGTAGACAAGAAAAGTTTTGAAAATTAGTCAATTGTTGGTGCATAAGTCCTTGCAATCCATGTTCCACTTGTCCCAAACAAGCTTCATAACAAATTTGGAAAGTTGTCTCGCAGAAGTTACAAATGTTCAGTTGATAACACATTTAATCGCTGTTCATTTTGGACCTACAAAAACACCTACATCTGAGATCATGGAATTTACAATTTTAGTAAAAGGCAACCTGGTCATTCTAAATATCCATTTAGTTTCAAATTAGTATCAGTAGCATTAAAGAAGATGTTCTTTAAATGATTTCCATATTAATACTATATACACCAAGTTTGCCCCGCCCAGGAGTCAGAACCTCTACCCCGGGGGAATCTACAATTTTGATGGAGACCTTATTGGTTTAAATCACTATGTATTTATTTTTTCTTACACATATGCTGTTGTAAAGAAAATTTGTGAAAATGTTCAGTAGTTTTTGCCCTGCCCCTAAAGTTACAGTGGTGCAGAAATCCTGAAACGATACAATTCGTGTTCTTCGTGACTCAACGATGCTTGAAATCAAATTTCAAAATAACTGGCAAGGTAGTTATCAAGAAGAATTTAAAACTCTTTAATTGTTAACAGATGACGACCGACGCTGACCTATTGTAATAGGTCATCTGAGTTTTTGCAATATTAAGATTTCACCAGCAATGTGTTTTGTCCTATGTTTAGCGCTCAGGGTCATATCAATGAGGCTTCTTTTACGCTGACCAATAGGTCACCTGAATTTAACCATTCGTATCGAAGTCATTTTATTCAAAATTTCGTATTCTATTTAATTGATTTTCATGTTTGGTTTCGTAACCTGAGGGTCGTGAGTTTGAGTCTTGCTTGTGCCATGACCGTGTCAAACTAAAATAAATATATGTAATGATTGTTTCTTCGCCAAACGAGTGAGAATCACGGGTCTGTCAAATATGACCTTAAAAACGGATGCCCCGTGTCGCGGCTGGCGTTTGGCACGATAAAGAACACTCACTGCTATGATACTGAGCTCTAATCATAAGACTTCACCTATGGCTGGTGAGTTTGAATATGAAATAAGACTGAAAACAGCCAATCAAACAAACCTTCATTTACTACTTGAAAAAACTTCACTTCTTTACTACTTTAGTTGCTTATCTGTTAGACGTTAGATGTTCCAGATTTTATTTATTTCTGAAAATGTAAGGCAGTACGAATACATTTAGTATCTCTGTGAATGGGACGAATGTATACTTCACAAAAACACTTACAAACATTGATACATTGTTGGATTCATTAAATGTTCTACCAATCTCATATCTTTACTCTTCACAAAAATATGTACTGCTGTAAAGGACACATTTTAAACGTATTGTGCCAAGGCAGATACTAGAAGTGGTGTAAATCAAATATGGATTCTAAAATAAACTCTAAAGAACTTTATCAAATTCAAAATCACAATTTTTTTTTTTTTTTTTTTACAAATTAACAATATTACAACGTATGACTTTTCAACACGTTACATTACGTTACGTTATAGATAGTTGCTTCTTCAAAAATGGAAAAAGTAAATATTTACATATGATATGTCACTCAAAGAATTACTTTGCTAAACATGACTCTGATTCTACACACAGGTACTCTGAAGTTAATATTAAAAAGATGCTGGAGTTCCTCATTGAAAATATCTTTGTAGTATTTGGTGATTAGGTCATCCAACAGTCTGTTGGAAAATCCCATGAGCACGAATTGTGTTCCTTTATTAACTGGTATGTTTTAATATTCTTACGAGACAGAATATTCAAATGTTTCTACATGAGAAGAAAGATATTTTGCTGTGGCCTCCAACTCGACATTTAGATAAATCGACGACGTTTTATGTATTAACATTAATGAATCTCATTCGTATGTTGATTCAATATATCCAAGTGAAATCGAAATTTCAAAGAAAAACACAGAATCTTCCACATCTGCTTCATAGTCAGACATATTGAAATAGATTTTAAAGGCAAACTAACAACTCGATGACAAACGGGATGACTTCAGCGACTCCATAATCAACTTCCGATATTTCTGTAGCAATATTCCAATATCACCTATCTTGTGGGGATCCGGGCTAAAATAGGTCCTCAGTACCCCTTGCTTGTAATAAGAGGCTACTCAATGGGTCGGGTCTCTGGATAAGATCTCAAAAACCGAGGTCCCATGTCATAGCAGGTGTGGTACAATAAAGATATCACCCTGTTTAAAGTAATAATAATAATAATGATTGGTTTTTTATAGCGGTTTCCCAGCATATGCTGCTCAAAGCGCTTCACAATACATTACTACCCCAGCAGACCTTATAACATCCCAGAGCTTTCTCAGTTCAAGCTGCCATTAAGGCGCTAGAGCACTAACATTCTAACAATATATTTCACTGTCTATAGCCAGGTACCCCTTTTACACTTGGGTGGAGTGAGGAAATTCATGTAAATTGTCTTTTCCAAGGACACAACGTCGATCCTGCCACGACCAGGACTCGAAAACACAACATTTCGGTTGAGAGTCAAACAGCCTAACCACTAAGCCACCGACGCCACAAGCGCCGAGTATATACCTATATTTTGCAGCCTTATATACCAATATAATTTACCACTACAATCTGTCACTGGGTAAAATGTTGTCTGACATGCTTTATACCAAATCAAGGATTTCTTTGCACACTGATTTTGAATATGGATTACTCCTTTCACCTGATCAAGATATAGAGCTTACGGCGGATGTGACCGGTAAACAGGGGATGCTTGAACATCCTACACAACTGATTCTTCTTCTGTTATGTTCAGGGGTCCATGTTAATCCTACTCTTAATTTTGTATTCTTTGTAGGAGTTATAAGATCGATCACTGTTCATTATATTCACCTTTTCATTGAAGAAGCAAAGAGCCTAAGTTGTGATTTTGAAGAAAGCATGTGTAGCTGGAGGCAGATGTTAGGGGGATTGAAATGGAGACGCCAGAGAGACTCAAATACTGGTGAGTGAAGTCTTCAAAAAATTGAAAATTTAAAGCAAACCCGTATCAATACTTGTTTATGTATGTATGTATGTATGTATGTATTGTTTTTCTCAAACACCAACATTTATTTATTATGTCGTCGTGTGTGTGTGTAGATCTTTGTTGTTTGACTGATTTTATTGGTTGGCTCGACTTAATTTCATTTATTTAATGATGAAAATTATATAATTTATCGTAGGACTGATCTTACTTCGTTTCGGCCTCGAGTATAGACCGTGTGTTTCTAAATTGTACCATTATTGTATTGTTACGGGTTCTTTCACGTAATTTTGTCTTCAAAAATATTCAGTCAACAGGGAATGCTTACTCCTCCTGGGTACCTGATCTCATCTCTGGTGCGTCCAGGGGTCTGTGTCCGCTCGGCCCTTCGTTTGTATTCTTATTAGGGTCGCCCTAGGGATTTTCTAGTAGTTCGTGTCGTTGGTCAGTTTAGTGCTTCTAATAGTTTTTTATTTTACCTTATCTGACCTTGTATCCACTATGTATGTACACCTCTAAGTATCGGAATTTAACATGTGTGTGTGTGTGTGTGTGTGTGTGTGTGTGTGTGTGTGTGTGTGATCTCTTTATTTCTTGTACACTTGAAATGCAGTGGAATATAACATAATGTTGCTTTGTATCATCTTCATGCATTCAAATCACTGACCACATTTCGCATATCACTATTTGTATAAACATGCCTATGATGTAATCCTTACTGTGTGCCTTTGCCAATAATTGTTATTGTGCTGGTGTAAATAAATCATTGTGCACTAAGACGTTTGGCAGTTTTAACAGTATCTAAAATAATATTTCCAACTTTCATACACATTTTGCTACACTTTGAGAGTTTTTGTGCGGTACCAATCAACAGTCATTGTGTTTTCTTCAGGTTCATCGTAAGTTTATGTCTTTCCATCCATTCCATCCATATTTTCTAGCGTAAAAGAAATGAGACGGCGACTACCAATGTTATACGAAGCCATTGTTGTGTCCATTCCGCTTGTACCTTGATTTTGGCAGACACCCCTCAGGAGAAAAAAAATACCCTAGAGCGTTTTCTTCTCACATATTTTATTACGTGGGGGGTATCGTGCAGAATGTCTGACATAAATTGACATACTGCCGGATTTTTTTATTATTTGTCGTAAATAACTGGTATCAGGGATACGTTACACACCCTCATGCAACTTTTTATTTTTCTAAGCATTTGTTTTACAGGTAGATCACTCAATATTTATAGCACCTATTAAGGTCTTTGATCACAATTATTTTTATCATCAACTGAATCTAACCTAAATCACGTATGTAACATGTATTATTACCACTCGATCATCAAAATTGTACAGACGAAACGAAAATGATGTGAATGTTCATTCCCGTCACTTCTATTACTGTGCTACTACATATCCAAGAATTGGCGTAAATTAAATGTGGACTCTGAGAAATTCAAGAACTTTTAGTGAAATCCCTAAAATTGTCTCAAATCTACATTAAAACATGTGATTTTGCAACACTTTACACGACCATACCTCACGATGAATTAAAGAGACTATACTTTATGACATCATAGACAGATGCTTCTTCAACCAAAGAAAAAAACTGACACCATGAACAAGTACTCTGTTGATATTTAAGACTCTGGTGATTAGGTCTTCCAACATTTTGTTGGAATTCGCAAGGGCACGAATTGTGATCCTTTGTTCTCTGACCTGTTATTATATTCTTATGAAGCAGAACCATTTTAAAGGTTTTACATGAAACAATTCTTGCTGTGGTCTTCAACTCGACATTCAGATATATCAACGACGTTCTATTATCAATAATAATTATCATTTGTCAACAATTTACATCCAGTGCACTCGAAATCAAAGACTCCACAGAGTCTTCCACTTCTGCTTCGTACTTAGATATTTTATTGAATATAGATGTTAAAGGCAAACTAACAACTCAATTTTATGACAAACGAGATGATTTCAGCTTCTCCAAATTTATGTAACAATACTCCATCATTACCTTCTTATGGTTTTATCTCTTTCAGCTGATTTGAAACGCAAGAACTTGTTCTGTGTGTGATTAGTTTTTAAATAGAGGCAGGTTACTGACAAACAAGTTGATGTTACAGTGCCGTTTAAAGTCAGCATTTCGCAAATTCTATGGTCGTTATAACGATCTTGTTTGCCAATACACATTATCATTGGGTCAAATGCTTTCTGACATATTTCATACCAGTTCTTTACACATTGATTTTGACAACGGGTTACTCCGTTTAGCTGATCAAGACAAAGGGCTCACGGCGGTTATGACCGGTCGACAGGGGATGCTTACTCCTAAAAGGCACCTGACCCCACCTCTGGTATATCGGGGGGTCCGTGTTTGCTCAGCCCTTTATTTTCTATTCCTTGTGTGGAAGTTATGAACTTGATTAATGTTTGAAATCTTCATCTTTTCATTGATTTGATGATGTAGATTTCATTTAAAAGTTCAAACTTCAATCCGAAATACACTTTAGGACGTAAGAGTCTAAAGAATATAAGGGACCTTATATATGGAGACGTTAACTGAGACTCTTACTTGTTGGAGTAAGTAAAACAAATAAATAGAATTCTGTAACAGACAATAAAAGGTGCATATAGTGGTGAAATAAATTTTTGAAAGTATAAAACACGTGATTTTTAACATTATTTTTCTACTTCACACAGTACTTCATTTTACACATTACATGAAAGCTATTAGCGCTTGATTTGTTCGAATATTCCATCTAAAAATTAGATATGAATTGAAATAAAAACAGTGATATATTGATTTGATGTATCCCAGTCAACTCGGAATAAAACACACCACAGAATCTTCCAAGTCAATAAGTAACCAGCCTAACTTGTTTCCGTTTGAGGTCCACCTCTTCTTTTTCTACGTAATTGCCCTCTACTGTGATGCACTTGGACCAACGGTGTTCAAATGCCATCAGCCCAGAACTGAAAAAATAGCCCTTTCCATTGACTCACTCCTCAACTGCCATCACGACTTCTTCGTCAGACCGGAAATAAACCCATGGATTTCCTTTTTCAAGTTTGAGAATAGGAAGAAGTCGCTAGATCAGGTGAATAGGCATGATGTGGTATTAATTTATACCCGTTTCGTTCTACAGCATCCATTGCAACGTTGCAAGTGTGGACTTTCGCGTTGTCATATCGCCGTAAAAAGCCTTTAGAGAGTTTACCTCAACGTGTTTCACGGATGACGATTCTCAGCTGGTCTAGCAAGTTTACATAGTACACTCCAGTTATTGTACTTTACTTGGGTAAAAAGTCCAACATAACGCCTTTTGCGTCACAAAATACTGTGGAATCATCTTGCCAGCAGATGGTTTGGTTTTGAACTTCTTTGGCCTCGGAGACCCCAGCCCTACCCACTGACGACTCTGAGCTTTATTCTCTGCCTCATAATAATGAACCCAAGTCTCATCTAGCGTCACCAGATGCAAAAGAAAATCATCTTTTGACATATTACGCTTCAACAAGACTCTGCATACTGATGCTTTGGTTGCCAGTTACTCATCGCTAAGGGATTTAGGACAAAACGGGCTGATAACTTCCGCATATCTAAACGATCATGTAAGATTGTTGAAACGCTACCATGTGAAATACCTAATGCCCGCGCTATTTCTTCCACCTGAATTCAGTTATCAGTTTACCAGATCCCGAATTTTGATACATATTTCTTCGTTGGTGGCATTCATTGAGCGTTCAGACCTGACCTCATCCCGTAAAGACATTCTAACGCGTTTGAATTCCCCTACCCAGAATTAATCCTAAGCAGAAGATGGTGCAGAAGACCCATAAACATCGGCAAACTAACTCGCAGTGTATTTTCTTGCCTGTTTTACCTTGTAAATACAAGTACCGAATTACAGTACGGTACTCAACTCCAGATGAAATGCATGCCTTTTCATCACTAGTCATGTTTGACACCCAATATCTTATTAAAGAATGACTCAATGTGCGTACAATTTTGTACCCAACATGAATTGAAAGAAGGCATGAAAATCGTGACCGTCTCAGTAAATCGGAAATGGAATAGGCTGAATACTAATTGACTCGCTCTCGTATGTTAACGGCAAATTGACATTTTATCTTTATGACAAACGGGATGAAAACAGATTCTCCATCGTCAACTTCTCATTTTTGTGTAGCAGTATTCCATTTACACCTGCATATGGTGTCTCTCGCCTGATTTAATACGCGAAAGTAAGTTCTGTGTATGATCGATTTCTAAAATGAGGCAAGCAACTGATAAATACGTTGATACTAAGAAGGTTCCGCTAGTCTCATTTGAAGTCAGCATTTCGAAAATTCTATGGTCGTTATAATGATTTGATTTGCAAATACAACCTGTCGTTAGGTTGAATGCCATCTGGCGTGTAAAGGCTAAAATACTTATTGTTAGACCGTTCTTTGCATACTGATTTTGACTAAGGATTACTCCGTTTATCTTGTCAAAGGAGAGGGCGATGTGACCGGTCAATGGGTTTACGGGTTTGCTTACTCCTCCTAGGCACCCGATCCCACCTTTGGTGTGTCCTGGAGTCCGCTTTGACCTACTCTTAATTTTGTATTACCTATATGATTTATGAGATTGATCACTGTTTGATTTCATCCCTTTTCATGTTATCTGGAAACAGTTCTTATAGGTTGATACAATAACCCAGATTTACACAGAATCATCCCACGATCAGATTGATGAAATAAATGAAAATTGACTCATGTAGTGTAATAATGTACATTAATCATATCATATCCATTGATATTTCAGGAGATGTGTTTGCTCTCTCTGAAAGAGTGTCGAAGGTTAATGAAAGCTTGGAAGACAGAGCTGTTTTATACAGTACAATTCAGCCAGTATCAACCAACTTTGGTTGTATCACAATGAAGTACTCTGGTCACAATGTAAATTTTGAAGTCTTTATAACCAACGGCACGATTTTTGATCGAGACAAACCTGAATTTTATCATCAAAACGTACAAACAGATAGATACATCTCTACAAGCTTACAGACTCCTACCGATATTCCATATATGGTAAGAAATATGAACACCTTACAACTCCAAAAGAATTCACTTATTGTGATGATACCGTAATACTAATGCTCTTTTACAGGTAATTGTTGATGTACGTTTTGCAACTGATTCATCGAGCATCATACGACTTCTAAATATACACCATGAAACGGGAATTTGTAAAGGTGGTATTGTTTTTAGTTCACAAGAACCATATGCGCAAGTAAGATTTTTTCTGATCTTTGTCTGCCGTATGTCATCGTCAGCGTTGTCGTAAAACGTTCCGCATTATCCATGTCTCCAGAACTTCTGAACTATTTTCAAGGAGCGTTTTACAAATCATCTTAGGGTAAAGGACTTCGAAAGAAATAGAATATTCTCTGGATTTTTGTTGTAGTATAGGTAGACTGTAAGTTTTTGTTGTTTTTTTTTTTTTTTTGGTTTTTTTTTTGGTTTGCTTTTTTTTTGGTTTTTTTTTTAGGGGAGGGGGGTTGGGGTGGGGATTAAGAAGCACTCTTCAGAATTACATTGGATATTTTATTACTGGGGACTGTCATCACAGATTTGAATTACATAAGCGATGTGTGTTAATATATCAGGAAATTATACTTCATTTATATTCAGTAAACAAATTTGCGTTGGTGATATGTTCCAGAATGAAAAATATCAAAACGACTCGTGGCATGATTATTTGTTTTGCTCGAAATAGTACACTGGACATTCTGTATATTGCACACATATCAGGTTCATAGCCATCAAACATATAAAGCCTTCATTTTTTAAATCTAATCTAATCTTTAAACATTAGATTATACAATACTTTACTACAAAACTTAAAATACACCAATATTTATAATATCTTGTGTGCGACACACCAAGTCGTATTAGATACGTTTCACTAAGTCGTATACACGTTTAGGTTATGTACATACGATACACCAGGTTGTACACATGTTTAAATACTTATATATACGTTACACTAAATTGTACACACATATTTAAGTGGCGCGCATACGACTTACGAATCTCTTGGGTATGACTTACACCTACGATATAAAGAATCAGATTATCTCTTTCTTCATTCACCGGAATATAACATTTTTAGCATATAGACATAAACAGGTCTGAGAGGGAGCTCACTTACAATATTTCTATGACTCTCTTGTAACAGGTACAACAAGCATTGTAGTAAGAAATTATATTTTTTGCAGATAAAGGACCGTGCAACATATTTCAATTTCAATGCAATGATGGAAGTTGTATAGATAATATAAACGTTTGTGACAATACCAGTCATTGTCCAGAGAAGGAGGATGAATTATTGTGCGAATATAAGAGTAATGCGTGTTACTCCTGTCTCGAAAACCTTTACAAGTGTCCATCTTACTGCATTTGCCAGAAGTTGGTATTCAGATGCGACTCTCTGCAAAATGTTTCAAAGGAGGCCAGAGCACTTGATCTCAGCTCAAGCAGTTTGGACGTTCACCATCTAAAGAATTTCAGTTTTCTTGTACACCTCAATTTATCTGCATCCTTTAAAGGAAACGTTTCTCTTAGATATATTGGAAGTCAATTAGGATCAAAAAGCCTTCAAAGTTTAGATATATCATACAACAATATTCGTCATTTAGAGGCTAATTTGTTTGGAAGAATGCAAGAATTACTGTACCTTAATATTTCAAACAATTGCATAAAAAATCTAGAACTGGATTTTCTCAATGATATTCCAAAGTTAAGGTATTTAATCTCCAAAAATAGTGGAATAGAAATCATTCGTTTGAAAAACAGTGAACACAAATTTAGTGCAAATCTGGAACGTGTAGATTTCACAGGTAATCGTATTCTGAAAATTGCACCGGGATCAATTTACTCTCTACATTATCTAACTAAATTGACCCTAAGTCATAATTCTATTGCAAACACAGATAATTATTTTTCAAATTCACTGAAGATGCTTACATATATTGATCTGAAAAATAACTCTATACATACAATCACGAACCATATGTTCGTTGGTTTAGGCAAGCTGAAGGAGCTGAACCTAGAAAACAACGAAATAGAAATACTAGACAATTTCGCATTTTCTACACTGATATCTCTTAGAGTATTAAATTTGGCCTTCAATAAAATTCACACAGTACACAAAAGGGCAATGGAAAACTTAGTTTCCTTAATTCACTTGAATCTCACAGGTAATCTATTGTTAAAGCTTCCGTCTGCTATATTTGTCCCTTTGGTTAAACTGCAAGTCCTTGACTTGTCCAAAAATGGATTGAGAGAACTTGAATATAATGCCTTTAAAAGAATGGATGAAGTTAAATATTTATATATTCAAGAAAATGAATTAACCATATCTAAAACAATGTTCCAAGGCTTGTGCAACCTTGAATGGCTGTGGACGGACTCTTACATTATTTGTTGTGCTAAACCCTTGTCAGTTGATACCTCGAAATGCATATCTCCTCGTGACAGCATTTCCTCCTGCGAACAGTTGATCAGTATTGGGTTTCTAGCCCAGATGATATGGTTCATGGCACTATTTTCTTTTGTTGGGAATCTTTACGTTATTTATTATAGAATAAGGAATATCAGAGGAAGAAACTCTGTTTCACAGGAATTATTCATATTAAATCTGAGTTTTTCCGACTTTTTAATGGGAATTTATCTGTTTATTATTGCAATAGCAGATCTAACATATCGTAACGTGTATGGATTCAATGACGGGCAGTGGCGATCTAGTGCAACATGTACATTTGCTGGGTTACTCTCCACGATATCTAGCGAAGCCTCTGTTCTTTTCGTTTTTCTGATAACAGTTGAAAGGTTTATAGCATTAAAATATCCGTTTTCGTTGGCACTGTTTAAAAGAAAGAAAACTACTCGTTGTGTTACAATACTTGTGTGGATTACTGTCATCGCACTAGCAGCGGTTCCTCTATCTGTCTACCCTGACTTCTACAGCAGATCTACAGTATGTATATCTCTTCCTTTGACGGCAGAGAGGGTCCAAGGTTGGGAATATTCCACCTTTGTTTTTATCGGATTTAACTTGCTGATTTTCATAGCAGTGGTACTGGGACAGATACTAATTTATGTGGAAGTGAAGCGCATTGGAAATGCTATTGAGAATGACACCAAGAAGAGAGAGGTGGCTGTATTTAAGTCTCTCTCTTATGTTGTGCTATCGGACACCTTCTGCTGGATCCCCATTATACTAATAGGTATATATCTATATTTCTCTTGCGTGTTACGTTTCTTGCCATTCCTCGCTGTAAATCCATTTGCCATTTACTGTGAATCAATATAAACTTTAGTTTAATAAAACTACTACAGTAAAATTATAGCAAATATTTTGATTCACAATGAAAAACTTTGATATTTTTGTATATTTGATTATATATTTCGGTGTTGATATGTTGAATAAGTTAAGTAATAATTTTAATATTTTGACTTTGAAATACAAAATAAATCTCATAAATTTTTATTTAATTTATAATAAATTTTGTTTCTTCAAAATACATGTATTTTAGTAAAATCTTAGATTTACTAAAATAAAATTTTATTAATACAATTAGCTATAGTTTACAAATATTACTGTTTTTGTCAGATAATACTTAAAACATACCGTTTCTTTGCTATTGTTATAACGTCCTTCTCGATACAAAATGCTACTCGAAACATAAGCAATGCATGACTATTTTGAGTCAAGAATATTATGATAACGGAACGTTTTGTCATGTTAATTTACATAGAAAAGTTTTCTCTTCGCTTCAGGACTTTTGGCTCATGGGGGAGTTCAGGTTTCATCTGATGTATATGCATGGGTTGTTGTTCTTGTTCTGCCGATAAATTCTGCATTAAATCCATTCATATACACATTCAGCATGATCTATAGAAAACAGGTATGGTCTTATTTTACACATTCTCCAGTTGTTACATATTATGATAGTGCTTTAAGTAAAATTCATGTTGTATGAAAGAGAAGTTGAACGAAGTATTACGCTTTATTTCAAAATTCATTATAATTACGCATTTTAGAGAAAATAATTAGTGCATTTTTCGCCATGTGTGCGTTATGCAAGCTTCACTTACACCTATGTTCAGTATCAAACAGATTTTCTGAGGTATGCAGGAGCGAATCATCATCAGCGTAAAATCTACAAATTGATAACACATCGGTAGTTTTAGCTACACCTGAACAAATATCAAAAGTAGTAGAGGCTCTAAAACAGAACCGTATGTTGAGACGACATGATAACGAACTTTTATATAACACTTTCTGGGGTCTATTACTTAAATAATTTATAAGCTATTGTAATAGATTACTGAATATGTTTATAATTAAAAGTGACATACAGATTTTGCTTCCTGTTGATTTGAAGGTGAAGTGTGAAAGGTCACCAAATGGGAATTCCAAAACTGTCTTGTATACGATATATTCTACATCTTTCAGATTTTGTCAGAGATGCAGGAATACCTGTATATCATAAATTCAAATGTAGGTTTTCATAATTACAGGTGAAAAGAAAAGGTCACTAAAAGGGAAATTCTGAAATGTATTATGTACAAGTTTCTAGTCACATTTTTTATCCAAATTTTATCACACTTGCAGCAATGGTACTTTGTATGTATATATTGGTTCCTTTTTTATAAAATGTATAAAAGGTAGTGTCATTTAAAGATTCGTTGATGTTCTTTGGGTACAAGACTCAAGTAACACTGTGCATCCAAATATTGTCAGACTTGAAGTAATGATACTTTGCTTACATATGTTAGTTCCTCTAGGTTTTCAAGAAAGAATGCAGAGGTCGCGGTTACTGAAAAAGAATTTAAAATTTAGGGTGGAAACCTTGTATAATGATCTGGATCCCCATTGGTTTTCAAAAAAGAATGTAAAGGTCAAATTTTCATTTATCATCTCTCTGATTTTACTTTTCTAAACACCACTCTAATTCTACGCACACGTACTATAAAGTTGATATTAAAAAGATGCTGGAGTTCCTGTTCCTCATTGACAATATTTTCATAGTCTTCGGCGATGAGGTCTTCTAACAGTGTGTTGGAATTCCGATGGGTACGGTTGTAATCCTTTATTAGCTAACCTGTTTTAATATTCATATGAAGCAGATTTTATTCAAAAGCTGCTACATGAGAAGAACCTGTCGCTCAGTGGTTATAGCGTACGCTTCGTAACCGGGAGGTCGTGAATTCGATCGCTGCTCATGCCATGGCCGCGTCAAACCTAGGACGTAAAAATAGGTAGTGATTGCTACTTCGCTACACGCTCGGAATTTAAAAGTGAGAATCACGGTTCTTTCAGATATGACCTTAAAAACGGAGGCTCTGTGTCGCGACAGGCGTTGGTACCCTCATTGTTATGGCCCTGAGCGCTAAGCATAGGTCTAATTTGTGGTACTTCACCTGCAGCTGGTGACGTCTCGATATGATGGAAAATGTTTCGACGGGACGCTAAACAAACAAACAAACAACCATGAGAAGGAAAAATTTCTTGCTGTGGCCTTCAACTTGACATTAGTATATCGACCACGTTTTATATATCAACAATAATCATTTTTATTCATATAGTCCATTCGATATATCCCAATGAAATCGAAATAATCGACTCCACAGTCTTTTACGTCTGCTTCGTACTTAAATATTTTATTGAACATTCATATGTAGATGTTAACGACAAACTAACAACTCAACTTTATGACAAACGGAATTAATTTAGCTTCTCTATCGTCAACTTCCCATATCTATGTAGCAATATTCCATTATCGCCTGCATTATATCTCACAAATCGATGCTGTCCTTTAGAATTTAATTGCTATCTGAAATATCCTTGTTAGACGTAAGTATTGTTCGGTTCCGCGGTTTTGTTTTGTTTTCTTTTTTTATAAAATCTGTCAGATCTTCGTCTCGTCTGCTTAGCATCTCTCTGATCCACTATACATGGTCGTCCATCTTTGTATACAGCTAGACTGTAAGACCTAGTTGAAGTTACTGGAGATTTGCTGGTGATATGACTAAGTGATTTAAAACTACTAGGACATATAGAACTTGTTCTTAGATACCTGATCGATCATCTTCAGATTGGGTTCGATTGGTCGATTGTTATTTTCCGCCACACTCAACAATTTTTCAGTTATCTGGTGGCGTCCAATTTTTTATTGGTGGAGGAGAGAACCCAGATACAATGTATCCGGAAAGACCACCGACCTTCCTGAACTTTCTCGCATATATCGACGCGAGCGAGAATCGAACCCGCACCAACTAGAGGTGAGAGGCCCTGTGATTATGAGCGCGATGTTCTAACCACTCGGCCACGGAGGTCCCTCAGATCGAGTTCGATGCTACCATAATCCAGCATGAATTTGTGATAGAAACCACGATCGGAAAGCACGGAATTATTCAATCATATGATAAAAGTGTTTATCGATTAATATGATATTATGCAATATCTGTTAGAGACAAAAGAATTTCTAGCACAATGCCTTAAACAGATACTTATCTTCAGAAATGGCAGTCACCAAGGAGTCAGGTAATGACGGGAAATATGACTGAAGTTCAGTGAAGCTAGGATTGAGATATGTATCCCGCTTTCATTTAACTGGAGATGTCATGGTGATTTTACGACCACTGCGCAGTATCCGGCGATCGACAGTCATTTCGAAATACCTTATGGATGCTAATGGAATGTTGTTATTTGTTTGTTTACATAACACTCTGTATAATACATTATTAAGTATTGCCATTTTCATTTTTTTTTTAAATGAGACTAAAATAGATAAAATTATATACGTCTAAAGATAAAATGAACGTTTCATCAGCCATGCTTGGTGACACTTGTACTCGCTCAAAAACTCTGCAAGAAATGAGATAAGAAAAAAGAATACGATATAGAAAACAGGCTTTTTATTTATTGTAAATAATATCATTGATGTGACTTGTGGATTGCTCAATTTTTATATATTCAGATATTTACAATGTGTTAAATAACTTGTTATGCTATTGTTGGTCACGTCGAGATTAATTAGCTCCGTTAAGTAGTTTGTTTTTTCTATTGTCAACCATTTTTCATGACGGACCAAGATTATTTTATATATATATATATATATATATATATATATATATAATTTATGGGGGTAAGATTTTACAAAATGTGTGCATTGTAGTTATCACTGACCCCATATGTGTGTACTTTTTTTCATTTACTTAATAAATAACATTTTAACACACACGCAAACATGGATTTTGTCTTATTCACCTTCTGTATCAAAAAGCATTTCCTTGACAAGTAAATAATGAAGCATTAAATACGTTTCTAAATTTTGGTCGTAGTCGTAAGTTTTTTTCTGAAAAGTGACTGGTGAAAGTCGCCATTTTGTTCTTTCCTGTACTTAGTACACCAATGTTATATTTATTGTTAAACTAAAGGAAGCATTATTTTTTTTTTTTTTTTTTTGGATATTTCAACCCCAATTTGAATGCTAAACACTAGTAAGACAATGTACTTTGACATTTATAAAGAACTTTAATTAATGGGAATTGTATATAACAGATAGACTTTGTGGAAAACACATCAACCTCAATGATTTATTCCTAGTGATTAGTAAATGTTTTCTTTTAGGTTAATTTCAGATAGTAATCTAATATATATGAACTTCACGACAAAGTCAAAAAGTTATAAGGACTGAAAGCAGTAGAGCATGTTTGTTTGAATAAGTTCTGTATGATTTCGCTTAATACAGTATGATTTGATTGATTGATTATATATTGTTTAACGTCTTTCACTCATACGGAAACGTCACTATTGCCGGTGAAGGGCTGCAAAATTTAGGCTTATGCTCGGCGCTTATGGTCTTTGAGCAGGGTGGGATCTTTATCGTGCCACACCTACTGTGACACGGGGTCTCGATTTTTGTGGTCTCATCCGAAGAACCGCCCCATTTAGTTGCCTCTTACGACAAACGATCTATTCTAACAACTCGGATCTCCGCGGGGAGTATGATTTGATGTTTACAAAGTCGGATGAACCTTCTACAGTATATATCAGTAGATATCTTATGCTATGTATAAAAATGTTTGTCTTCATTTATTGGAGAAAACTAGGCAGCCAATGGAAACTATCAAAACAGTGTCAAAATATTTTTTAAAAAATACGATATTTGAGATGCTTTACGACACAAATAGTATTTTTTTTAATCGTTTGACAGGATTTTTTTTTTATTATTTTATTTTTTTTTTATTATTTTATTTTAGAAATAAAGATTTTTTTTATGAATACGTGGATTAAAATTATTTTTACAAAGGATATACTTTGTATTTACATAAATCCGGTTCCCAAAATCGTGTTTGTCAACACGCTTTTCATGGACAGATAACCACGTGCGGATGTGACAACTCCAAGATTTCTAAGTATGTCAAAATGTCGAATGCATTTGATGATAAATTAATTTAAGGGAGCAAGCACAAATAAGAAAGAACAGAAAATTTTCGTTATAAAAGATCATTTTTTTTCAACGACGCTGTCAACTGATAGTTGAATCACGTGACATGTAAACCGTAAATGGGGCTCGTGCACTTGTTTTGAAAATGTTTGGATGTCTCAAATAAATCTTTGCGTCATTGTTTTTTAAATTTAGGTTTGTTGCTGTGTTTTACACGAAGCAAATGCTATCATATTATTAATCAAATATCTATATGATTATTATACCAAAATCGTGCTCCTTTTGCCAAGTTTAGATGTCTATATTAGTAGACTGGCATTCCTATTTTGATGTTTAATGAAGACGTTTCCAGCTTAAAATCCATCTTGAAGCATTTTCTAAAAATCAATTTTTTTAAAATCGCCATAGCTAAATACGCCAACATCAGATCTGAGCCATTTTTGGAGAGTGGTATATTTGTATCCTTTGTGTGACTGACTAGAAAATCGGTCTAAAAGAACCATGTCGGTTTGACACAAGTGAAACCTTAAGGCGATACAAAACATCGAAGAAAAAAGTTATGGATGAAGTGCAAGATATGGATAATGATATTTGGAAAACAAAAAACTTTAGGATTTATTTTCTATGGCTAAAAATACTTCTTGTGAAAAATCATTATATTCCAGTAGAGCATCGTTTACAATGGCTCAGTGGTAGAGGTTTGCCCTTGTGATTATAAGGTCATGGGTTCAAGCCTGCTCTTACTTTGGTCTCGTCAAACTAGTAGTGATTTCTCCTTCGCCAAACGTGTAGAAAGTGTCTTTCGCGTGATATCTCTTTATTGACCGGCATTTGGCACGTTAAAGAGGCCCCGTGTCGTGGCAGGCATTTGACACGTTAAAGAACCCTCACTACTACGGCCTTGCATGTTATACGCAAGTCAGTAACACTTCATGTACAGCTAGCGATGTCTCAATCTGAGTGAAAAATTCTCGAAGGGACGTAAAACAACAAAGAAAAACTCCAATTGCATATCTGGGAACATTGACTGTTACTATCCTCCATATCTGGTATGTCCAGGTACCCGTTTGCCCACCTCTATTTTTATTTTCTTTATAGGAGTTGTGAGATTAATCACTGTTCGTTATCTTCACATTTTCGTGAGTTTGAATAGAAAACTATAAACAATGATGCACAATATAATGTTATAGAAAATAATCATAGAAGCAATACACATTTTTACTATTCATTTATTCGTACAAGAACTAATGTATATAAGTATTGGAATTCTATATAAATTCTCTATATTTCTCAGTAACATCTAGTCAATCTCAGTGTACACAGTTATTTTATCACTTAACAGTCATTAAGAACAAATTTTCGTACAAACTGTCTATTCCCCACGACTTAAATGCCTCTCCAAAGATGTCTATTCGGTCCAGCCTGGTGATGCTCAACTTGTCACCTACAGAGTTACAGCAAATTATAAACTGTACATTATTTTTATATTTTCACTCCTCAATAATCCATTTCAATATTACCACTTTATTTTGCAAAGTACTACCTTTTGCGTATGATAGAGAATATATGTTTGAGAAAAAAAAAACTACCGAACAAATTGTGTACTGCTTGCTCTGATAAAGAAAACGGTGGCCCTAGAATTAGAAACAAAAGAAATTTTGCGTTCACATACAAAACAAACAATCCCTTTGCTGAATGAAAATATCACACACACACCCTTCACAAACTGCACCAGATAATGACATTTATAATCATTCAGTAACATGTTGTTGAACAAATGTATATACCTGGATATTTAGTTTCGTCGTATTCTAATGTGTCCAAAAGATATCGACAGTCCGGGGAAAGCAGGCCAGCTAACAGTTCTGCATACCTGTGAAATGTCAGGTGGTTATTATACTGATTGTCTGTATTTGTAAACATTTTCTTAACACATTCGGGCGGTTGGTGGTCTCTTCCCAGGTACATAGTATCTGGGTTCCCTCCTCCAACAATAAAAACTGCATGCCACCAGATAACTAAAAAATTGTTGAGTGTGGCGGAAAGCAATAAACAACAAACAACAATCTTAACACTTTTTTTTTCCTTCAATAGAGATATTTTTGTTTTGACTTCCATTGATAAAGGTCACTAAAATATAGCTGTCTCTTAAATAGATGGGATTTGGTTAATGCTATCCAATACAGTATAAGATAAATCTCAATTTTAGTAACGTATAAATAAAATCATAGTATTGAAAGGAGTATTCTGCAACTGTGAGTATCGCAATACTATGTAGTGATGTACAGCTGTATACTTGTATGTGTAGAGCGATGGTATACAACCATAAACACGTGTGTTCGGAATAGTGTAAACAATTGTACGCATGCGAGTGTAGAGGGCGTGCAATGTCATCCATACATATGCATGTGTGTAAAGAGAAATGTGCAGTGTTATAAAGACAAGTGTGTACAAAGTAGTCCGTAATATGATGCAGTCTTATACATGTCTGTATAAATCGGTTGCGGAAGTTCAGTGATAAAGCATTCGTTTCGCAACCGAGAGGTCGTGAGTTGGAGTCCCGCTTGTGCCATGGTCTCGTCAAATTTGAGATGTAAACATAGGTAGTGATTGCTCCTTCTCCAAACTCTGGGCATTTAGAAGTGAGAATCATCGGTCCTACGGATACGACCTTTAAACGGAGATCCCGTGTCGCGGCAGGCGTTGGCACGTTAAAGAACCCTCACTGCTACGGCGCTAAGCATAGGTCTAAATTTGTGGTACTTCACCTACAGTTGCTGACGCTTTGATGTGAGTGAAAAGTTCTCGAAGGGACGTAAAACAAACAAAAAATGTGTGTATAGAGTATTGTATAATATTAGACTCTCGTAGTATATTTGTTCATGTTTTACTGGATCTTATGACGTTATAAAGTACTATAGAACAAGTGCTCGCATTAAAATAATAAGACAAGAAACAAACATCCAACACACATCAAAAGTCAAAACGTGTACTCATTTTACTCAGTAATTATATTTTGGCATACGTTCTGATTATTTTAAGTTTTGCGGGTATCGCTTTAGAAATTTTTTTTTTGCTAATTATCTTCTGTTATATGACATATACATTTAACATGAACAGCTTCAGATGCAAACGGATTCATTAAATATTAAATGGATGAAATCAGAAATGTTCCTGTATTTAATTACAACATGTTCTTAAATTCTCTACCTTTGCCTTTCGCCCCTATTGATGGCCACTAGTGAGCCCCTATCCCAAACAGCATTCATTCCTCCTTCCAATTTGCTAAAGATAAATATGGTTATACATCACATTCAGAACGTCTATTCATTAAACCAGCTCAATCATACACATATACATTACTAGTCAATGAATCCCCACAAAATAATTACAATTTTTCTTTGAACAAAAACTGTATGAAGAATTGTACGAAAAACATACCTGTTGAATTTAAACAAGTCACAGCAGTACAATTTTATCCTTTCGTCTTCACTCTAGACACAGAAAATTCCACTCATTAGATAAGATTTAAAATGAGAGTTTGTAAAAAGAAAAGTATAATTGTTTGTAAAATGACCATACAACTGTAGGAATATCATTGGTTGTACAAGGACAAAACAATTGTACGAATATCATTGGTCGTGTGATGACCACATTACTGAGTTAATTATTATTGCAAAAATATTAATACATAAAATATTAGAAACTTTACAACACCTTATCTGTAAAATGTAGTTTCGCAATGTGGAAAGGTGAATACTTGCTCACAGAAAGAAATTTAGCTATTATATACAGCACTAAAATTTATAAAACTTATATAAATTCCAATGATGAATTATAGAATTTTAAAAATATTTAAAGTGTTTCAAATTCATATATTTCAGTGCATCATAATCGCAAGCGTTTCAGGAAAGATTTTTTTTTTCGCCTTTAGTTGATCTTTTTACCAGCTTACCGTGAAGAGAGAACCCTCAATGTCTGGTATATCAGATACTGTGTACTTGATAGACTGTTCCTTGAAGAAATCCTCCAGAGCGCTTCTAACAGATTCCACCCCAATAATGGTATGTCCCTGATCCCATAACCTAGCACAGATCAAGGAGTCAAAATAAAGTATCTATATTTCCAGTGTTCTTTACCAGTTGAAATGATAACCATTTCCTTATGAATATGAAGGAAGTGCGTATGAATCTTGATAAATCTAGTACGACTATTTTAATGGTTAGGAATATTCCGATAGAAATGAAAATAAAATGTAAATATCAAAAATAAATTTAACATTTTTTTTTTTTTTTAAAAAACGTGCTTCGTAAAGTATGCTGACGTAAAGCGCAGCAGTTCATGTCTTCGTGTATTTTCGAAAATGAAATGTATTTCTTAAATTAACTTCATTCTATTCCTACAGAAATGAACACTAACGGTGACAACATTGTTAACATCTTCTTCAAATACATACTATTGTGCGACAGTTGACTTTAAATTTATAAATAATGAAGCTATTGCACTGACTCACAATAACACTAGTTGAAATTATTTTTGTACTATTTGTATTTTGTGGTAGCATGCATATAAAAGCAAGATATAGAATTCAAAGCTGCTCATATCGTTATAAAATCCAGAAACGATTACAAAGTCAAGCTGACTTAACTTATTAATAAAACAATTTTATTTGGAAAGCAATGACATGCATAGCTAAATCTGTTTCTAAACTTAACAAACTGTGCCCCTTCCCCCTATTAAGTCAAATAATGTATGAACATCTCATCCATCCCATTGATCTTGGATAAAAGCCTGCTTAAATATATGTTCATTTCCATTACGGATAACAGTCTATAGCATTAGCTAAATATCAGTCGGTTTCTCAGCCTTCAGACTCTACAATTAATTAGCTTGCTGACATGCATGATAAAATCATGTTAAACCTCGATTTATATTTTACCGCATCTAGTATTTTATCAGTTTGAATATAAGTGTAAAACATTTGGTATTCAATAAATATCTAAGGCTGGATTGAAAATTATCTTAGTGATAGACTGCAAAGAGCAAATATTGAAGCACGGACATCACAATACGAGGGAGAGTCAATAAGTAACCACCCTAACTTATTTCCGGTTGAGAACCAACTCTTCGTTTTAGATGTAATTGCCCTCTAGTGTGATGCACTTAAACCAACAGTGTTCAAGTCCCATCAGCCCAGAACTGAAAGACTCAGGTTCTTTCCACTCAACTGCCGTCACGACTTCTTCGTCAGGCCGGAAATGACGTCAACGGATATCCCTTTTCAAGTTTGGGAATAAGAAGTAGTCGCTAGAAGCTAGGTCAGGCGAACAGGCAGAATGTGGTATTCATTCACACCCGTGTCGCTCTACAACATTCATTGCAACTCTACAAGTGTGGACTCTTGCATTGCTCTGTTGCAGCAAAACACCTTTAGAGAGTTTACTTGGCGTTTCTCACGGATTGCGGTTCTCAACTGGTCTAGCGAGTTTGCATAGTACACTCCAATTATTGTGCTTCTCTTAGATAAAAGCTTCAAAATAATGATGCCTTTTGCGTCCCAAAATACTGTGACATCACCTTGCCAGCATGTGGTTGCATCTTGAACTTCTTTGGCCTCGGGGATCCCGGCTCTACGCACTGACGACTCTGAGTTTTATTCTCTGCCTCATAATAATGAACTCAAGTCTCATCCACCGTCACCAGACGCAATAGAAAATAATCTTTTGTAATACGTTTCAACAAGGCAATTTTGTACCCTGGTATAAAACATGTATTGAAAGAAGGCATGAAAATTTTGACCGTCTCGGTCAATCGGAAATGGGATAGGCTGGTTACTTATTGACTCGCCCTCGTATATATATATATATATATATATATATATATATATATATATATATATACACGTAAGCTTAGGTTTCTCTAGGTTTTGTTTAAATTCCCTCTTTCTTCTGAATATTATTAACATTATTAACATACAACAGTCGGCTATTTGCTGATGAATCCTCTCTTTTTGCTGTTGTCAATTGAGATATGATTATCTCAACTAAAATATTAACAAAAGATGTTGAAGAAATAAGTCAACTGTCCGGTAGGCATTTCATCTAGATAAATCAAGTAACGACAACTCTGCAAGAAAGCGAAGACAATATCCAGAATCGAATTAAGATTAAAAAAACGATGGAGATGTTATCAAGCAATGTGACAATCACACACGCTTGGTATTTTAATTCAGACGATAGTTGAGGCAATCATATGTTTTCTGTATACACCAATTAAAGCATGCAAAAGACTGTGAATTTGTAAAATTACTTATAAGTATACTGTATATTGATATTCTCCCATCATAATGCAATGATTTTATTCAACCCATCCTGAAATATGTTCCCTGACATAATTGTGCTCATGAAATATTGGAAGGGGGAAGCAAATGAAAGTACATAGGAGTATAACTGGTTTATCTGTCCTGTTTAACCCCGTGAGGATCCGGGTTGTTTAAATAGACCCTCAACAGCCCTAGCTTGTCCTAAGAGGCGACTAAATGGGGCGGTCCTTCATATGATACCGCAAAAACCGAAGCCCCGTGTCACAGCAGGTGCGGCACGTTAAAGATCCCTCCCTGCGCAAAGGCCTAAATTTTGCAGCCCTTCACCGGCAATGGTGACGTCTCCATATGAGTGAAAAATTCTCGAGCGCGACATAAAACAATATATAATCAATCAATCAATCTGTCCTGTTTCTAGATGACAGTTCATTGTTCTATTATAAATATTTAATTAGCTTTTGGAGATCGATATAGGTAGTATATTTAAAGCAATTCTTACATGTATTTCATTAGCTGTATTTCATTACTGTAATACATTGTTCAGAAAACCATTACCATTTCATGTCTACGGATTTTCCACACAATGGAATGAAAATCTTAATACTCTGCCTGCCATTGATCAGCTTATCAATGTGTTTCTCTAGCAGCCTATCAAATTAAGAAAAAATTATTACAGTTTATACGTTCATATTAATGTGCGATTGGGTAAATTTACGATAAATCATTTATGTGTCTTATGACGTAAACGAGTAACTAATCACTTCTCAAACACTTGAACCATCCGTGGTTCATTCATTAAAAAGAAAACTTCAAATTTGATACGAAAATCACAATGTAGGGTATTACTTACAAATCAGCATGGTCTCTATGGAAACCAATTTGTTGTGTTTTCCAAATATTCTCCCAGAATTCCTGTGACACGTCAGTAAACTGAGAATTGCTCATTGTCTGATTGAAAAAGTCAAATCAAAATCATTTCAGTAGGTCTAACATTCACTAGGCTTAACATTCCTAGATTCAAGACTTCGATTTTCATTGTACATTTTATTTCACTTACAATGTATATTTTGTAAAGTGATATACATGTCTACTACATGTTTACATAAATGTTCTTATAATTCATTTATACTGTCACGATATTATAACTTTTGCCCTTTGCCAAAAAAAAACCCCACCAAATAAATAGATAAATAATTTTTTTTAAAAATAGAACGAGACCGAATCGTATTTCTTTCTTTCTAGACTACAGTTAACTTAGTTTCATATTTTGTAATTGGATATGATTTGTTTTTTCTAACGACAACACATGGAAGTTGAGGCACTCGCTTCAAAGCGCGAGGGGAATTGGTGGAGGGGGATTGAACCCTGTAGACCACGAGAAACCTACCACGTTTAAAATCTACGGTAGTTCCCTTACTTAACTTCCATCGCAGGCCATTTCCACATTCTGAAACCAACAATTTATCTGAAAGTGAATCTGGCATATTTCTGCTCACTGATTTTGGTTCGATTTACACTCGAGCATTACCTTTCAAGAGTGGAGTCCGTCAAATGCAAAAGGCCAAGGGAAAATCCGAAATTCCCCATATACAAATTTTAAGCTACACCTCGTATCTGCTATTTTAATGAACATTTTTAATATCACTTCGAATAAAAAGAAAGCTTCATTTCTTAATATGGTGTCATCAAACTTAAAACAATGCTATAATGCATTAAAATGGGGTTTGTGTGGGTTTTCAAGGTCAAATGTAAAAGATCATGTTCACCGGTAGGGAAATTCTAAAATTACCTGCGCCAAAGACCTCAGTAGTGCGCAGAGGAAAATGCGCTGTAAATCGTCGCTTATTACAGGGGTAGATCTGTAGTTCTGTGATATATCCCCAACTGATACATTATATACGTCTACATTGTGCAAGAAGCTGGTGAATTTGAAGGATTTATAAAAGAAGTTATCAACTTCAAATAAAACAAGCAGACAACTTAATTGAAGTTGAGACTGGAACACCCATTCGCTATTGTTTTGAAATGCTACATACTTTCGTGATTCTGCCTACATTCCATTTGTTAATTTTTTTTTATAAATGTCCAGCCAACCTACTATAACATTGTGATGAAGTTTAATCCTTTCTCGACAGACAAGGTCCTGTTCTTGTAACTTATAATGGCCAATTTTATGTCCTCTTTCAAACGAACTGTCTTTCCTTGATTCAGGAAAATATTCTTTTAGACAAATGAAATTGTATTTTTTCATTAAATCTAAACGATAATCCCGATATTTCCCGACGTTGTACGCAACTCTGGTAAACGCAGAAAACCCGATACACGCAAACCCCGACACGATAGGATAAGATACATGCACGATGCGATAAGATACATACAATAGAACACGATAGAAATGCCAAGAATGACTTACAAGTACTGTATGCTGCGTCTGGATTAATGTCAACTGGCGCTTACGTCTACGAACTTAAAAATGTGTCACATATTTATCAAAGTTTGTAAATGTAAACGTCTAAATACAAACTTCAGTAAAGATTTATTCAAATTCCAGAGCATATCTCTGGATTTGCCTTGACGGTTAGGTCGTTAAGTCTTTAATGTATAACAATTGAATATTTAATTTAGTAATCATCTACCTCTCTATATGCTTCAGATGCTGGTCGGCAATATAATATTTGCCTTTGTTGTTTCGTAGAATAATTAAGATATTTTTGGCATTCACCGGCTGCCATAAATAAACAAATCACGAGGGTAATTTCTAGGACGTTCCGCAGTAGATCTATTTTTAAAAAAATATGAAAGCTTTACTTTACATACATATTGATTACAAAAAATGTAACTTTATACACGTGTTTCTGATACTGGTACCCACTACGGCAAATACAGGATTACGCAGGAATCTCGAAAGTTGTCTTAACCACACATAAGGTACATAATGTATCTACAACACCTGCTCCAATGAACTTCCTTACCTGAAGCTTCCTATGTCAGCAGTACAGAACCCGTAAAACTGAGAACCAACCTGTAATACACAAAGCTCATCAAAATCATAGCAGGATCACCTTGATCAACCTTGCGTTTCGTTTGATGGCAGGATTCTCTAGCGCTTCAACTCAACGTCATTCAACCAGTGTTTGACTTTAAACATAGTTTGTACGTTGTGTCGGTAAAAAATAATGCTAGGTTTCTGGAAAAAAAACCCATGATCTTCACCCATAATAGACCAGATTAAAAAGTCAAAATTATAGCAATACAAGATATAACTGAGGATATTTTTCAAACTATCGCACCACATGCAGGCGCTTGGGTTCAGGACATACACACACACTCACCCTTTCACAAATTATCTACACGAGTTGATTTAATTATTAGTAGTATTAATATTATTATTTTTGGTTGAAAATCTTTCTAAAGTCAACAATGTCCTGCTTGCCTCAAAAGTCCTAATTAACGCACTATAAGCCATAATTAAACATTACCCTCGGTGGATATTATAACATTTTCGTCACATGTACATATGATATACAATAGTAGAGACTCGGAACTAATCCAAGTTTTGTAAATACATTTATTTGGTTGATATATCTTTTCAAACACAACACCGATTTTTAAAAACGTCTATATTGATTTATCCGAAATTTTGTATGAAAACTTAGTATTTTGGCCAATAATTCAATATACAAACCCCACTTTTTCAGTTCCATGATGTTAAATATTAAGGCAAGACTTCCTATTTTATATGCAATATTAAAAAACTGAAAATGCTCCTAGTATGTTCTTTTAAGCTCTCAAATTCTAAATGATGATTTTTTTTCTCTCTCTGTATTTTAAGTGGAAAAAAGTTATTTTCTACTTCCTATCAACTTATATCATGTATATTAAAGAGACACTACAGCTCATTTTGCTCAAAAATCGTAAAATGACAATTTTCCCACAGCTTTCTCTAATTTTGTTGCATAGTTGATTGTTTAAACTTTGCGAAAATAACACATTTCTAATGTTGAAAATTCTCGTTTAAATGCAAAAATTAATAGTTTTTGAGAGCCCTTTTTAACAACATTGAGACCTCCTCTTTCGGTCTTCGGACGCATGCGCACGGACGGTAAACAATCCAGTGAGAAGCGTACAATGGCTAAACCTAGAATTTTGACAGATTATGCGAGAAAAGGGTTAAAATAGAACGAGATGCAACTCATACGCAAACTAGAATTTGGAGATGTTACTATGACCCTCTAGCTACGAAATACACACAGGGCTTTAAAAGTAAGTGTTATTTTTATCAAAACACGTGACGTGCTTTTAAAAAAATACTTGGTTATAGGGACATAATTTTTTGTTGTTGCTATAATAATGATTTATAATTAATTAATTATAAGAAGCAGGAAATAATCCCATACTCGAGAAGCGGGTGTGGACCCTTCTACGGGGTATTTAAATGAGTTTTTACAGAACACGTATGTTGTCATGCTGAATCACGTGATGTAAAATGTCCGAGTCAGAATGAAGAAACCATTAATTCCGAATGATCTTTAAAGCACAGTTGAGAGCAAATTAATGCATTCCTAATGCTCAAAATTGTCAATATCGTTATGATCTTTATTGTTTTATCGATACGTGTTTTGAAAAGCACTCGATTAAAATATGCAAAACGAGCTGCAGTGCCTATTTAACCTTTTTTTGAAATATCTATATTTTTAGAATACACAAGTACGTATTTATTTGATGTTATGATAAATTGATTGATTGATTGATTATTTATTGCTTTCCGCCAAACTCAACAATTTTTCAGTTATCTGGTGGCGTCCAGTTTTTGTTGGTGGAGGAGAGAACCCAGATACAATGTACCTGGGAAGAGACCACCGACCTTCCGCAAGTAAACTGGCAAACTTGCTCACATACCGCCGCGGCTGAGATTCGAACACGCGCCGAAAGAGGTGAGAGGCCTTGTCATTTTGAGCCCGATGCTCTAACCACTCGGCCACGGGGGCCCCCTATGATAAATTTGTGTTGCTAGTGTTTCATTGACACCAACAGAAATCGTAAGAAAATTTTAAGCGCAAAGATGTCAAGTTTAAAACCGTTTTTGTGTTTCTTTATAATCTCAAAATTTCTCTTCAATACAGAAATTCAAAATATATTTTTTTTTTTATATACAATACTACAAAACTCAAGTGCGAATCCCTTTAAGCATTTTTATAACTCAATAAGGCCTTGCTTTGGTAAGGTAAAAGCTTTAGTTTACATTTTCCGTTTAGTCATCGTAATTTACAAGGTCATATCCTAAACTGATTTCCCTGCATAAAACACCCATATGCACTTTAACTCGAACAAACACCTGTTAATAATTCTAAGTATAAATTATAGATCCAAGCTCCATAATTAGCATTAAATATTATTGCACACTGCGACTACCTGGAATTCCTATCCACGTTGACCAATACTTTTCACCGAAAGTACAAATACTAATGAAAGACTTCACATATGTTGTGAATGTTACATATATTATTAAAATTATATACATGAATATTTTGAAGGAGCAAGTAGTCATTTATCAAATTCGTAAATTTCATCATCTTAGGGGTAGGACTGCAGGGCATAAGAGTCATAGAGATTAAATGTATTTATAATTGAAATACTTCTTTCATTTTGTGGATAGTGTATAAAATCGAAGCCATAGTTAGGAAAAGCAGAAAGGGATGTACCAAACTTGTGAATGAAAAGGCAGGTGAAAATAACGAACAGCTATATAAAATTAAGAGTTGGGCAAAAACGGACTCCTGGATCTACAAGAGGTGGGATCGAGTACCTGGGAGGAGTAAACATCCCCAGTCAACTGGTCAAACCCGCCGTGAGCCCCATATCTTGATCCTTCGTTAAAATAAATTTGGAAAGAACGGTCTACCAATTGGCATGAAACATGCATATGGCAGACAGCATTTGACCCAATCACAGCTTGTATTAGCAAACTAGATCGTTATAATGAACGTGGAATTTGTGAAATGCTGACTTTCAACGAGACTGTTAAAACCCCTGTAATATCAACTTGTTTGTCAGTAGCCTGCCTAGATTTAAAAACGGACCATATGCAGAACAAGCTCTTACATATCGAATCTATTGAGAGGCATAAACACCAAATGCAGGTGATAATGGAATATTGCTACATAAATATGTAAAGTTGACGATGAAGAATCTGAAGTCATCCCGTTTGTTGCCATTAACATCCATGCTCAATAAAATATCTAGGTAGGAAGCAGACGTGGTAGGCTCTGTGGTGTCTCGTGAATGAAAATGATTATTGATCTAGTCGATATATAAATGTTGAGTTGAAGAAATATAATTTTTACATCAACAGTCATTCGCAAAAGTGACATTCAATGATTCTGAAAAAAAACAACAACAAAAACCTGCCATTTGTTTTCGACTTTTCCAAAAGTAAATTCATGCATTACATCAAGTAAATTATATATCTGAGGCATATTATAAAATCTGCTATAAAAAGTAGCCAAATTTAACATTCAAAGTTAACTGTTTTTTAATCCTTTTTTTTTCCCTTTTCTTTTCCTAATAGTACTATTCCTAACTATCTCAACACTCAAGAAAAAATTTTGAAACGAAAAATTTACAGCACTAGTTTCATGCATTCGACATATTAACCTGTGAATTAGAACAGTGATGATGTAGTTCATAATATCGACAGAAAATAGAAATTTGACAAATTAAGGCACCAAATTTAATGGGAGTAATTATGAGGTACTTGTTCTATTAAGCTTTGGTTAGAAATTCTGTTAATTTGGTTTTATACGTGTACTATCATTAGAGACAAATTCAATTGGTACCCCCTATCCTAGTACTCAAGATTTTTAAAATATCCATTCTTATGTTATACTGGTATATATCTACGTGTTGAAAGTGTGTAAAATCATATTGTGTAATCCTTAATGATGTGGACTTGAAGTGTTCAAAAGTAGAGTTTATATCCAATATTTCCGCATGTACATATATCCTAAAAGAAAGGTTGATTGATTGATTGATTGTTTTACGTGCCGTTGAGAATTTTTCACTCATATTGAGACGTAGAACGGTTGGAAGATATTTCTATCTTTCATATCAAGTGACAAGTCAATCAATATACAAACGTGGATGAATAATTTGTCTACTTGTTATATTAAAACAACAGTCATGACAGTGTGATGTCCAGCATCCTCGAGATTTCATTCCTTAAACATAGATGACTTCATATAAAAACACATTGATGAAAACAGCTATGTGTAAAATATTTTCCAAAAATTGACTATGTTGAAAAAAAAAACCACTTGTAATTCTTTTTAAAAAAAAAAATAGAACATTAGAAATTGGTAGAAATAAAAAGTATTACAATACACAAGCTTCATTTTTTTTTTCTAAATTAAGTCCTTAGCTTGAAAAGTACAATAGGAGTTAAATGGACAATTGATTGATTATATGTTGTTTAACATCCCCCTAAAGAATGTTTCACTCATATGGAGATGTCACCATTATTGGTGAAGGGCTGCAAAATTACGGCCTTTGAGTAGAGAGGGATCTCTATCGTACCACACCTACTGTAACACGGGACCTCTGTTGTCGAGGTCTCGTCCAAAGGACCACCCCATTTAGGTGCCCCTTACGAAAAGTTAGGGGTATTGAGGACCTATTCTAACCGGATCCCCACGGGATTTAAATGGACAAATTTTGTACCCACTTAATAACATTTCCTCAGAGCTGACTAGATTCAGTAAACTATTATTCTTTCATTAGTTGAAAAAAATCAAAATCCTTGCCATATGCACAAACAAAAAACTTAGTAAATTAAGAAAGTCCTCCCTTGAGAACTGAGAGAGGAGTTAGACAAATTATATATATATATATATATATATATATATATATATATATATAACACATTAAATTTCAGATAAAGGTGCAAAACTCCTGCAAGTAAGGTCAAATTGGATCAAAACTGCAACATGATCTTAAGTAACGCACACAGAAAGTTATACACAACAAGTTTCAGCTTGATATGTGATAGAGAAATGAAAATAAAAACAAAAACCTGAATGGACAGACAAATATACTATATACATCTCGTCTAAAAAGGGCTTAAGAAAATAAGGTATGCCAATCAATTCCTATTTATTCCTAAATTAAATATACAATCCATGCATAAAGAAAATGCGTAAATCCTCTGTCTCATTTGAAGACTTTCAGGACGTTTCAGACTAGTGTTGATCACATGAAGTTTCCGTGTAGTGTTGATCACTTTAATGTCATCAAGAACAAATTTTCAAACAAACTGTCTATTCCCCAATTTTGGTGTCTTTCTTCTAAGGCATATACTCGTTCCAATTTTGTAATGTTCATTTTGTCACCTACAAAGTACGAGAATAGTCACTGAACAGTTTTATGAATTATGTTCCAATTCGACCAGTCTGAACCGAACATAAATCATCTATATCCTCATTCAAAAATCAAAAACACTAATATTATGGGTAACAGCTCCAAGACCTGCGCTTTATTGATGACATTCCATAAATGTTAACTTTGACAAAAATGTATACGAAATAAATATTTTTATTGCTGGTTGAGAAATCTAACAAGTGTTTATCGACACACGTGGATGTTATTTATAAGCGTATAGGCTACCTGTGCGTAGTAATACTGGTAGAACAGGTTTTGCAGAGCATGACTGGCGTGCTTCGCGTCTTCCAGTCATTCGAGCTCAAGAGTTTGCGCTGTCCCCACGCTAATTTCCACCCATCCTTCAAGTTCAACTTATATTGTATCAAATATTCGATAGTTATCGAATGCATTTGTGAATGGTTTAAATTGTTTGTACAAAGTTATCTTAGTGATCAAATGTATGGACGTACACTATGGTTTAATTTGTATAGTTCTCGAGAGTGAAGCAAAAATGATTTTTGTTTACAATACAATGTTTAATAAAACGAAATGCGCAGGTCTTGGAGCATTGCCCATAATTAGTGTTACGATTTGAATCAGGGTATTAAATATTTTATGTTCGTTTGAGATTGGTCGAATTAGAACAAACACAAAAACCTGGTGGGGTGTCAGTAATGCGAGTGAAATACATGCAGTCTTGAGCTCGAATGACAAAATACATTGAACTCGCTACATTTATAGCTCTAAGGCGTTGCAGTCACGCGAAAACTGATCAAACACGTTCTCATACTTGACCAGGTAAAAATAGTGAAAACGTATTTCAAAAGAAATCATAGTTTCTAATCATAGATTTTCTCAATCTGCAATAAATATATTTATGTTCCAATTCGACCAGTCTCAACCGAACATATATCATTTATATCCTCATTCAAAAATTAAAAACACCAATATTATGGGTAACAGCTCCAAGACCTGCGCACTTCGAAAAACAGAAAGAAAGCTGTCAAAGTAATATCATATAAGAAAAAATATATCGTAAACGTCAAATACCAAAGACTTGAACACAATTAGTGATTGTAAATTTTCTTTGACGTACCCGTCTTTGGTATTTCTGAACGCCACCTCCCATGTTTTTTTTTTTTAAAAAAGTCTGTCATTAACTCCAGCATTAGCTGAAGCGGTAGCCCAACCAGATCTCAGACAATGTAATCCAAATTTAGATTTGTCAAATCCAATTAACTCAAAAGCACTTGACAACAATTCCCTTGCTCTGGTATAAGACAACGGGCCAGGATTTCTTTATTCAAAGCTGTTTTTCTTTTTACAAAATGAAATCGCTCTGAAAATGTAATAATCAGAATCTGTAGGAATATCGACATTTAGTAAATACAATTTTAACGTTTCATATGGACAAGTACAATTTTCCGTTTTTGAAATATTCACATACTTGCCTTGTTTATATTTATCTGTCTTACTCTTGGCAACAAATAAAGTGACATGATGAAAATTAATATCAGAACGTCTCAAGTTCACTAATTCTGAAAATCTTAAAAAAAACTCATGACACATACAAACAATTCTAACATCGGGTAAATTGTTATTTATAGTTCCAAAGCTATCCACAGTTCTTTTTTTGGATACGGGTTGTGTTGTAATTCTGTGAGCTCCTGCCTTAACTGAAATCACTAATGACGAATGACATGGATTTTTACAACCTGATAAATCATGCGCCCAAGAAATAGAGTAAAATGCTTCATTAACTTTAGCCATGGAATTGATTGATTGTTGCTTACCGCCACACACAACAATTTTTCATTTATCTGGTGGCGTCTAGTTTTTATTGGTGGAGGAGAGAACCCAGATACAATGTACCTGGGAAGAGACCACCCACCGACCTTCCGAAAGTAAACTGGCAAACTTTCTCACATATATCGGCGCGAGCGAGATTTGAACGCCGTGGAATTGTGTTCTTTGGATAAATGAATAAAGTATAAAGACACATGAAAATCCGACGCAGGAAATAGTCGAATGGAGGACGTTGGGAACGGCACAACTCAATCCATCTGTTAAATACGTAGTTATATTTACGTGAAGTATTAATTTAGATTTTTCACAGAATAGTCTCAAATCAGCAATATCTTTTGATGCCTGAAAAGGACGTCCCGTGTGAAACAAGTCTGAAAAACTGGTCACACAGGTACTCATACTTGACCAGGTAAAAATAGTTTAAACGTGTTTGAAAAGAAATCTTATAGTTTCTAATTATAGATTTTCTCAACCTGTAATAAATATATTTACAACTTTATACTTATACATGTATGTGTCCATTCTTTGTAAATATGATCAATACCATATAACTTAAATCCATTAACATGACTATACATACATCTGTATGTCACTGTTGCCAGCTGTTGTTATGCGAAAAATCATCAGTTTGAAGGAGAAAAAAAACCCTCACCAAATTTGATTTCTGACAAACGGGTATATAGTGGCTGTGTCACTACTCTTTTGTATATATGCTGAAAATTATATTATTTTTTTAGCATATATGATTTCATGAAAGATTTATTCATACTGTACAAGACAAACAAAAATAGGTGAGCTTACCAAACAGATCGTGAACCTGCTGTTCTGACACATAAAATGGTGGTCCTACAATTAGAAGCCCATGAGTTTTACAATTATAAAGATAAACTATGAATTAATCTTGATAAAATGGCATGATCACTTGCACTGCAATACATTCTAAATTTCTAATTGATATCAAATTTTAAACACTCAAATTAAAGAAAAGAATGTTCTCGGTTTGATAAAGAGGAAATCCAAGATTCTCATTAGTATGCATGCATGTTACAAATTTCCATTTTATTACTAAGTTTTCAATCTTTTCCTTAGTTTACAAAAACTTGAATGTTTACTATGTTACGATGCTAAATATCATAATTCATCTTATATACTTAAGCAAAAATATATTCTAATGTGATTTTAAATTTAACTTCATTTGATTACTCAGCTTCTAAGTAGCTTCAGTTGCCAAGATTTCATAAACCCGACTCTACACTTTTGTGAAAATGTTGCATATAAATTCAAAAATCCTAACCTTTTTGTTAAAAAAAAACATATTTTAACAAGCTTAAGAGGGCCATAGGCCTTAATATTCACCTGAATACCACAGCCTATACATAGACCATGCATTAGATTTTTCTAAGATTTAATACATTTTCACTAGGGAGCCATATTGACCCCACTCTAGGGCCTAAATCCCTTACCCAGGGGCCATGATTTTCACAATTTAGGTAAAGATCTTTATGGACATCATAACCATATATTTAGTTTTTCTTGCACATGTATGAGAGTAAAGAATATTTTCTAATATTTAAACCTCGTGAGGATCCGGGTTGTTAGAATAGATCCTCAGCACCCCTAGCTTGTCATAAGAGGTGACTAAATGGGGTGGTCCTTCAAATGAGACTGCAAAATCCGAGGCTCCGTGTCACAGCAGGTGTGGCACATTAAAGATCCCTCCCTGCTCAAAGGTCATAAGCACCGAACATAGGCCTAAATTTTGCAGCCCTTCACCGGCAATGGTGACGTCTCCATGTGAGTGAAAAATTCTCGAGCGGGACGTAAAACAATATATTATCAATCAATCAATATAAGATTTAATGTATCTTTACTATATGACCATATTGGCCCCCACTACAGGATGAACTCCTGATCCAGGTTAGAAGAGATCCTCAGTACCCCTTGCTTATCATAAGAGGCAACTATATGGGGTGGTCCTTTGGATGAAACCACAAAAACCGAGGTCCTGTGTCACAGCAGGTGTGGCACATCAAAGATCCTTCCCTGCTCAAAGGCCATGAGCATCAACCATAGGCCTAAATTTTACAGCCCTTCACTGGCAATGTTGACATTTTCATATGAGTGAAAGATTCTTGAGAGGGACATTAAACAATATACAGTCAATCAATCAATCTGAACTCCTGATCAAGGGGCCATAAATTGTACAATTTTGGTAAAGGGATTCATAGACATCATCACCATGCATCTTGTTTTTCCCCTGCATGTGTGGGAGTAGGGAATATTTTTGAAAATTTGGCACTTTCTTGCAGTTTTCATCCAACCCAGAGGCCCTGGGGGAACTAAGATTATAAAATTTACAATTTATATTCCTTTTATCCTACAGAAGCTTCACACCAAAAATGGTAAAAATTGGTTATGTAGTTTTCATGAAGAAGTCAAGAATGTAAAATTGTTGCCAGCGAACACACAATGATGAAAACAAAAACAAAAGGTCACCTCAGTGACTCAGGTGACCTAAAAAATAGTTATCACATAAGTGATCCAAAATACATGTAAACAATTAAACCCCTGCCATTGTAATCTAATGTAAACCATTGAACCCCTGTCATTGTAATCCAATGTAAACCATTGAACCCCTGTCATTGTAATCCAATGTAAACCATTGAACCCCTGTCATTGTCATCCAATGTAAACCACTGAACCCCTATCATTGTAATCCAATGTAAACCATTGAACCCCTGTCATTGTCATCCAATGTAAACCACTGAACCCCTATCATTGTAATCCAATATAAACCATTGAACCCCTATCATTGTAATCCAATGTAAACCATTGAACCCCTGTCATTGTCATCCAATGTAAACCATTGAACCTCTGTCATTGTCATCCAATGTAAACCTTTGAACCCCTGTCATTTTCATCCAATGTAAACCATTGAACCCCTATCATTGTAATCCAATGTAAACCATTGAACCCCTATCATTGTAATCCAATGTAAACCATTGAACCTCTGTCATTGTCATCCATTGTAAATCATTGAACCTCTGTCATTGAATCCAGTGTAAACCATTGAACCCCTGTCATTGTAATCCAATGTAAACCATTGAACCCCTATCATTGTAATCCAATGTAAACCACTGAACCCATATCATTGTAATCCAATTTAAACCATTGAACCCCTATCATTCTAATCCAATTTAAACCATTGAACCCCTGTCATTGTCATCCAATGTAAACCTTTGAACCTCTGTCACTGAATCCAATGTAAACCATTGAACTCCTGTCATTGTCATCCAATATAAACCATTGAACCTCTGTCATTGTCATCTAATGTAAACCTTTGAACCTCTGTCACTGAATCCAATATAAACCATTGAACCCCTGTCATTGTAATCCAATGTAAACCATTGAACCTCATTGTCATCCAATATAAACCATTAAACCCTTATCATTATTCTGTTTTTGCCTCAGGGCAACAATTTAATAAAAAGATTGAAACTTCATATCAGAAAACATCCAAATGAATTTTTACTATTTCTATATCCATGGCTGCTTCATAGGAATTTGATCTTAAGCTGTTACAGAAGTAAAGTTTACAGACAGACTGACAGGCAAAATATTAAAATAACTGAAATCATCACTTACAGAGGCCTGATGCACTAAATGAAAATGATTTGTGACAGTAAACCCATACTTGACAGTCAATTTATGTAAAGTAATAATACCCATTTTGGTTTCCAAAAAAGTATTTTCAAAATTCAGGTTTTGCAAAGTAGAAGATAAAAGAAGTTAAAAAGTCTTCAGCCGGATTCTAACCCCACTCTAATCAGTTAAAATTCTAAAAGTGAAAAAGTAAACTAATGCAAGCACATGAAATGCAGTATACATTCACATACCTGGATACTTGGTTTCATCATACTCCAATGTCTCCAGTAAGTAGCGACAATCCGGGGACAAAAGGTTTGTCAGGTTTTCTGAATATCTATCCAATATATACAGTTGCATAGGATACATTAAGGACATACACGACATTTCTGACATTTTCTCTACAATTATAATTTTATCTCCTCAATATGAAGAGTTCTCGTATGATTTCTGAAATAGGTTTAAATTTCATATTGTAGTAAAATTACTATACTTTATTATGACAACGTGGATAGATCAGTGGTTAGATCACCTACTTGGTAATGCAAGGATTTCAGGTTTGTTACCAGTTTGTTTCAAAGATTTTTCTCTACTTCTTTGGTACATTTATAAAACTCGCAGTAATAAATAAGAACTGACTTTATATTTTACTTACAACAAGGAACTATCAAAATATGCTAACTCTAAAATAGACAAGGTAATATACACCAAAAGTTTTTTGTATAAACGGGATACAATGCAAGTGAATTGTATGTGAAATGTAATGAAAATTATATATCACTGAAAAACATCACATATGTCCTTAATTCATTATTCAATATCCAATATAATATCAAATGGTATGCATCAGAAATCAATAAATTTTGCCCATTTGTGCAAAATTCCATGTCATATATCAAGTTAAAGTCCTTTTCCAAAACTAAACATACAGTTATCAAACTGTGATATTAAATCATGTTCACTTGCAGAAAGTAATATGATGATATCCTCTAATGGAAAGAAAGTACAAAATAACTTTAATTGACTTGTTTAATGCTAAAGAATGACTGCTTCAAGGGAAAAGTGTGAGGTTTTGAATCAGTGGAATATATTTTTAAGGTAACTCCACCCTCATGTGATATCATATGTGTTTGATAATCCTTAATTAATTAAAATCTTTGTGCATAATAGAAATTTGTGTCTTCTTCATGAATTTTATTCACTCACGGGTACAACATAAAATCTGGTAAACTGTTTCATGCAGAAAAATCTTATATTTTCTATATATAATCAATTACCTATTTCAAAAATGTTGTCAAGGGCAATAACTCCTATGCTAATATTTTCTCTATTGTATATTTATTACAAAATTTCCCAAATATCTGTAATTAATCTATATATGTTATGAAGTAGCACTTTCTTAAAACTGTTGAAATTAAAATTTTGGCATACTTAAACTTGTTTTTACATACATTTATGTTGGATGATATGTTCCATGAAAAGCTTTTAATATGATTCTGACATGTTTAATTTAGTCATAATTACTTTGTAATTGTGATTAGCTGAGAAAGTAGCCATCAAATATAAATGTTACCGTTCTCTTTCGTGCCTATTGATAGCCACTATTGAAGCCCTATCCCAGACAGCATCCATTTTCCCTTCAAAGTCACTGAAATGAATATGACACAATTCAAAGAACACAACAAATACATGCATACAGTATATAATTGATTAAATACCACCTGATTGTTGATATTTCACTGTAAGTATATTTGCAGCTACATGTTTGATAATAACACAAATTAGATATCACAAGCAATACCTGTTGAACTTAAAGAGATCACAGCAGTACAATCTTATTCTTTTGTCTTCACTCTGCAAATAAAAGTTATCAGAAACTGACCATTAACAGCAGTTGGCACAGATTCATAGCACAAAAAAAAAAGAGAGAGAGAGAGACCCATGGGCCACAATGCTCACCTGAGTCACCTTGGTCATGCTGTCCTTCATCAGAAAATGCATAAAAACATTTTTACATTCTCTATACCAACAAAATTTTTGGACCCTATATTACTGACCCCACCCTAGCTCCATGGGGTCATAACTTAACCGAACTTGAATCCACACAATATAGGAATGCTTCAATATAAATATTTCTATCATGGCCTTGCTGTTCTGGAGAAGATTGCAATAGATTATCCTATAATCATATATCATGTAAAATTTGATCCCTGATTTTAGCCCTGACCTAACCTCCAGGTGCATAATCAGGAAAAAAAGATTCAATCCACACAGCTTGGGAATACTGGCATATCAATATGATCTAATGTAGCCCTGAATGCTATAACTCTTGTAAAAATCTTATTAGAATTTCCTACATATACTCTCATGCAGAGCTTTAAATCCCTATTTTATCCCCAAACATCTCGGTCTAATGCATACTTACAATGAAGAGAGAACCTTCAAGATCTGGCAGATCTGAGACAGTGTACTTAATGGACTGTTCCTCAAAAAACTCCTCCAGGGCACTTCTCACACATTCAACACCGATAATAGTATGTCCCAGGTCCCATAAGCTAATTAACAAAGAAATACAGTGAAGAATGAGAAATTCATTCAAGTCAGATTGTATATTGTATATTTGACAAATATTTCACAACATAAAGTACAGATCAAGAAAATACACAAACCCTGAAGCATACAGCTATACTAAAAGAACCGTTCCAATACCAAAAAAATTTCAAGTGAAGTGCCACAAATTTTGACTTAGAATGGATGGCGCTCAAAGCCTATAGAGCTAATACAAACCTCTCCATTTTTAAGGGCATGTCCAAACGACCCATGACTTTCATTTCTAATGTTCCCAACTACCTATGTCAATCCCATTAGGTTTGACGAGGCACTTACTAGATTGAAAATGAAACCCGAGACATTCTGAATGTGAGCCTATCGTACCAACAACTAAGCTACAAATTACATACTTAGTATATCAGACATTTAAGAAATACCTTTACATCAATACATTTCAAGGCAAATTCAAATTGTTCTAAGAGTGACAAATACTATATAGTTTCCCACCATTCATTTAATTGAAAAATAATACAAAACAATTGATATAAAAAAAAATCCCTTCTTGACATTTCAGGTTCATTTTATGAAATCATCAATAATCTGATATTACTTGTTATATTCTGAAAAAAAATTTCAGAGCAATTATCAGGTGTGCTGAAAACAGGAGTGATTTTTCAAAGTCGGAAAGGACTTACATCATATAGAAAATTACTGCAAATTGGTTAAGAATTATGAGTGTTAAACTTGCTATATTTTTGTTATTATATGGATAAACAACAAATCTGATGATGTCTCATTTAACTGGTGTCAGTTTTACTATAAATCGGACCTGCAATGGCCTCAGATTTCTATTCAATTATTTTTTATTACACATGTGTAAAAGAATCATTTTGTATGAATAAATTAATATGTCATTGTGATCTATACCAATGTCCGGTCTAATTATTGAGATTAACTTCTGTATCATTTTGTGTATAGACAGTATAATCTGCATGGACAAATAGCCTGCTTGAACTTTTATTTTCATGGTAGAGCAGACTTTGACTTTTCATGGTAGGACAGATTTTGATCTCAGATGATAATATCACAATTATTAGGAATGTTTTCATATTCATTTGAAAAACTGAAGCTTTTATGTTCTTAATCTCATTGTGGCTCAATCCTGACCCAGGGAAGGGGAAACTGTTTGAATACTCTCAAAAAGTGTTGCATTATTTTCTACACTCATTCTCCACCTTCCTTTGTAAATGAAATAAAACAATAATTATCTGTAGGGTATGGGTATGTACTGTGTACATTTATAAAAACAGGGCATCTATACAGACTGAAATCGTCAGGATTTTTCACGGAGCTATAAAAATACATCTGTTCTCCAGAAGAATCTGAATTAAACCGAGGACAAACCTTTCATTCTCATCTAACTAATATTGTTCTGTTCTTGGAGGACAAATTTCTCATTTTCAACTAACTAATATTATTCCGCTCTTGACCCAACCCATTAGTTCTCTCTCTTCAGTTGAGAAGCATTTTTTTTGGGGGGGGGGGGGGTCAATTTTTCCAATCAAATGCATTCATTCCCAGATGGTTTTCTGTTCAATCACAGTTTCACTGGTGAAGTAGTACGGTTTATGGTCTGAATATATAGAAAATGATAACTGATAACAATAAACACAGAAGGATGCCAGTAGCATATGAAATTTCGTATCAGATATGCAACTAATTTTAAATCTCATCCTCTATTGTTTCTAAGTTCGTAAACTCGGACTGTCTATCAGGCCTTTGAAACATTAAATTATAACAATTAAGTTTACAACCATTGTTCATTCATTACCATTTCATATCTACAGATTTTCCACACAGTGGAATGAAAATCTTGATATTGTGTCTGCCATTGATCAGCTTATCAATGTGCTTCTCCAGCAACCTGTCAAATGAATATAATATAATACAATAATAGCTCGTAAAACATGTACACTGGGGTGCATTTTTAATTCATTCGAATTTCACTGTATAGTCATTACACTATTCCTATGTCAATTTTCACCAGAAAAACTAAAACGCATGGTTGCTTATATAATACGATATAAAAATTATCCAAGTACATACTAAATGCATTATTCAATTATACATCTCGAATAATTAAAATCCATAACTTACTTATCCATATCAGATCTATGGAAACCAATTTTTCGTTTGTCCCATTTCTCCTCCCAATATTTTGGTGATACTTCGGTGAATTGAGGCTCACTCATGGTCAAAATTAGAAATTTCTCTGAATAATTCAAATGCAATATCATGTTTATTGTAACTATTGTTATATTAAACATTGTAAGGTTTGATTTTTTAAATCAGATCACAATGTGTATTGACCATGAATATTTTATCTGTATTGTTTAATTACAAATCGCATATTTCTCACCTAAATTATTATACATGTATAATTTACATTTGCATTGTACACATATTTATGAAATAAATTTCTCTGTTTTAAAATTTACATTTCTTTCATTTCTCCCGGGGTATTTCCAGCCATTAAAATAGTCGTACTGCACAGTATGATTATCAAGAATTTGTTCACATTCATGAAGATGGCCTATCATTTCAACAGGTAAAGGTAAAAACACTGGAAATGTAAATTTGGCTTGATAAAGATTTACAAAGGTTGGAGTTTTTTTTTTTGTTTTTTTTTTTTTTTTTGGTTTTGTCTTTGTTTGTTTTGGGGTTTTTTTTTTCTTTCTTTTGTTTGGTTTCTTTTTTTTTTTTTGTCTTTTTATTGTTTTTTGGTAGTTTTTTTTTTTGTTTGTTTTTTGTTTTGTTTGTTTTTTTTTTTTTTTGTTTGTTTGTTTTGTTTTTTTGGTTTTTTGGGTTTTTTTTGGTTTTTTGGGTTTTTTTTTTTTTTTTTTTTTTTTTCACATTTACGCATGTGTCATCACTCTAAGGGGCTAATAGCTGCAGAGCTGTTGTATTAGGTTTTATGGTCAAAGACTAAAATATAAAACCTAATTTAATACTACAGTTCTGCAGCTAAGGGGCTAGCATTTAAAAATTAATATACGACTCAACATAGCTGAAATGTGCGTGCTAGTCCTAAAATATTAATTAAACTAACAATGCCATAAATAAACCTCGATCATTATAAATTCAATGTCACGATGCATTGACTATGCCAATGGTTTCTCAATCTGGCATAATATATGTTGTATACATCTCGTTGAATCTTGTGTCAAGTTTTCATGATTTGTGATCTGTTTATGTAACATTTCGTCAAAGAAAATCCCTGCATTATTATTTGAAAATATACTTGAAAGAAACAATATATTTTGCATTTTCTTTATTGTTAAATTCCCTAGTTCTTTTATTTTCAGAGTAGTACATTACACACACACACACACACACACACACACACACATATATATATATATATATATATATATATATATATATATATATATAGTGTTTACGGTAGAACCGGATCATCGGAAGTTCCGGATCACTTTTCTGTATACTACACTATGAATCAATTGGTAGGTGGATATTTAGACGAATCCCCTTATTATTTCCAAATGCAATGTATGGATAAAAATTGATTCGGAACTACCGTCATCTATATATATATATATATATATATATATATATATATATATATATATATATATTCGTGTTTAGAAAAATTATGAAAGCGGGATGAATATTATCTTTCCGAAAGGACAAATATCTTTTTTAAAAAACACTGAGGCTATGTTAGTATATACATTGACTTGACCTCTATCGGTTTCCGTATATCACCAATCAGCCCAAAATCATTCTTGGTTGTCGTTATTTCTCATGTTTATAATAGTTAGATCAAGTTGGAGCATTGTATAAAATCTAAAGTTACCTAGACAATTTCCTGACAAAGAAATGAAAAGATTTTCTTCAACATAGTATTTACTTGCCCGAAAGGTTTCGCGTAACATGTGCACAGCATCGAACAAGAACGACAACTCTGGTCAATAATAATTCATCACTTTCCACACTCCGATGGCAACAGAGCGCATTGACAAAGAAGAAAGACTGAGATATGCTAAAGAGCTTGTTCGTGGAAGAGTATTTGGACATAAAAGATTTGAAAACAACATACAGAAGGTGCGTACCTTACCTTCTTTCCGATCTGATTTGTGACCCTTGCACTTATCGCGGTCGGCCGGGTTCGATGGACGATGGCAGTTAGCTCAGTCAGTGGAGTATTCAGTGGGCCAAGTCCTAATCCTGGTCTGGCCCGTTGCATTTTCTCCCTTCCTATTATATATGCACGATCATGTATATCGTTCAGTTTCACGATTATATTCTACATTTCTGGAAGCTACGAGAATATCTTGTGTAAGTAATACTGGTGATGTTATGATAACGTGAAATTTCCCTGATCGCAGTTTGTCTATAACCTTCATTTTACATTCTTCTTAGCTTTAAAACTAAGACTCTAACAAATATCTACAAGTTCTTCTCAAAATTATGAATGAATATATGAAACGAGTACATTGTACACAGTTCAAAGTCATCCGTGATGATTTAAATATAGCATATAATTATCTAACATAAAACAGTTAACATTTCATCCAAACTAGATTGAAAATTGAAAATAACTTTAGGAGAATTTTTTTTGGGGGGGGGGGGGTGAAATACTGACTTTTATTTTAATACCGTACTTCAGATCGTCGTTGTGGATGCTGGCGATGGCAACATGACGTGCGAGTTTGAGGTGACAGAGGAACACAGAAACAGTCACGGAACGCTCCACGGGGGTATGATGTCATTACTGGTAGATGCGGTTACATCATGGGCTCTCCACACAAAAGTTAAAGACAGAAACAGCGTCAGCGTTGAACTAACATTACGGTAAGATTCTAGTTTCCAATTTTATTATCAGGTAGTATTCATACAAAACAGAGTAATGGAGTGCCTACGTTCAAAACTATTTTATTTTTTAAAATTGCAACATAATGCGTATTGTAATTTGATCATAACCGACGCGTACTGTAACCTTATACTGTAGATGAATAATGTTTCGGGTTCAAATTAATAGAAAATGCTTGAAATGCACGTTGATTTGATGTAAACTATGTTTATTCAAAATAACAGTTATGTGATACACAATACACTGTACATAGATTAGTAACTTATATTAATCTTGATTTGATATTGAATACATGTGACTAAGCACGCTCACGTTGGTAAAGAGTTCATATTATATGGTGAATTAACATTACAAAAATACAAATTTGAACAACAGAAAAAAAAGGAGGATATGATAATGAAATCAAATTGAAAATGTGTAATAAATAAATTATATTTGGAACTTTTTTAAAGTAGATGCTTTTATGAATTGATGTACTGCTAAAGATATTTTCTACGTACAAATATTTTTTTCATTTTTAGCAGTATTGCAGTATTTAAATTCAAGAAGGGTCTCCGTAGACAGTGTAGTTTGAGAAGGAAGCTAAGTGTGTTTGTTACAGGAGCAGTTAGGATTTGGGGGGAGAGAGAAAAGATTTTAGTGCGCCGCATTGCAACATTCGTGTAGTGTTTAGAGAACTTGCTCTTTACGAGAACTGAAGTACAAAAATGGTAGAACAGGACTAATGAGATCACTAAGAAAACTTTAACGGTTTGACAGAGAAGGATTGTGTTGTATGGAATGGGGGAGACTGTTCCAAAGTTTGACTGTAAATAGTAAGAAGGAATTTTGATGATGCGATACCTGGCATTAATTTTAAAAAGTTCTCTGAATTGATGAGGATTTCTTGTTTGTTTAACTTCTTAGTGAAGGGTTACGTTGGACGTCTATGACGTTAGGAATAGTTGAATTGTTGTCAAAACAAGAAACGTCATCTGAAGAGTCGTCTATATTAGATTACATGCAAAAGAATTTTCTGTATCATTTTCATCGATACGATAACCATCTGTAATTGGTGGTAGTGGCACGTTGATTTGTGATTTTGTACATAAATAATTCAAACCTCGATGCTCGCATGTGTTACGGTCAGTGTTGTTTTTCTTCAACAGACCTAATAGGGTTAGAAAAAGAGGTACATGTATTTATATCAATAGTTGGAAGTGTCATAAGATTGTTAAAAGATACAAGATACTAGTATGCAATTGAAATTTCACAAAAATTCTGGAATATCTTAGATGACGTGTTTGGTCGAACTGTACCTGCTGAAATCTGATTATATATATATATATATATATATATATATATATATATATATATAATTTAAGCTTTATTAAGCCTGCAAGAGTAGGGGAAACGGTCATCATTGACGCAAAGACGGTGAAGTGTGGCCGACGCGTGGCATTCTTGTCGGCGGAAATCCGCTCTAGTAGTGGTGACTTGTTAGCACAGGGGAATCACACAAAGCTTCTTATGGGTAAGAGTGCAGAGTGGTATTTCATTACATATCGATAAATTGATGGTTCTCAAAAACTGACAAAATGTTTCTCTTTTTTTCTATTTATAGAACCTGGATCCAAACTTTGATTACAGAGAAATATAATACTTACATTCTGTATGGTGGTAATTTGCCGATATGCCTCTGCAGAACTTCAAACGTTTTTTAAATTTATTTGCAATTTCCATTGTACAAACTGTTTATGTATATTAGAGAGATTTCGGATATATATACAGTAGATTTTTATATACATACGAAATATAATAGTTTAGAGTTGCAATATTCGGAGTACATCTCTCAATGTTGTATTTCGTTTTTAAATGGTTTACCAGACCTAAAATGTGGGAAATTTTACATTGTGATGAGCAATTAAATATACATAATATAATGGTTGGTTGGTTGTATATTGTTTAACATCCCGCTGGGGAATTTTTCACTCGTATGGAGACGTCACCATTGCCTGTGAGGGGCTGTAAAATATAGGCCTATGTTGAGCAGGGAGGGATCATTGTCGCACCACACTTACTGTGATACGAGCCACGGTTTTTGCAGTCTCATTCGAAGGACCGACCCATTTAGTCACCTCTTACGACAAGCAAGGGGTACTGGGGACCAATTCTAACCCGCATGCCCACGAGTGCTTCATATGATATTAACATATAATATTCACATTGTATTTCGTAAAAGATATTTCACTCAAAATGATATTTTAAACAATAAAACCAATCCTTATGATTTTTTTTCAAAACAAAAATCATTTATACATAAAAATGTTGCAGCAATTCTTAAGTGAAATGTAGAGTTGTCTCCTCATGGAATTAGTGATATTGTTTTGAAAGCGTGTTTCAAGACTACATTACATTCTTCTGGACAGTTCCTACAATGCGACTTCTTTGTAGAACATTAAACTTCAGGGGCTTGTTTAATACTTGCATTATGTTATATACGGTATGAGATTAAATAAAAATCTTGAGTTTCTGATATTTTATGAATTTTTCATATATTTGTACATTAACTTGTCCTTCTGAGAAATAGCATCCAGCAAGAAAACAGAAAGTCAAGGATTGGTTGCCAAACCAAAACTCTATATATCAGGATCAAAACATGTTTAAAAGCACCTGCAACAATTCTCGCAGTCAATCGCTGTCTAAATAGGTTTCTTGAGAAAAAATGGCACCGTGTCCTCTGATGAATCAAGATTCATGTTTTATCGTTCAGATGAGCGTCGACGTATTTTTTCGATGTCGCTGGGAATGTCATACCGACAACGGCTGCATGATGGGATGTAACATTTTTGGTGGTGGTAACGTTATGGTGTCGGGCGGGACCTACAAATGCTGCAAAACTCGCTTGGTCATCATTGAATGCAATCTGACAGCTCAACGTATATTGACACTGTTCAGGAAGTTGTTGCCGTGCCGTTAACTTAAATTTTTCTACACGACAATGTCCGGAGTGATGTGGAGCGACGTGCAGTGGACTATATTCACAAAAAACCATGTAGACCTATGTTACCCTGCCCCCGCCCCTCCCTCTTGCCAACAGAGCATAGATCAACGCATTTGAACGCACCCAAACCCACTAGAGACTCTACCCACTTTGTGTCGGACACTTCTGGAAGAGGACAGAACATCCCTAAGTTATAAATAAACCGTGTAACGAACTCTATTGGCAGAGTTAGAGCGGCAACAAATGCTAACCAGGAATGTATTCGTTAGTGAAGTAGGCAGATTTCTATGGCTACCACCTTTTCAGCCTTGTCATAATTTGCCAAAGTTAATCCTTTTAACAAGTTTCATTTATAAAACCAGAAGGGAACAAGTTCTAACAACTTACTAGTCACTCTCCTAAAAGATATTACAATATATCATGTGAGATAATATTTAGCAGGTAAAATGTTCAAGAATTAAATGAATGTAAACAAGATAGATGTATTTGAAACACAAATGCCCCCCCCCCTAAAATGACAAATTCCAATGATGGCCATGCCAATGTTAATAATGTTTTAAAGTCTGTTAAATGCCAAGGTCAAAGTCACAAGTTCAAATATCATGGTACCAATAGAAAGGTCTTGTCACAAGAATACTCCTGTGATATATGAAAGCCTTAGTTTTTATCATTTAGTATATCTAGTTATGGCCAATGTCAAATGTTTTAAAAAGTAAGTCAAATGTCAAAGTCACATGGTCAACAATTTTCGTACTGATACTAAGGTCTTGTCACAGTAAATGCTCATGTGAAAGCCCTAGTATATGCCATTTTAAAATTAGGGTTAATGTTAAAGTTTTTAAAAAGTAGACCAAAGTTCAAGGTCACAATGTAAAAAAAACATTGGTACAAACAGAAAGGTCTTGTTACAAGGAATACTCAAGTAAAATGTATGACAGCCCTAGTTCTTACCATTTAAAAGTTGTGGCCAATGTTAAAGTTTTTCAAAAGTAGGTCAAACACATTCATCTTTTTTTTTACTAGTAGTTGTGCGGTCTTATCCGAAGAACCGCCCCAGTAAGAGGTGTCTAAATGGGGCGGTCCTTCAGATGACATTGCAAAATCTGAGGTCCCATGTCACAGCAGGTGTGGCACGATAAAGATCCCTTCCTGCTCAAATGCCTTAAGCGCCGATCATAGGCCTAAATTTTGCAGCCCTTCACCGGCAATGGTGACGTTTCCATATCAGTGAAAAATTCTCGAGCCTTTGAGCAGGGAGAGATCATTAACGTGCCACTCCTGCTTTGACACGGGGCCACGGGTTTTTGCGGTTTCATCTGAAGAACCGCCCCATTTAGTCGCCTTTTACGGCAAGCAAGGCATACTAAGGACCTACTCTAACCTGAATCCCCACGGGGGCTAGTCATTTGAAAGTTTTATTTACCTGTACATACATACTTATAAATCTTGAGAGCTCAAAATCTGAGGAGCTAACGTCTTCAATAAGAAAAGAATTTTTGTATGCAGTGCTCATTCTTTGCAGTTATGATGTACGATTTTTATACTAACGTCATAAAATACAAATTCTCATGTGCACGAGGTCGCGTGAAATATTTAGGTATGGATACATAAGGCACTTCATACCTATAATATACTGACACACAAAAAGAAACGCAACCTCCAACTTTTGGTCATATTTTATTATTTCATTTTAATATATCGTATAATTTTCACAACTAATAGATTGATTGAATAGTATATAACGTCCAAGTTGAGAATCTCTCACTCATATGGAGACATCAAACGTGTCAGTAAAGCGCTGCAAAATTACGCCTACAGTTTCACACGTGTTTGTGAACAGGACTTCCGGTACCCCTGTTATTGTATTTTTTGAATGTTCGATTCCTTAGGTATTTCGGGTTTATTTTTGATAATATATGTTGGTGCAAAGTCTTTATATTTCAATGGAATACACAAATTTCGCATAGAAACCGTTTTTAATAATGTCACATCACTGATCATAATAGATGTTCCAAAAATATAAAAAGGGGGGTACCGGAAATCCTGTCCACAAGCACTTGTGCTATACTCTGCGCCTATGACCTTTAAGCAGGGAGAGATCTTTTTTGTGCCACACCTCCTGTGACACGGGGCATCGGTTTAAATTGCAGTCTCATCCGAAGGACCGCCCCATTCAGTCGCCTCTTACGACAATCAAGGGTGCGTACTGAGGACCTATTCTAACCCGCTACAAAGCGACGCCACCGTGGTATCGTCAGAAGTGAAACCGTGATATTCTAGATAATATTTACTTTGTACTATAATCATTACCATTTATACTACATTTATAGAGCGCCTTATCTAATAACATAATTTCCCTAAAGCACTTTACATGTAAAACAAACTAAAACAAAGAACAGTACATACACAAAAAAGGACGTGAAATAGTTAAGAGAGTAATATATTTTAAGAAATATGTTCTGTAGTGAAATAAGAAATTTTGATTGCTTATGATCGCAGTATTTTGGTGGTGGTGAGAAATGCACATTTCGGAAACAACACGCACTGTTTTAACACGAAAAATCAAATCCAAAAATTTTCTTATTAAATAGTAAAAATTGCACTTACTTCATCTAGGTAAATTTACAAGCTAAATATAAATTGCATTAATACAATATGTTCAAATGAATAAAATCAACAAATTGGTTAGATAATGAATTATATATATATATATATATATATATATATATATATATATATATATATATAATTTTATATCATGATCCTGTGAGATCCCTCCCCCCAGACAAACTTGAAGTTGTAATAGCTTTGATATTCATTTTTTCTTTTTTGGGGGGGGGGGGGGGTGTATTGGACTGTACTTCCTTCGGTCATTTGCTCAAAACGACGTAACAAAATAACTATGATATTGCAAACCTGTATTAGCTTATAAAAGTTTGACAGTTTCATCGGAATTTTTCATTTATTGACGTCATAAAGAATCCAGACTGTCATTTTCCCCTTGAAGTTTAAATTCAACACAATATTTATATACTATTTTGAATTATAACAAAATTAACAATGAAAGTAAAATGTTAAATTTAATTACAATGCGGTCATCAAAAACAATTGCAGACGCGTCGTTGTACTGATGATGGAAGGGAAAGAGGGGATCAGACTATTGTCAGCAACAGTGTTCTTTCATATTTTGACGATTTTGGTTACCTTAAATCAATAAAATGATATCTTAAATATATTTCTGTAAGAAGTGTCACATTCCTTTCATACATCGATGACTCAAATTTTCCCTGCGCGATTCAAGATTATAACTAGATCTTGTTAATAATCTTGAATTGCACAGTGCCAGGAAAATTCGAGTCATCAGATTATAAAATTATTGATGACTGTATTGCTAAGAATTACTAAAATTTTAACATAAAACATATGTAAAGAAAATTCCGAACTACAGAGTAGATTTTTCAACCGCGGGAAATAGTTCCTGCAACAAAGTTTTCCTCTTTGAAGTGATATGTCACACGATGATGTGGTGTCCAAAACTTAAAACGATCGCCGTCGCTGTTACAATCCACTGTTTCTTCAAAGCTTCTTCTTTCAGGAAGCTAAACCCTCTGCGCGTCGAGCATCCCGACACACGATAATAAGGCGGCATTGAAAATTTAGACCCTCTCGATAAAGTTATATACACAGGAAGTCAACAAGGACGCCGATGTTGGAATATGGGGAAAGAACTTACAAATATTGGCAATACTTAAAGGATTGCATAAATATACAATTTGTTTTTATTTAACCCTATCCAGTTGAATTTTTTTATTGTCAATTCAGATATAGAAAGATTTGAAAAGAACTATGTTTTGTGACGGAAGGATTATTTAATTTTAAAAAAGCAGTAAATCTACATGTTTATTCATGTTCCATTTCTATTTCATCTTAAAATATTGTAATTCTTTATCTAAACTCCTAGAAGAGTAGAAACTTGGAACTAACTTAAAATGCTGTATCTTCATGTCTTCCCAAACAGAACACCGATTCTTAAAAACGTCTTTATCTGTCTAATTCGGCAAAACAGTTTCTTGGCCAATAATGTGATTTATAACATGTCGTAGTATTGCATTTTATGTACAATTTGTAAAAATGACAATAGTCACTGTTCTTTTAAACTCTAACTTTCTGTTTGATTATTATTCATTGCATGTATTTATTTTCATTTTATCAGCATTAAACCTTTCCATATTTATATTGTTAGTAGACAACGAGTGTGCATTCATTCAACTTAATTATTAGTTTGTGTTGCCACTAATAAACACAACAAATTTATACAAATAAATCAAACAGATTTTCATTACTAAAAAGGTGGGGATCATCCGGGTTAGAATAGATCCTCAGTACCCCTTGCTTCTCGTAAGAGACGACTAAATGGGGCGGTCCTTAGGATGAGACCGCAAAAACCCGAGGCACCGTGTCACAGCAGGTGTGGCACGATAAAGATCCCTCCCTGCTCAAAGGCATAAGCGCCGAGCATAGACCTAAATTTTGCAGCCCTTCACCGGCAATAGTGACGTTTCCATATGAGTGAAAAATGTTCGAGTGGGACGTTAAACAATAGACAATTTATCAATCAAAAAGGTCACAGTGTAGCTTAATTACATGCACTATCACTCGGGGCTACTTTCTTTTAGTTTTTGCAATATATGCGAGAAAGTTTGCCAGTTTATCGGGGGCCTCCGTGGCCGAGTGGTTAGGCATTGCGCTCAAAATCACAAGGCCTCTCACATCTAGTCGGCGCGGGTTCGATTCTCTAGGTGAGAAAGTTTGCCAGTTTACTTTCGGAAGGTGGGTGGTCTCTTCCCGGGTACATTGTATCTGGGTTCTCTCCTCCATCCACAAAAACTGGACGCCACCAGTTCACTGAAAAATTGTTGAGTGTGGCGAAAAACAACAAATAAACAATCAATCACCTTTAATCTACTTCCAACAGATCTGACAATTATACAAAACTCAGGTTCGAAGCTCTTTACGGAAATATAAATTAATGTTAATGTTTTTATTACACTGAATTGACTGCACTTAATTGACATTATGATTAGGTGGGATAAACATGTTAAATATACCAACACAGATGCGTCAATGGAATTGGGATGGAAACAAGTCTTCTTAAACTCATTTCGAAATGATCACGTATTCCCTATATATTATTATGGTCAAACCAACGTTCTTATCATAGGAAGTCATTTTGATAAGAACATAAATCAGTCCTTTAACGTTTACCATGGCAGAGACGGCGGATGTTCTGAAAATTTTGCATTTTCTGATTCTTCCCGCTTTGATATATTCTGGTAAGAATTATGTATTTTCTGTGTTGAACATTTCTTGTTGAATGTTTTGCATACATTACATGTATATATACGGTTACCTTAGTAATTGTTGGATTATCCGTTTACGACCCGGTTTTAAGAGATTCGTCTCACGGGACTAACCCTTCTCTCTGACAGTCAGTATTCCAGTACCTCTGACACAGTCCACAAAAGGCTCAATGATTCCACGTGTATGTTCTCTGGCAGTCAGTTTTCTAGTTACCTTCGTAACGTTTCATGACAGCTTTAACTTTGCCGTCGACGTCTCGATCTCAAGGAATAAGTTTTTGAACCGAAGTTCTCAAAGTAAAATCAAGTAGTTTAAGTTTCAGAGATATATTACAATTATTTAATTTTACTTGTAACGCGCAATTTGATTAACTGAGCAAACTGGAAAAAATTAGTATCAAGCGTAAACTCCAACAAGTTAGAATATATCGTATAACATAGGTCAAAATTAGCTTCATTCCTTAAAGGTTTCATTATATAGATATATATATAAATCGCATCTAGAGAGACTTGAATACTAAACAAAATGCAGATGATTTGTCATTTTTGCTATAAGAGCCAAAACATTCCACCTGTCTTTTACTCTCCGTGTCAAGAAGGAAGTACATCATGGATCAAACTGATAAATATTACATCATACTGGCGGACTGTTGTGAACAATATTACTATGCATGGTTGATAAAGAAGATTGACCTCACCTAAGTTCAAGAGGTATCTTCGACAGCATGTTTCAAAATCAAAATGTCGCAAAGTTTAACGAGGTTGATAGATTAGAATAAATGAATAAGAAAATACAAATTGTATACACAAAAGAAAAGGACAAAGAATAGCTCGTCATAAATTTACGGAAAATGAATTTTTCTTCCCTGGGAAAAAATAATGAAAGTACAGTAAAATGTGCATGTAGCGAATCATTTCTTTTAGCCATATTATGTTGATGTTTCTCTACCACTACGTATGGTCAGTTATCAGAAATTTAAAATTTCATCAGCGACTACATTGTTGAGATGATTTATTTAGATACTGGAAATTCTCACGGTTGTGGAGGACATGGTTATTTAACATCCAATAATGGTCTGATACACAGTCAGAACCAGGGCTCACAGAAATACCAAAATAACGTGGATTGTTCGTGGCGGATCCACGCTCCAGTGGGAAAGGTTATCAGACTGACTTCGACCAGGTTCAACTTAGAGTCTGATGCCACGTAAGTTCTCTCTCTCTCTCTCTCTCTCTCTCTCTCTCTCTCTCTCTCTCTCTCTCTCTCTCTCTCTCTGGCTTATTAGCTAGGATTATGACACATCACTGCGCGTCTCTCTCTCTCTCTCTCTCTCTCTCTCTCTCTCTCTCTCTCTCTCTCTCTCTCTCTCTCTCTGGCTTATTAGCTAGGATTATGACACATCACTGCGTCGTGTCTCTGTGAGAAGACAGGACCTGAACAGTTTTATGAATATGCCCAAAGACATTGTTCTGTTAATCCTCGGATGTACGAAGTACAAATAACCGTTGAATCAGGTGTAACTGTCTAGAGAGTTAATACATACGTTATACAGGAGAACTTACTACTGACCCAGTCGTCAAATACCGACACAACTACTTGATATTTATCAAAATTATGCAAAAGTGAAAAACTGAAGATAACGAACAGTGAACAATCTTATAATACTATAAAGAATAATAAAGAAATTGACACCAACGCCTGGATTTGATTAAGACAGTGGTAATATCATAATATCTTGGCAGAAATTGAAAAATTATATGAATGTAGTAATGACAGATTGTATGATGAAAACATGATAAATGTTGTAGCGGAAGATGTTAAAATCCTGAATCATGAAATGTCATGTCATTCAGAAGGTTGTGTAACCATAGTTGACGCTCTAACAGCATTGAAAAACATGAAAACAAAAAACAAACAAACAAAAAAATAAACAAAACAAAAAACAAAAAATAAATACAAAAACCTAAACAAAACAAAAACACAAAAAAAAATACCCCCAAAAAACCCTAAACAAAACAAATAAGAAAAAAAAATACAAAAAAAAACCCTAAACAAAACAAACAAAAAAACGACAAAAGTCTTGGAAGGGATGGCTTTACAGCTGAGTTAAAAAAATATTTTTGGAAAGATATAGGACAATTCCTTATTAGATCACATAATTATGAAATTCCAAAAGAAGAATTATCAATTTCACAAGAACAAGGAATTATTTCCATCTTACCAAAGGGAGATAAACCAAGATAATTTCTTAAATATACATAATCTTTCATTTAAAATTGCTTCTGCATGCATTGCAAATACAATTTAAAAAAGTGTCCTATATTATCTTATGCAAATAGGATTCCTCAAGAACAGATTTATTATATTATACACCAAAATTCGTAATGTTTTCCAATGTGTGCAGAAAGAAATATATCGGGAATTCTTTTACTCAATGACTTTGGAAAACCATTTGATTCAATCTCTTGGAAAAATTATGTACAAAACACTAACATTCTTCAATTTTGGTCCGGACCTTATTAGACAGATAGATGTACTTTATATTCAAGCTCAGCTCTGTGTTATTTAAAATGGCAAATGTTTACAATTTTTCAAAATAAGGAGGGTCTGTCGACAAGCTAGAGGGCCCTTTTTCTCCCTATATATTCAATCTTTTTGTAGTAATCGGGGCTATTTTCGAATCGAGTTCGATACGACTACTCGTAGTTCAATTACATATTACTCGTATTTCACTCGCCATCAATCGAATGTTTTAGTGTCGTATTCACATCAAATCGCACTACATTCCTATTTATTCGAGCAATACTCGCAGTAACTCGTAGGACATTCGAGATGACTCGTAAGACATTCGCAGTGTTACAAGAACTACGAAGTTCAGGGCGTGTCCTACGAATGTCGAAGATTAACAACGATTAATTGATTGATTATATATTGTTTAACGTCCCGCTCGAAAATTTTTCATTCATATGGAGACGTCACTATTGCTGGTGACGGGGTGCAAACTTTAGGCCTATGCTCGACGCTTACGCCTTTGAACAGGGAGGGATCTTTATCGTGCCGCACCTACTGTGACACGGGGCCTCGGTTTTTGCGGTCTCATCCGAACGACCGCCCCATTTAGTCGCCTCTTACGACAAGCAAGGGGTACTGAGGATCAATTCTAACAACCCGGATCCCCACGGGGCGATTAACAACGAATATGTACACTAGTGCAGTGCCAATGTCGCGCGATGGTCTACGATTGCTAAAACATCGTACTTTGATCACGATTATTTTGAACATGCTCAAAACAATCGCCGCGTTTGCCGATTTGCTGCGATACAGGAAGATAACCAACCAGTCTACGATAAACCCCGAATTACCTCGAATTTTGAATTCGTACGCTATCATATCTCAGAATCGTGACAGTTTGACTGGGCCTTAATTCATACAAAGTATTTTGTATTTTTACTTTATTTTAGGCTGTAAAATACAGTTCATTTGTATCTGCGTACGATGTCAGTTACACTGCGCGAGAATTAGTCGATTTGCACTTTCAAACATGGAATAACTGTTTTATACATTTCAGGTGCAGTTACGACTACTTGAATGTATATGATGGGTCGAATGACCTGGCAAAACTATTGGGAACCTTTTGCGGACACCGCAATTTAAGTCTCATTTCATCCGGACAAAACATGTATCTAGAATTCATAACGGACGACAGTGAAGTGTTCAGAGGGTTTGAGTTATCTTACAGATTTGTCCAGCGATCTGGTAAGAAACTAAGAATAGTCCGACATGACAGAAAATAATTAAATTCTGATGCACGGAACCAGTATGCGCGTTCAGTAGAGATCCAAGGTCTTTCTAATAGCAACAAATTATTTCTAAGACATGTATGTCAAATATTGCAAGTTGATATAAAGGTGCCCACGTTTCGTGATGGGATATCATTTTCGACTCTCTAAGAATTCTGTGTTTTCTATCCCCCCAACCTTGATGAGCATGGTGGATGGTTTTATTTATTCACTCCTACTTGGTAAAATATTTCGCCACTAAAATACCGTTTAATGTAATGAAATATAAAACACACTTCTGATATGACACTGCAGAGGAGTACATAGAGCAATATTAACAATTGCATTACAGGGATATCATACTAGATATAGATATTAGCATGTGATAAATTCAATTACTATGCTATCTTTACTTCACACTTCTTGATTATTTGGTAAAATTCAGAACATTTTATTCCTTGGTGTAATCATTTAGTGAACAGCATTCCGATTTTCATAGATAGCTGTGGCGGTCAAGAATTTCAGTGTCAGAATCACAAGTGCGTGGACTACTCGTGGCTTTGTGATGGTGATAACGATTGTGGTGACGGAAGCGATGAAGCCACGTGCACTAATTCTGGCACGGCTCATCCAATTTCCTCTGGTAAGAAATATAAAGAACATCGGAAGATACTAGTAAATATTGTATTTTTGTTGTCGTCATCGATTATGATATGATGGCATATCAAACTATAATTGTGTAAACAATAAAGTGTGGTTTTGTTGTCATTATTAAGGATATGACCGTCGCCAGCATCGTAGAAAATTCAAAAAATGAATAAATAAAATGCTCCTAAAATACCGGGGACTGTCATCTCCTTCAATAGTCATGACAACATAATCACATTTCATCGTTTATACTTGCAGCAATATCAGCTGAACTGATTGTAGAACGCGTTTTTGGGTCTATAATATATACATTTACTGCTATTTTACATACAGTGAGAACATTTAATGGAACAGCAAGAACAGTTGGTAACATTGTTTGTTTTTTTTGATTGGCAGGAAAGTCCGATTGGACTTAGCTTATTGATAAATTATGGAAAATATTTATAAAAATTTACTATTAGATTTTACTTTTGTTTATTTATTTATTTTATTTTATTTATTTAAAATTATTTTTGGGTGGTGGAGGTGGTTAAAACGACTTCAATCAGAAAATTGACACATGTCGATTCGTAAGTCGACCCGCATCCTGCCAAATACTGCCAACTGCTCTACGTATCATAATCTATTAACAACATACATGTACTTAGTTTTCTTAAAATCTTGTTGAGATGTAAATATATCAAACTTAGGGTTGTGCCAGACAGACGAGGTTTCGTGCCCAGATCATACGTGTATTCCTCAAAATTGGCGATGTGACGGAGACAATGATTGTGGAGACAATAGTGACGAACAAAACTGTGGAATTTCATCTACCGTTCCACCGGCTCTTTCTTCTGGATGCGGGAGTCCAGGCATACAAAGTGGCATGCTGGGAAGTTTCCACAGTTTACATTATCCATCAAAATATGATGTGAGCATGAACTGTCGGTGGGAGATCAACGTTCCATCCGGCATGGTGAGTTTCAACACCGTCTATTTCTGTACAGTTACGCGTGGTTTCATGAAGATTATAAGATTCATTTGAATTTTTTAGCATATCAAACTGATTTTTGCGGAAAAGTTTGAAATAGAAGACGGTGAGAACTGCAATTACGATAGAGTCACGATCTATGATGGAAACCAAAACAATCTAGTCGGTAAGTATCCTTCTGGTTTTAGCTAACCTGAACTGAAAGCTCAAGTGAGCTTCTCTGATCACCCTTTTCTGATTACCCGTCGTCCGTCTGTCTATCTATCCATCTGTAAACGTTTTACATTTTCGACTTCTCCAGAACCACTGGACCAACTAAACTTGGCACCAATCATCCTTTGGTCAAGGGGATTCAAGTGTGTTCAAATGAAGGACAACGTCCTTCTCCAAGGGGAGATAATAGCGAAAAAGCAAAAATACATTGACAAATTTTTAAAATCTTATTCAGAACTATCAGGCCAATAATTACAAAAATAGGAGGGTGTCATTTGAAAATCTTCTCAAGAACCACTAGGCCAGATTAGTTCATTGAAGCTTTCTGACATAGTGCAAATTCAAGTTTGTTAAAATCATGGTCCCCGGGGGTAGGATGAGCCACAATACGGGATCAAAGTTTTACAAGCGAAAATATAGGGATTGATTGATTGTTGTTTTCCACCACACTCAACAAATTTTCAGTTATCTGATGGCGTCCAGTTTTTCATTAGTGGAAGAGAGAACCCAGATACAGTGTACCCGGGAAGAGACCACCGACCTTCCGAAAGTAAACTGGCAAACTTTCTCGCATATATCGGTGCGAGCGATATACGAACCCGCGCCGACAGAGGTGAGAGGCCTTGTGATTTTGAGCGCGATGCTCTAACCACTCGGCCACGGAGCCCCACGGAAATGTAGGGGGGGGGGGTGCAAAAATCTTCTTCTCAAGAACCATAGGGCCAAAATAGTTCAAATTTACATGGTAGCTTTCTGACATAGTGCTGATTCATGTTTGTTAAAATTATGGCCCCCGGGGGTAGGGTGGTGTCACAATAGGGGGATCAAGTTTTACATGCGAATATCATATAGGGAAAGTCTTTCAATATGGGCCAAGGTGACTCAGGGGAGCGATGTGGCCCATGAGTCCCTTTTTTTCTTTACACATATTAACATACCTTACATGCCAGTTTATTGTTTATTTGTGTACTTTTGGATTCATCGTTTTGTTAAAGGACGGTACTGTGGTACAAATCACCCTGGTGCAATGGTCTTGTCCAGTAATCACGTCATTGTGCATTTTATCAGTGATGGAAGCAACCAGGACTTAGGATTTCTCTTACACTGGTCAGCAACAAATGGTAAGGATCAAACACTCACAGAGAACTGGCATGTACGCGCAATCAGTGTACTAAGAATATCACTCGAGTTGTTTTATTTGAAGAGCCGATTTAGAAATAAAGTTTTATGGATACACGTGGAAATTGAAGGGGCATTTATGAGATTTAGGCGTGGAGGTTCAGTATATAAAGAGAAGAAATATAAACACATATCTCAAGTTCCGTAAAATTAGGTTATACATGTACATTTATTTGGAGACTGTTTTTAACACGCCAAATAGTTTTAGTTTTGAAGTGGTAAATTTTCAATTCATTTCCCGGTTTTAAACTGTTTTGAATTAAAACTGGTTCATTTTTTCGTAAAGTTGCCACAATTTAAGAAGTTTGAAATTATATGTTGCTAGTACAGATTAGTGCTCCAATCTATTTCTGCGACTGTAGTTATTGTCTTCAAAAAAAAAAAAAAAGTAAATTGACGTTTGAAAGTTCTTCGTCAGTGATAGACACAACGTGGTTGACATCCGACGTATGTCATTTTGTAGTTTATCAAAGCTATCTATTTGTTTCATAGCAGAATTTCACTTCTGGTTTTATTTTTAAAAAGAACAATACGAAATCTAAATTATTATAAGTAAATGCCAAGAATTTACACAAAAATACCAGACGATGATTCCATCTTTGTTCTTATACCAACCTGTGTTCCTATACCCCATATCTTTTCTCATGACCCGTTTTTTTAAAGTCGAATTCTTCGATTTTTCATGATTTTGCCAGCGCATTGTACATGTAATTGTACTCAAACAATTCACAACATAGTAGACAGCAATAGTCATGTGATCTCACTGTAGAATCTGTATTGATCCCCGGGGATTCTCACACCACACCGGCACCATCGGGGATGAATTGCAACAGAGACATCTACATCAACGATAGCACGACCGCTGGAACCATTTCCTCTCCAAACTTTGGGGTTGGACTCCAGTACCCGGCCAACTCCAGATGTGTATGGCGATTTTTTGCGTCGTTTGGTTACGTGGTACGCTTGACTTACACGCAGTTTGGCGTCGAGGGTGGTCGATCATGCCCGTATGATTCTGTAACCGCGTTTGATGGACAATCTTCAACGGGAAGAATGATCGCTAAAAACTGCGGAAACACACTCCCAGCCCCAATCGTATCCAAGACAAACGCCATGTTTGTCAGCTTTGTTTCTGACGGATCAACCCAAGACCTGGGATTCAGAGCCACGTATACTGTTGAGTCAGTCAGTGGTAAAAAGTGCTTTTTTAGCAATTAGTAATTTACATTTGGTATAACCATTCAAATTTAAAGTTTATATATCCTGAAATTGGATTGGGACTATGAAACATGCATTGTTCTGCTATCTTTAGTGTCAGCACAAACTGCCAATACGGACCAGGCCTGTCATGGCAGCACACCTGTTGTTCTCAATAGCACCTCCGGCGTCATCTATTCCGAGGGCTTTACTCTGGGAATTAACTATCCCGATAATATCAACTGCAGATGGCATATCAAAGCACCAGCAGATAAAGTGATAACTCTTCACTTTAACGTAAGAACTCGCTATCTCACAGAGTTTACATCTAAAATTTCAACTGTTTCAGTTGAACTGTTTCGAAGACGTACTGGAGTTTTACATTATAACTTGCTTTATTATTTCAGTCATTTTACTTGGAAAGGGATCGCATCTGTCAGTACGATAACCTGCAGGTACGAGATGGGCCGTCTGCCAGTTCCCCACTCATTGGGAAGTACTGTGGAGTTAGTTACCCACAAAAACTGACCTCCACCACCACAGACCTTTATTTAAAATTACACAGCGACGAAAGCGAGAACGATATTGGATTCAACATAACGTACACGATACATGATCCGATTCGTAAGTTGTAGATATAGAGCAATTTTGACTATTCTCTGTGTCTGGTGGAAGTAGAATGACGTCACAGATGTAACCCGATACGATGATGACAGACAAAAGTGTTTCAACATTTTGTACATGATAAAACATTTATAAAAATTTAGATGAATAGGTCTCTCCTTATACAAAATATCTGTCCAAAACAAAATAATGATTTTTGAGTTGTGTCATTTTATGGAAAAGAAATTACGTTGATTAAATACGCACTTACTTTCAAGTACGTAAGTTTGTGAACTAGAATTTCAATCGGCACACCTTCACTGCTATTTTTGCATCGGTAACCATTTGTTTTCCAATGATGATCATTCTTATTGCAAAGGTGATCATTCAATTAGCATTTTAATCTGTTTTATTTTGTTATTTATTGTTCATTCTGCACAGACGTATGTGTTTTTTAAAACACTTTTTGACGCTCACAAGGCAGAAACTGTATATTGTATAACAATGAAACGTGCATAGGTGAAACATTTAAGAATAACTCTAATGTTGCGATTGGCTATGATTTTCAGAAGAATGGACATTAAATTTCTTGGGTAATGCAAAATAGAAATCCACATATTTATAAGTCACAATAAAATTAATTAACCGGGATGATGATGCATATAGAAATATGTTAGCTTTAAGTAAACTTCGATAATATCTATACAAAAAAACTGTTTCTTTGGTTTTAGACAGAAAATTTAACAATTATAGTTTAGTTAAACTTTTTGTGTTTGGAATAGGATTAACGACAACTTTAGACAATCTAGAAAATCGAGAAAATTTATGCTACTTTTTTCTAGCTACTTGTTCACCCAATGATTTCACATGTAGTGACGGCATGTGTATTGACAGAAGCTCCGTTTGCGATGGTAGACATGATTGCGTCAATGGCAATGATGAAGTTTTGTGCAGTAAGACTTCTATTTCTTATTTTTAGAAAGTTCACTTTAAATTACTGATAAGGACTTTTGCGATCCTATTTTTGATGATATTACGCTACATGTTTAACTTATATTCCTTCAGGCTCAAGCTGTGGGGTGCCATCTATTACGCCATCTTTAGGTAACTCGAGAATCGTTGGGGGTAAAGAAGCTACTCCAGGCAGCTGGCCATGGCAGGCATCCTTAAAGTACAGTTCATTTAAAGACCACATGTGTGGAGGAACCCTGATCTCGGCACAATGGGTTCTGACGGCCGGGCACTGTTTTGAGGAGTATGTTATGGTGTTTAATTATAATATTCTCAACAAATCTTAGCAAGTCTGTCACCAAACATTAGTGGGGGTGTGCAAATTAAATAGACGAGGATATCTGGGTCGTTCAAGGTCTCATCAGGTACACGTTACTTTGGGGGAGAGGGAGGGACGAAAAATGTCTGGTGATGAAGAAAACTGCTAGTGCGAGAATTGGACAGTGTGCGTAACTTGGGTTTTGATAGGGCTGGTAAACGCATCTATCCCACCCTGATACCTGCCTTAGTTGTTAACAAAAAATCAAAAAGTTGATTAGTTGTATGTTGTTTAACGTCCCGCTCGAGAATTTTTCACTCATATGGAGACGTCACGATTGCTGGTGAAGGGCTGCAAAATTTAGGTTTATGCTCGGCGCCAACGGCCTTATAGCAAGGAGGGAATTTTATCACGTCACACCTACTGTGACACGGGACATCGGTTTTTGCGGTCTGATCCAAAGAAACGCCCTATCTAGTCGCCTCCTAAGACAAAAATGAGGTACTGGGGACCAATTCTAACCCGGAACCACGGGATATTAAAACAGTGTTTTTGAATATATTTTGATTCGTATGTATTATATTTTAGTGATAGATCCCCGTCTCGGTGGTTCGTAGCTTTAGGAAGTCACCACCTGAATAAACAAGATCCGTATGAGGTCGAAGTACCTGTTTCAAAGATTCTGGTACATGAAAACTACGACGAGGACACCACAGAAAACGACATTACTCTCATAAAACTTGCAGCCCCTGTGACGTTAAATGATCACGTCAATGTCGCCTGCTTACCTCAGCGACCAGTGACCAATGGTCAACACTGCTACATTACAGGATTTGGAGATACCATGGGTGAGTATTTTAAGTATGGTTGTGAATATTTTACTTGACCTGATGAATCAATGCTGCTTGTTCGTATAAATGTTTATTTAAAGGACTTTCAAGGTACACATATATAAGAGGCAAAAGCACGCACCTGAATTTTAAAGCATTATACACTGTATTTTGGTATTTATATGCAGGAACCTGCTGCCATAATGTATTAAAGCAGGCAGAAATACCTATAATCGACGTGACGAGATGTAACTCTACTAGATACACCGACGGTCAGGTGTTTAACACAAACATCTGTGCTGGGTATGACAAAGGGGGAGTGGATACGTGTCAGGTATTTTACTATGTGACTTCTGACCTGTATAATCATATTTCACAATTCGAAATCAGTTTACTTTTTGAGTAATGAATGGATCTCACATTATATAGAAACTTTTCGGTGAAAAGTCACATAAAGTGCCATAACGTCAGAATTTATTAGAATTTGTGGAAAAATGTTCATTTGATTTTTTTTTCGTAATGAGGGTAGTTCGAAAATTCAGCTACAGCTGGTTAATAATAATTTGTACAATAATTCATTATATTCAATTCATTTCTGCACAAACGTTCATTTTTGAAAATATCCTTTCATCATACATGGTATACATTACGTTATTTTTACATTAAGTGTATTTATTTATATTTATTTCTACCTATCTCCTTTTTAAGGGTGATAGCGGAGGTCCGTTAGTCTGTAACATGGACGGAAAATGGCAACAGCAGGGTATAACATCCTGGGGCGTGGGTTGTGCAGGTATATTTCTATCTTTTGATATTTACATTCACCAATTTTTTTTTTATCTGTAATGAAGTTTAACTTCATTGTTTTCATATCTCGATAAAGGCACAGTGATACACAAGTTACCTATTAAACAATGAGACTATAATATATTTTCACTTTATTATTATTATCATTATTTTAAAAAATAATCAATAAATATGGGGATATTTGCCGATTATTGCAGATTACCTCCATATTTCCATTGTTTCCTTACTTGTACCCACAAAACACAAACAACCCAGACTTGTATTCCGGAATTCTGTGATTCTGTGATGACTTGACAGTGACCTGCTTTTTGTCTTATTTTAGATCCCATGTCACCTGGAGTGTACACCAAGGTGTACAGTTACTTAAACTGGATACAACAAACCATTGTTCAAAATTGAAACTGAACAACGAACATAATATATGTGTATTTTCAAATATTTCTAATAAATATATGGTGGGAAGTTGTTTTATTAAGAAAGAACAACAAAGCCCAGCGTCTGTCAACGACGAAAACAACAAGCTTACACATAGGCTTCTACCCGAATCTTGGTGAAAATCTACTTTTTTGAATTGATAGGCAGAAAATCGATAAAATGTTAATTGCACATAAAGAACATAACACATTGCTGATATCCAAGCATGTTTTACACAGCGTGCATGCATAAAATGATTTGCAGTGCCTACAGTATCGTAACTTACTAAAAATTTGGTACAAAAAGACGTTTAAGGACATTTCTCTCTGATTAAATTTATATATCAATGATTTTTTAGCATTTTGAAATATACTTTCAAGTTCGATGTATTGTTAAGTCATATTTTGAAAACGTGAATTGATGCTGCACACACAATACCATTTAAGATAGCCATCTACACCTTGAAAGAGTTTCTCAAATAACGCGAAATGATTTAATTATCAAAAGATATGATGTTATGTAATAAGTCCATACTTATTGTATGTCAAAAAGGCAAAAAAAAAGGCAAGTTTGGATAAAATAAATCATGATTTTCCAAAATGCATTTCAATAAATATAAACAAAATGCTATAACGAATTTGAACTCAGGATATGTGGGTTAGTAACCCGATACTGTATCCACTGAGCTACGATAATGAAAAATTGACGATAACAAACAGTGATCAATCTCATAACTTCTGTAAGGAATACAGAATTAAGAGTTGGGCAGACACGGACCCCTGGATATAGCAGAGGTGGGATCAGGTGCCTAGGAGGAGTAAGCATCCCCTGCCACACTCGCCGTGAGCTCTATGTCTTGATCAGGTAAACGGAGCAATCCGTAGTAGAATCAATGTACCAAGAACGCCCTAACAATTGGTATGAAACACGTCAGACAGCATTTGACCTAATGACATTTGTACTGGCAAACTAGGTCGTTATAACGAGCATAGAATTTGCGATATGCTGACTTTGAAAGAGAGTGTTGAAACACCTGTAACATCAGCACTTTTGTCTCAATTCAAAAAAAAGAACATACGCAGAACAATCTCTTGCGTATCGAATCGATTGAGAGATAAACACCGTGATAATGTAATATTGCTACAGAGATATGGGAAGTTGACGATGGAGAAGCTGAAATCATCCTGTTTGTTATAAAGCTGAATTGGTTAGTGTGCCGTAATACGAAGCAGATGTGAAGGACTCTGTGGTGTCATTTATTTCGAGTTCAATGGGATATATCGAATCGACATAAGAATGAAAATTATTATTGTTAATAAATAAAACGTCGTCGATATATCCAATTGTGAAGACTACAGCAAGATATTTTTTCTTCTCGTGTAGAAGCTTTTCAATGAATTCTGCCTCATAAGAATATAAAAACAGGTCAGTTAACAAAGGAACACAATTCGTGTCTATAGGAATTCCAACAGACTGTTGGATTGATTGCTTGTTGTTTTCCGCCACACTCAACAAATTGTCAGTTATCTGGTGGCGTCCAGTTTTTGTAGGTGGAGGAGAAAGCCCAGATACAATATACCCGGGAAGAGACCACCGACCTTCCGAAAGTAAACTGGCAAAATTTCTCAACATATGTCGGCGCGAGCGAGAATCAAACCCGCGCCGACTAGAGGTGAGAGGCCTTTTGATTTTGAGCGCAATGCTTTAACCACTGGCACACGGAGGCCCCTGACTATTGTAAGACCTGATCACTGACTACGAAGATACTGTCAATGAGGAACTCTAGCATCTTTTTAATTGCAACTTCAGAGTACTTTTGCGTGGAATCAGAATGGTGTTTAACAAAGTAATTTTGTGGGTGACTGATCACTAGGTATTAATATTTCCTTTATCTATTTTTGTTAAAGAAGCAACCGTTTATGATGTCAAAAAATCTAGTATTTAATTTATCGTGAGGAATCGTCTTGTAGAATGTTGAAAAATCATGTTTTGATGTTGTTGATTTGATAAAAGTTCTGCGATTTCAAATTTACTAAGACTTCTTTAGAATTTTGTAGAATCCACACTTGATTTACACCACTTCTGCTATATACTGTGGCCCAGTTCGTTTGAAGTTTCTCCTTCACAGCTGTTAATATTTTCATGAGGAGCAAAGATAGGGTCTTGTTAGAACATTTACTGAATCCAGCAATGTATGTTTGTTTGTAAGGGTTTTTGTGAAGTTTATTAATCCTATATAGGTACGGTAACTCCTCTTCAGCCATTCCATTGACTGGGATATTAAATATGTCTATTTCATCTTTTGAATGGGCAGTTGGGGGATACGCACGATATTAATGCCAAGTTCGTTAATAATACAGTTGTAATAATAAGCCTTACAAAAAAGACAATGCTGTTACAAGCGTTATCAGCTAGAACTAAAACATACATGTATTTCTCATGTAACCTATCTAATTCTTTCAACACGTCTAGTTTACTAAACAAAGAAGGATAGATGGTACGTACTTTTGTTTTGATGTGTCTGATACGTGATTTTGATATTCTTCCTATTCATTTTATCCATTCTGACCAGGTATCAAGTTCTTTTTCATATTTAGCCCACCGTCTGGCATAATTTCGACATAATTGATAATAGAAAAAAAAAAGTTCTGTCGCAAATTTAAATTGAATTGAAATAATATCAGGTCCTCATTTTCAACTATATCAACATCACCAGTAATCACATGTCCAGAACTATTGAAAGAGGACGAATAACAAGAACACGTAGTCGGATTAAGTATTTGATGTTCTATATCTAGGCACTGCAAAGTTTGTTTGTAATTAAAAAGTTTGTATGCAGTAGTGAATGTATATTTGTAGGAATATAGGGTGTAGACTTGAACTTGAAATATGCTGGAATACTAGAGTGAACTGTTTTATGACGAAGAATATTGCTTATATTGACAGTATCTATTCCTTTGTAGTGAATTTGAGTAGAAGGAAATGGCGGCATGATTCGGAAGGAATGTCATTCATAACTTGTGATGGTTTAAAGAGTCTGTAATGGGCAACATCTATAATCATAGAATTCAGTCTGTATTCTGGTGTTAAAAAATCCAAGTAGGGACCAGCTTTGGCTTCTTCAAATAACGTACTCAAAACTCTCAGTGGAACAGAGTAAAATTTTGTGCGAATATGCTGGGGACTGTTGACGCAAGATAAAAGTGATTCGTGTGTGACATCGTGTATACTTGGTCTTTTATATGAACGATGTCCAAGATATGTTTATTTGGAAAAAATCTACCACATTGATATTTACTTGTGGACTAGTCAAATTTCCTATACTGTATATATTATAGTTGCATCCATATGGAAACGCGGTGCCTGGAGTCTTGATCCATGATCTTCTCGTTCTCTACAAAAGGGGTTACGTAAGGTTGCATTGTTAGTATTATGATAATTTTTTTTCTAGAATCCTGACTCTCATAGACAAGATAGATGGTGTAGAGAATTAAAATCTTAATAGAGAAGTTGGTTTCAAGCATTATTTATTTGAAATTCGTTTATTTAGTGACCCCCTTAGTTTCCCCGACATATTTTAATCCACAGAGGTTACACTCAATAGCGTAGACAACGTTAGAGGTTTTGCAGGTAAATTTTTCAAAAATGTTAGTACAGAAACTATACGTCCGGTGAGATTACTAGTAAATGAATTTCTAGAGATCAATATATCACAGGTTTTGCAATTTTTACATTTTGAAATGGAGCAGATGAGATCTGAAGAGGAATCAAAATATTTCTTAATGGAACATGGAAATCTTTAATTTGTGTATACGAATTTTCTGTACCAACGCTGACTACTTGACGACTGTACATATTATAAATATTTGATACCTCGAAGGATAATCCGAGGGAAGCCAATCATTTTGTTAGAGCCTGTCTCTTATAGACTCCACATAGTGACACCTTTTTTATACTGGGCGACGTGTCAGCCATTATTGTTCCGTTATTGTATATATTCATGGAAGAACATATCGAGCGACAAGTATCCTCGGGGATAGAGTTCACCAGCAGAGATGCATGCTCGATGGTTAAATGAAAAGGTGAGGATAACAAACTGATCAATATCATAACCCCTATAATGTATACAAAATAAAGAGTTGGGCAGAAACGGGCCTCTGAATGTACCAAAGGTGGGATCAGGTGTTTAAGAAGAGTAAGCATCCCCTGTCGATCAATCACTAGTCGAGAGTCCTATATATTAATTCGTTTTATCATCATGGAAGACAAGAAGAGATCCTTTAGTGTGTAACGAAGCAACTGCAAAAGATTATTTTTGGAAGAAAATGGAGTGCTAATAGAATAATGTATTCATTATTGATCATATAATTAATCATTCATTTGACAGTATTCGCAGGTTTATTTTCTTTTGATAGCTTTTTAAATTGTAATGGTTGGCATTTCCTCATGAACGATATGCAGCTGCTATTAATGAACGTATTAATATAGAACTAATTGATAGATATAGTATGTCTTTTTAACGGCAGATTATTCTGACAGAAATGTTGTAGAATGTAAATATAAGAAATTAATTTCTTTTTTAATATACATGAGGCTATGAACTGCAATGTTTCTTTTAATGAAACGCTAATACCTAAGTAAAGAGACGCAGTTCATGTTTTTCAAAATGAAATTTATATTTTAAAATGTATCTAGATTCTTAGTTTAATCATCATCAATTGTTTTGAGTTTCAGTTTGTTTTGAATGATGCTTTTTGTTGTTTCACTTTGAAAATACCGGTCGCAGTAGCGCAGTGGTAGAACGTTAGCTTCGTAACCGGAAGGTCGCGAGTTCGAGTCCCGCTCGTGTCATTACCGCGTTCAACCTAGGACGTGAACATTGGTAGTGATTGACTCTTCGCCAAACCTTAAAAACGGAGGTTCCGCGTCGCAGCAGGCGTTGTTACGTTAAAGAACCCTCGCTGCTACGACCGTAAGCGGTAAGCATAGGTCTGAATTTGTAGTAGTTCACTTACAACGGGTGGTGTCTCAATATGAGTGAAAAATTCTCGGCGGGATGTAAAACAATCAACCACAAGCGCACACAATAAATTTTGAATATAAGTAAAATTCTCCTGGCGATTACACCAATATTCGTTATGTTCAATAATATTCTGGAATCTCTAACTTTAGGTGAATGCTAGCTATGCAAAACGCACGACATTGTCTGGAATAAGGCTTTTGATGACATTCCGTGATTTCTCGCTTGGAATTTGATGCTTCTGTTGAACTGTGGATCAGGTATGATGATATTTTGTGATTTCTCGCTTGGAATTCGGTACTTCTGTTGTTGTCTTACAATCTGAACCGTGAATCAGGTTTGGAATCTTTTGATGATACTCGCCCGTCATCATATTTTGTAACTTTTAACTTTATATCATCAACAGTTGGATAAATATTACAAATCCAAAAAATAAAGTACATTTAATGAAAAAATAAATACAATATCAATAAATAAATTATTTTATATGAAGAAAAAATTATAAATGTTGAGATTCTTTTGTCACGAAGCATGCGTTTTTCAATACAAAACGATGTAAACAACAATGTATGATACGAGTCCATCGTTAGGAATTTTTATCGACCAAATATTAAGCTATTTATGTGGAGTTTTTGAGGAGCAAGAGTAAAGGGTGCTGTTTTTCCTAACATGATGTCTGTTATCCACTGTAAGTAGGGTTTGGTTCTCGTGTACACACCCGGTTTCATGATCTGAGCACATCCGTTTCCCCATGAGATAACGCCGCCTACTTCCCAGCGATTATTTCTTCGACAGCTTAATGGCCCACCGGAATCACCCTACAATACAAATTCCAGTGGATGGAGCAAAGAGTAATTTTGTTGAAAATATGTTGCACTTCTACTTACTGTGTAATAAAAGGAAAGGCGCCAATCTGCGATAACTAACAACGAATTGCATGTATAAATCCACGAGACTTTTCGACAATAGCCATTTTGTTTGCATGGTTCATTAGACGTCTCCAATTATCATTACATATGAATAATATTTGGCACATATCATTGAGCAGAACTGTAATTTGCTATAGACGTTTCTCGTTCTTTTGTAGTTCTTCAAAAATTCAAATACCTGACACGTATCTATTCCACCGAATACATATCCCCCACACATCATGTTGTCTGTAACTTGACTGTATATTTTCTTACAAATAGTATTGTTCAACAATGGCATCTTTGCCTCCTGTAAAATCGTGGTCTTTGCTGCACCTGTTGAGCCTATTGTGAATGTTAAATTAAAACCCCTTCTTTCTAGTAACTTTAGAATAATACTTTGGCGGAAACTTGTTCAGTTTTCCTCACAATTAAAGCAAGTGTTGACGACAACACTTTTTAAAAACTGAAAACGGATGTCATTTTAGAAATTACATATTTAAGAAATGAAAATTGGATTTACCAGCCATTGTATAATGATGCTTTAATAATGTATTATCTATTGTGCGTGTTCGATATTGTTTCCACACAATTATCATAACTGAGTTTTTCAAAAAAGTAATGAAGCATTTTTTTACCTGTGTTTCCCCATCCAGCTACAAAACAGTAGTCATCTTGGAAAGGTGCTTCGGAAGCCAAAGGCAAACATATGCTATTGACGTAATCCGTGGTGGTGTCAGCCGGCCTGTTCAACTTTATCAGCGCAATATCAAAGTCGTGAGCCGCCCTGGTATACAATGGGTGGACAAACAGCTCAGATACATTGTAAGTTTGTTCGGAAGGATCACGACGTAGAAGATTATACTCCCCTAATCGAATGCGTACATCTCTCTTGTCAGTTGTTCTAGAAAACGATAGTTGATTAAAAATTCCCATGCATATTCTTATACAAGCTGCAAATTTACATGGACGCACAATGTCATGTGAAAATGTATTGGCGTATGTAAAGTTGAGGTTTTTTTAGGGGAGGGGGTATGGTTTTTGTTGTTGTTGTTGTTGTTTTAATGTAAAGTATAATAAAGTTTTACAAAGGTTCTCCCTCAAAAATAGAAAAATTACAAACATTGTATGATTTATGATGCTCTTAATGTAAATCATAAGCGAAATCTTTATGAAAAAAGATTGATACTCAATGCAAAACGATACTAAATACTAAGTAATTAGAATACTTTTGACAATAGGCGCTCGGTTGAATCCACATTTACTGAAGATTAAATTAAAAGCTTTGGCTTTTGTTTCTTATCATATATTATAACTTTTATACATGTACTGCAAAACAAATTTCAAATTTCATAACCCTATATTACGATGCAGTGTACTGCTAAAAACAATGGTTGGTTGGTTGGTTGTTGTTTATTGTTCCGTTCAGGACTTTTTCACTCATATCGAGACGTCGCCACTGCCGGTGAAGGGCTGCAGACTTTAAGTCAATGTTCGGCGCGTACGGCCTTTGAGCAGGGAGGAATCTTTACCTTGCCACACCTGCTGTGACACAGGGTCTCCGTTTTTGACATCTCATCTATAGGACCGCCCTATTTAGTTGTCTTTTACGACAAGCAAGGGATACTGAGGACCTCTTCTAACCCGGATTCTCACGGGAATAAAAGCAAAGGTCTTAATAACATTTTTATTCCAGAATGAAGGGCTTGGGCATCGTTTGGCTTTATCAAAATGACCCCAGTCTGTCAGACTCACAAAAATGAATGTTGGAAATTTCTTTGTCTTAAATTCATCTTGTCAGTGTCGAATTTTTCCTATTCAACTTAATTCTGAATGCCAACTCCAATTTTGGGCATCGTTTAAAAGGACATAATTGTTGAAATTTTCTTTCCTCAAATAAAGGGATGCAAATAAATTACTTATTTTGAAAATAACTATGACCAGTTGATATATTTCTGTAAAAATGGACAGTCCATCACTCCTTGAACAAACCCATTATATATTCATAATAACTGCATTGTCATCTTTTAGGAATGGTAATAGATCCTATAATTAAATTCTGAGCTTTATATTAGTGATGCCTCCTAGTGACAAATACAGGGCTTTCTTTTATAGGGCCCTCCATACACAAATTTAAAAAATGTATCCCTTTGAACGTATACATGTATATCCATCGAATTTACATCCTATAGCTCAAGCCTGTAATGATAGTCATTTCCTCATGAATGCGATGCAGCTGTGAGCACTGTGCGTATGGATCTTGATAGATATAATATATTGGTTTTGGAGTTCCAAAAAAGTAAATATAAATTTGTTAAATAATCCAGAAAATTATGAATTTAACAGATATAATTTGATCTAAAAATGCTGTATTGCATAAAAATGAAATCATGCATTGAAGCTTCAAATGTTTTATAAATAATATGATAGGGTACGTTGTATCCAATAGAAACCCACTCTAACCACAAAAAAGCATGGGTATATCCCAGTTATCTTTCGTAAGATTTGTTCTCGTGTTTTGTTTGTTTTCTTGATTTATGTTTTTTATTTCTTTTGCTTTGTTTTATGTTTTCATGGTGTAATCTGTAGTATAAACTTGATTGCAATACAGCTGTCTTTTAATTAGCAAAAAAAAAAAAAAACCACGTATTGAATATTTTCATGTACAGTGCATAAAGGTTCTGAAGATACCTATCAAAGCAGTGAGCTGCGGTAAGAATCCACTCGTCGTTTACCAAACTTCCGGCACAAAACTGTTGCTGGCTCATTGGTGGAATGTGGAGGAATACGCTGGCCAACCACGGCCATTTTCCGCGAGAGGAGGCATGTCCCCCAACAATTCGGGGGTTCTTGATCGGGATTTTCGGCACACCACAACCTGTATAACCACAAATAGCCGAAAATATATTTACATTTTTTGCTGTAAAAATCATGTGGACATATTGAATTTCTACGAAATTAACTAGCAACCGAAAAAATGTAAAACATAACAAAAAATCTGAATAAATACCCTGTGGATTTGGTGAAGTTTTACATATGAGGCCAACATCCTCGGCGTGCGTGCAGTCATGGGCAGCAAAGCTAAGAGTACAGAGACACACGAAAGTTTATAATTAATCAAGGAGGGCATTGAACAGTGTTATTACTCAACGATAAGAAATATTTACATGCTTTTGAAAAGTTTCCCAAATACTGTCAAACGAGTCTTATGATTAAATCAGCTATCTTAAACTGGTTCCCCTTACACATATCGATCTTAGCATTAAATTTCATATGTAGTTTCATTTAGATTTTACATATTTTCAAAATAATCTTAATGCAAATCTACATCTCATTTTACAATTCCTATTCGGTAATTACAATTATTTTCAAAAAAGTACCTACTTATTCCTTCTACATTCCAATATTGATTTCTCGTTTCCCAGACAACTTATTTCGTCGATCCAAATTTGCCCAGTCCCTTGACCAAAGTTCTTTACTTTTTCAGCACCGTAACTATACGTAAAGAGAAGAAAATACGTGGACTACATTGTCAATGTAAGTTTCGTCGTTTTCGATATCTTCTTGGGGCAACTTTACCCTCAAACTAAACTTTAAAAAATTAAATGACCATTTCTATATCTATCTTGTCCAGAAATTTATCTGGGTAATTTCATTCGTTCGTGCAAAAAGAATACCGTACTTGTAATGTTAGTACGTTAGCTAACGATATCCTTTTAGCTGAAGATCCTCTCAAATAATTCATTACTTTCCTTAGAACTATAATGAGGACACGATATTGATGTATTAATATATGGTACTCACGGAAAGCCGAGTTGTTTACAGGCAATGTTGGCAGCTACGATATCAAATCCGTCATCGCACACAGTCCCCCATTGGTTCGCAAAGTTTAACTGCAAGATTCCTTCATTTCTCTTACCGGCAACACTCAGAAGTCGGAGATAATTGGAAATCATCGGAATATTTGTCGTGGCTGTGAAATTGATATATATTGCATTGAGTTTAGAGAAAGATAATGTGGAAAACAACACTTAATGCCGTTCATTTTTCTTTATCGTGTTGACACTCGTACGGCATTTTTCTTACCCATTTCTGGACGTTTATGTCATTTCTGTAGCACTCAATTTACGGTATCTTGTTTAATATCAAAATCATATTTAAATTTCCAAAATTTTGAACTGTTATATACTGAATATGTAAGTTATTGGAAAAAAGAATATTTACAGAAACAATTTTAGCTTAGAAATATATATCTTAAAATACACTTTTTAAAAATGAGGTTTATTTGTATCAAATTCTTTTTAACCTACAGCAGAAATATATATATTAACTCATGCATGCTTCAACATTTTGTAAATAAGATCGCCAAATTTACTTTAAAAGGTTGTCATAAAATGTTACTACATGTTAGTTTTCAAAAGTGGTCATCTCAAAAGCTAATATAAAGTATATACTGAGTATGGTATTCAGAACGACTTATGAAGGTGATCGGCGGGGAAGTCTTAAAATGGTTCTATATTTATATTTATTCAGTAAGTTGGGGGGTAGGGGGATATACACAAGATCTATCTATTTTCGCTATCCACACTTTATAGATACTTGTATGAAACACTGGATATATTTGTATAACCTTGACTATGTATATTGTATGGAGAGGGCTGTCCAATTACGTTTTCAACATAATAAAATATTGTTTATATTAAACTGGATGTTGGAACAAGTTCTTATCATGATGGTCTTTCTGTAAATCATGACAAAGACATCCACTGAACTCACGTGTGCAGTTATTTTCGTCCGCTCCATCACTACAGTCACTGACGTAATCACAGCGCCAGCGACTGGGGATACACTTGTTCTGCCTCTTACACAGGTATTGCCGGATCGAGCACCTGACTGGTTCTGCAAAAAAAAAAAAACAAACAAAAAAACTTCAGTTGTCAGACCGATATTGAATACGTTTCATTTCACAGAGAAGAAAATAATTAAAACTTATTTCTGATTACGTTTTACCTAGATTCTTATTTATTTCAATTTTGAATACGTACGACCGTTGATTTCTCTTGGTCTACTGCATATAACACCGGCATATTTGTTCGTTCTGCAGTTTCTTGCTGAAGCGTAAATTTAACATATCTTTCATATTGAGACAATACTATAATTTGGGTAATACATTTACCTGTCATTGTGAGCGGTTATTTTAGTTATTATCTGTACCTTTCAATGAGGGACAATGTTATATCTTTGTGATTATTTGTACCTGTCACAGAGAGACGTTGCTGTATCTTTACTATTACCTGTATTTGTTGCAGAGAAGCATTGCTATATCATGCCTATTGCTTGTAACTGTCACAGACAGACATTGCTGTATCTTGGCTAATATTTATTCCTCTCGTGGAGATACTTTGCAATAGCATAGCTATCACAGAGAGACATTGCTATATTTTAGCTATTATCTGTAAACCTATTAAAGAGATATATTGCGATATTTTAGCTATTATCTGTATACCTATTATAGAGAGACATTGTTCTATTTTAGCTATTATCTGTACTTATTACAGAAAGACATTGCTATATTTAGCTATTATCTGTACCTATTATAGAGCTATTGTTATATTTTAGCTATTATCTGTACCTATTACCGAGAGACATTGTTATATTCTAGCTATTATCTGTACCTATTATACAGAGATATTGCTATATTTTAGCTATTATCTGTACCTATTGTAGAGAGATATTGCTATATTTTAGCTATTATCTGTACTATTACAGAGAAACATTACTATATTTGTTGTAATTATTTGTACCTGTGGTAGAGTTACATTGGTCTATATTATCCTCAGAGCCTTTACATTGCATCTTCGAAAAATTTCCATCTATTCGTTGTATTCGCTACAAATGTAGATAACTTATGAACACTCATTGAGGTTACTTATTACTATGGTAATCATATGAATTCACTTTACAATTACAGTAAAAAGACATTATATGAATTCACTTTACAATTACAGTAAAAAGACATTATATGAATTCACTTTACAATTACAGTAAAAAGACATTATATGAATTCACTTTACAATTACAGTAAAAAGACATTATATGAATTCACTTTACAATTACAGTAAAAAGGCATCATATGAATTCACTTTATAATTACAGTAAAAAGACATTATATGAATTCACTTTACAATTACAGTAAAAATGCCTTACCCTGGATCTGGGCTTTACTACACTGTCGAATCCTAACTGACGACAAATTACTTCGGCCACCTGTGTTGTCCAGAATTCGTCAGCGCAAACTTTGTTCCAAGATCCGTCATTTTGTTTTAGTTCCACGACTCCCGCTGTCGGGGATCGACCAACGAGGCGAACTTCGTCCCACACTAAGAAATAAAGAACTAACCTTCACTTTTACATATATTCTTCACGAGGAAATGATTTGGTTTTGATTTGCATATTTTTCTAGAGGAAATGATTTATTTTTTTTTTATTTGAAGTACATTATTACCTTGACGTCGAGTAACAGAGTAAGTAAAATGGATAAGAATTTGGAAAATGATTAATTTTTCCATCGGCATCTTTTAACGACAATGACAACAAAATGACCATCTCTAAGCATTAGCGCTTCTTTTATCTTTGTTGGGTCTGTTTATAGGCCAATGTAGTTGAACTCATTGCCCCTATTGGTGACCTATGAGAAACAAATAGTGAATTTATCATGGGCTTTAAGAGATATGTTATTCAAGTTTGCAATTTACTCTGAAGAGGCGCAGTCGATAATTCGTGTACTCGATCGGTGGAGATAGCCGGTTGTTTGGTTAGCCTGATTCATTCACAAGGACTAGGCCTTGACGTATATCCGAAATACGGGATCGGAAAGAGGCGAATATTATTGAGTCACCTAAATAAACAATTGGCTTTTCCAAATGACCGTCCAGTCAATGACACATTCACATAATCAAATCGGGAATACACTGTACACGCTTTTAAAATCATATTCATCCACACATGTAGCATATGTTGACGTAATGAACATATTAAATTAGAATCTAATAAACACCCTACCCAAAATGCTGGTGACGTCTCTAAATGAATGAAAAATTCTCGTATGGGCGTAAAATAACAAAGAAGCAAAATATTTTTCAATGCGATTGTTCTACATGCAAAGGATATATTAATGCCTACTAAGTATCTAAACAAGTTTAACTTGTAATACGCACGTGTACCGCAAGACCCACGTGCATTTGACTTTAGAACACACGTGATTCAATAAACATTCTTTTACAATGTCTACTAGCAGAGGTCTACTGTATGATAACGGCATATATGTAAATGTAAAAGACTGAAATTTTTCATTCTCCATTCGATGAAAAGGTGAAGATAGCGAACAGTGATCAATCTCATAACTCCTATATGGACTCCAAAATAGAGAATTGGTCAAACAGGGATCCCTGGATATACCTGAGATGGGATCAGGTGACTAGGAGGAGTAACCATCCCATGTCGACCAGTCACAAGCGCCGTGAACCCTGTATCTTGATAAGGTAAACGGAGAAATCCGTAGTCAGAAGCAATGTGCCAAGATGACCTAACAATTGGTATCACACACGTTAAACAGCATTTGACCCAATGACAGGTTTACGAATTGGTGTAAATTCTTAAATGTACGTGTGGAATTTAGTATCGCGTAATTTCGCGAGAGATATCACTCGCGAAATAAAATTAGTCGCTTTTATTTTTATGGTTTTTTTATGCTAAAATACATGAAAAAGTCTTGATCAACAGAGCACTCGCGACTTTATGTTCTCGAGATTCGACATGTCTGAATCATTTTACGATATTAAGTACTCGCGTAAAATTAGGAATTTACAGTAATACCTTTACAAGTGGCCATTGCAGGCATGATTTGTGTCTATATTTAAAAAAATGACCGTATACCACAGGGTTGTAAATATTCATGTACATGACATCGTATATAAGTAGTGTACACGCCATGAATAAAATTTTGGCGGGTGTTAATTATAGCCAATTTTAGCAATAGGATTCAAATCGCAAAAATTAATAAAATAATATAAACTAGTAGAGGATATCAATTAAATCGCCAAAACCAAATCAGGGGCGTAGCTTTCTATACACTAGTCCGTCATGGCGTGAACATCATTCAGTCAAGAAAACAAAGTTGTATAAAGCGACCATAAATTAAGCAGTTTGTGACTAATCTTGCTGAATACTTTTGAAAATTATCAAATGATCATATTAGTTTATTCAAACTCATATTGGCATTCTTTGAATTTAAAGCGTAGATTTTGTTCACAGAAAACGCTAAAAACCCAGGAGCTTCCGGGGGCTTCGCCCCTAGTCCCCCCTCCCAGGACTTTGACCTGGACCCACTGGGCATGTGGCACCTCAAGGCGACCCCAGATCCTCTGTCCTTTATGCCATTCACATTATTTCTTTCTAGCTACGCCGCTGCAAAAACAAATATGACATCCCTTTAACATCTGCCATAATTCTCGCTATATGATATTTGATGGTAATATATGCAAAATCTGCAAAAGTTTATTCTAATCAAAATCTGACCCAAAATAGTAAAATGTATGATATCACCGGTTTGTTTATTCTATCTGGACACTTTGATATAATTTACTGTCTTATTAAGTTTCATTTACAAACACTCGTGATCCTGGTAACATGACAGTTAAACAGAATCACTGTCCGCAATGAACACTATGCAACCATCAATTATGTAAGCACATTTGCTTTGTTAATTAATTCCGATCGTGTCAACGCCCAGTGGCTAAGATACTTACTTGGGATGTCAAGATGAATGAATGACCGATACTGGTATATATAGTACAGTGTACTCTTCATTTTTCTTATGGACTCAAAATCTCAGGCTGAGGATGGCCAGTAAGTATTGATATTTTCGAATTTCATAGATTTTATATCTTAATTTGCATATATATTCCAGAAATTTATTTTTGAAATGCAAAGTTTATACTGGGATGAAAACGGATAACTAACTAAAAATGTTATCTGAAATTTACGAGGGCGAGCCAATAAGTAACCAGCCTAATGTATTTCCGGTTGACTGAGACGGTTACGATTTTCATGCCTTGTTTCAATTTCAATAAATATTTTATACCTGGATACAAAATTGCACGCGTATTGACTCATTCTTTAATAAGATATTGAATGTCAAACATGGCTAGTGATGTTGAGTACCGTGCTATAATTCGGTACTTGTATTTAAAAGGTAAAACAGGCAAGGAAATACACGGTGAGTCAGCCGATGTTTATGGATCTTCTGCACCATCTTATACTCAGGTTAATTTCTGGGTAAGGGAAGTCAAACGCGGTAGAACGTCTTTAGAAGATGAAGCCAGGTCTGGACGCCCACTCTAATAGGCGAATTCAGGTGGAAGAAATAGCGCAGGAATTAGGCATTTCACATGGTAGCGTTTCAGCAATCCTAAATGATTGTTTAAGTATGCGGAAGCTAATAGCCCGCTGGTTCCCCAATTCCCTTAGTGATGAACAAATGACAACCAAAGCATCAATACGCAGCGCCTTGTTGAAGTGTATTAGGTCAACAGATGATTTTCTTTTGCGTGTGGTGACTGTAGATGAGACTTGAATTCATTATTATGAGCCAGAGAATAAAGCTCAGAGTCATCTGTGGGTAGGGCGGGGGTCTCTGAGGCCAAAGAAGTTCAAGATGCAATCATCTGCTGGCAAGGTGATGGCCACATTATTTTGGGACTCAAAAGGCATTATTATATTGGACTTTTTACCCAAGAGAAGTACAATAACTGAAGTGTACTATACAAAATTGCTAGACCAGCTGAGAACCGCCATCCGTGAAAAAAGCCGAGGTAAACTCTCTAAAGGTGTTTTGCTGCAACAAGACAAGGAGAGAGTCCACACTTGCAAAGTTGCAATGGGTGCTGTAGAGTGGAACGGGTATGAATTAATACCACATCCTGCCTATACGCCTGACCTAGCTCCTAGCGACTTCTTCCTATTCCCAAACTTGCGGAGTGGGTCAATGGAAAGGACCCTGACTTTTTTCAGGTCTGGGCTGATAGCACTTGAACACCGTTGGTCTAAGTACATCACACTAAAGGGCAATTACATCGAAAAAGAAGAGGTGAATCTCAACCGCAAATAAGTTAGGCTGGTTACTTATTGACTTGCCCTCGTATGTGTCATTTTCAGTGATTGAGAAGATTTCTTTGTTAATACTTAATAATTGTACAATATGACTATATTTATCAGTGCCATTTTTTATTTGCAAAATAACATCTCCCAGAAATGACACTATACAGTCCATCTGTTATGTACAGACGCCTGTGTCAGGATAGAGAATTAGAATTAAAATAACTGGCGGAAGCCACTCATTTCAACAGGCATATGTCAGTTCTTCTTCAACTGCTCTCTCTCTCTCTCTCTCTCTCTCTCTCTCTCTCTCTCTCTCTCTCTCTGAAAGGGGGCGCAACTCCTGTAATCCCCCTCTCCAATGATTAGTAATTGTATACGTGTTATACAATTAACAGCGTTATCGTTTGTCGAATTGTGGTCAATTTATAAAGTCATTTGTTTACTTTTCCAATGTTTTTGTCTTTGATACAGTCACAAATAGTAATGATAGTCATTTCTTCATATTTACATTTGCCTTATATGACACTATTAACGAAAATGACATTCAATTTTCCATAACATGACGTCAGTCATGTGATCAGACTTTTCTCTTGCGTATGAATACAATCACCGCTTCAAAAGTATTTGAGTTAATTGTACAAGGTACTTTCACCTGTCTTGACATTATTCCAGAAACAAAATAAATAAAACGCATCAGAATATTTACAGAGAGTTTATTTTGTAAATAGACGAGAATTTCATTAGTGAATAAAACAGAAATATTCAACATACCGTTCAGTTGTTTTACCTTTTAAAAATACCGTCTGCAACTAAACTGCAACTTCTGAAGTATAGCGAATCCATACGATGTCTTTGATATTTACATTATGGCAATGTAATATTAGATTTACTTTATGATAATATTAACCTGTTGTTTCGGGGCAATAGCCATCACCACCATGACCAAGGCTGTTTTCGAGCTCGAAACATTGGTCAAGTCAGGGCACCTCTGCGAGTCTCCATTTAAATCCTACAACAGAAATTTTTCGATTTAAAAGTCTGTTTCAGTTTGTGATTATCTTCTCTTACACACCCTGGAAGTATAAAAAAATACATTGTTTCTTTTCAAAAACCTCACCTAGAACTTAACGTCAACTTGATCCATTTATCCTTTGTCATTTCTCTTAGATCCTCTGAATTTCTGTCGAAATCTGTGTTCAGCAATTGCGTTGGTAAGGTAGGAGACTGCCACCGTTTCTCCATCACCGATTGACCATATGTAGTTTACTCCGAGCTTCTTGTTTTAAACTGAGTTGACTTGCCTCTCTTAATTATCTTTATCTTACACTTGTATCATTTTTTTAAAATCCTTCTAACATAAATATTTATATTTTATATTCTCCTTGATATTATTCCCAATTATTTATTCGATCAAAGTCTAACGAACTATATCTTGTGTTGCACGATCGTCTGCCTACACAAGTATGGAAGATGGAAGCTAGATGAGAACACAAATCGTAACAGAAATATAAATACATTTCCGTGTTTGCCCATCTCTCTGATTTGTATTTGTATTTTCTATAGGAATCACGAGATTGAATACTGTTAGTTATCTTGGCCTTTTCATATAAGATATAATGTTTTGAGTATTATTGGGATATGAAATGAAGTTGGCACGTGATCAAATGTACTATAACACCTTTCGGGTGTTATAGGATTTGATCACGTGACCAACTTCATATCATATCCCAATAACACTCAAAATACAATATCTTGTTTCTTAAATGAATGCATTGCAGTTGTAAACAATGCGCGTACAAATCTTGAAAAATATAGTACGTCTATTTTACTTTTAATGAGGCGCCAAATGAAATTTATTACTTCTTATGTGGTAGTTCTTATGCATTACATGAAAAAAGGGTACTAAATATACAACCATACTAACTTAACCTCTTTATAAAAAATAATGTTACCAGTCGCAGTAGCTTAGTGGTTAGAGCGTTCGCTTCGTAACCGGGAGGTCGTGAGTTCGAGCCCCGCTCGTGCCATGGCCGCGTCAAACCTAAGACGTAAAACTAGGTAGTGATTGCTCCTTCGCCAAACGCTTGGCATTTAGAAGTGCGAATCACGGGTCTTTCGGATACGACCTTAAAAACGGAGGTCCCATATCACGGTAGGCGTTGTCACGTTAAAGAACCCTCACTGCTACGACCCTGAGCGCTAAGCATAGGTCTAAATTTGGTACTTCACCTACAGATGGTGACTTCTCAATATGAGTGAAAAATTCTCGAAGGGACGTAAAACAAACAAACAAAAAATAATGTTCACCAGCACGAAGTGCATTATTTTCTAATAAGTGGCCGCAAATGAATTAAGTGGCGGCCACTAAATGATAAATAAGAGCCGTCACATGAATACGGCTTCGAGATATGAGCTCTTTTGTGATGAAGGAAAGTTCAGTATTCTTTTGAACGCTTGGGTGGGTTCAAGATGTATGCATGTATTACAGATTGGCTATGTACATAATGATGAAAGTTATGCAAGCTTAAATTTTGTTTATGTCAGCCGTTGTAATACTATGGAAGCCCATTTAGGACCTCTAAAAATATATTTTTAAATTTGAATAACGAATTTCAGAATTCGTTATTTCGAATTTAATTCGTTATTTCAAACTTTAAAATCGTTATAATGGATTAAATTTGTTATAACGAATTTGTAGACTTCGTAGTAATGGATTTCATAATTTGATATAACGAATTAAATTTGAAAGAACGAATTCTGAAATTCGTTATATCAAATTTCCTGATTCGTTGTAACAAATTTTCATAATTTGTACTAATCTTGCGATATCTTTGTCAAGCTACAATTATCATGAAATTCTCTTTATGAGAACCACTCTTATTAACAGATTGTATTAATTCGTTTTTTGTCTGCTATTCCTTAATTATCGCGAATTATATACTAATTTGATATCAACAATTTTATAACCATTATATCGAAATTTGATAATTTGATATGACCATTTCTAAAATTCGTGTTTTCAAATTTAATAAATTTTAAAATTTGTTATAACAGATTTAATCCGTTATAACGAATTTAAAAGTTCGAAATATCAAATTAAAAATCGTAATAACAAATTCTGAAATACGTAATTTCAAATTTAAAAAATACATTTTTGATAGGTTCTAAATGGTCTTTCGTAGTATACAATAACCTAACCATATCAAGAATAATTTGTTTGAATTAGGCCATTAATTTGAATATGAAATTATATTGTTATTTCTTCTTCCATACAAGTCCCCGTGGGGATCCGGGATGTTAGATTAGATCCTAGTACCCCTTGCTTGTCGCAAGATGCGACTAAGTGGGGCGGTCCTTCGGATGAGACCGCAAAAACCGAGGCCCCGTGTCACAGCAGGTGTGGCACAATAAAGATCCCTCTCTGCTGAAAGGCCATAAGCGCCGAGCATAGGCCTAAATTTTGCAGCCTTTCACCGGCAATGGTGACGTCTCCATATGAGTGAAAGATTCTCGAGCGGGACGTTAAACAATATTTAATCAATCAATCTTCTACACAAGTGTTGCTTTTATCAAAGAAAGATGGTAATTATCGATTTTTGTTAGAGCTATCATATTATACAATGCTCATAAACTTACCAACTTTGCGCTTCTCTGCAGTTCCGATGGCTGTATGACGTTTGGTAATCATCCTTTAGGCAATTCATGAGAGCAGTGGTAAGCACTTGTACCCACTGCGTGAATATGACAACACATTTTGCGTCTCATTGTGCGAAAGAGTTCGAATAAGGAAAATAACTATTGGGCAACTCGGAACTTGCGTATTTAAATAGCGACCGCCAGTTAATGGATATCCATTCTCTATCCCGACACCTACCAGCTTCCGTAGTTACATGTATGCTACTGGCCAATCCACACGGAAAGACTCTAACTGGGGAAAGTAATACAGGGTCGGGTCTGTGTAAAACCATTATATTTTTTCCCGTCAAGTTACAATAGCGTTAATTTTGTTTGATTCGTAGGAAGATATGCTGTCATTAAGAGGCTTTACTTTCTTGCGTGAAATGTGTTCTAACGAATAAAATGTTACTACCATTGTGATCTTTGTTGTAAATCTGCTTTTGAACTACAGGGGGGGGGGACCTAATCGATTTAAGAAGTACGAGTGCAATGATAAAAATCCATATTTTACCAAGAAATCTTCACTTGTAATACCTGTCATTAGGTCGAATGGTGTTAGACGTGTTCGTTACTAACTAGCACTGCGTTCTTTTCACGTACATTCTGATTTTGACTAAGGATTAGTTCGTTTAGGTATGAAGATAGAGGGCTAACGGCGGATGTGACCCGTCAACATGGGATGCTTGCTCCTCCTAAGCGCCTGATCCCATCTTTGGTTTTCCAGGGGTTTATGGAAAGCTAACGGGGCAGTGTCCCCTGTCGTCATAATGAGGCACCACAGCTTGCAGGTGTTGAAATTTCATTGAACGAAGGATGAATTGACGTGTTACATGTGGCACTTTAAGAGTTGTATAAACATTGGTTACAATCTAGGTGGATTCAATTTCAAAGATTAATAGAACAAATGATGGATTTATCTATACCTCAAAACAAAATTTTATCATCATTTTCTTGCACTGCTCCTTTTCAGCGACAACCGATATCTCCATCAACGAGACGACCACACACATATTCGATACCTACAGCTTTTTCGTCCATCCGCATTGGTATAACTATCCGGTGGTCTCTGACAATTGGCATTATGCAATTGGCATATTCATCTCTATCGTTGGCATCGTTGGAATCTGTGGGAATGCCACCGTTATCTATATCTTCAGTTCGTACGTATATATGTATGTCTTAATTGTTCGTAAGGTTTTATCTTCATTATTGTCTTCGATATCTCTACAACTTTTAATGGGAACCATTTCCTCATGAATGCGTTGCAGTTGTGAACAAAGTGCGTATGAATGTTGATAAAATAGTACGTTTATTTTAAATGCATGGGAATTCCGGCAAAAATAAAAATAACAAGTAAATGATTTTTATGTAGGCAAAAGTAATTTTACTTGAAGCGTCGGGCTCTCAATAAGAATTGATAAATATTTTTAATAACCCCAAACCTCTACCTCAAACCCCCCAGACGATTTGCTACAGATAGAATGTATATAAAACCCGCCCTTTTACTAATTTTAGCACCAAAAATTTGAAAACCCCATCCAACATGTTTATTGTGAACCTGGCTCTCAGCGACTTGACATTTTCCCTCGTGATGGGCTTTCCTCTTTTAACTATATCAGCCTTCAACAAGAAATGGATATGGGGAGACACAGGTATGGAATGACTCAGTGAAACAGTTTATTGCGATTCTTTCAAGTGAGGACATTTTAATAGAAATAAGATGATTGTTGTATTTTGTAGCTTGTAAACTCTACGGATTAATTGGAGCGATATTTGGCTTAATGTCCATTAACACTCTAGCAGCGATTAGTGTGGATCGATACTACGCCATTTCTCATCCACTCCAAGCTGCCCATTTTATGACACGGAGGAAGGCGTTTCTAATGATATGTGTGGTTTGGGTATGGTCTTTGGTATCCTCTCTCCCACCATTTTTTGGCTGGGGAGATTATGTGGCGGAGGGATTTCAGACTTCCTGCACTTTCGATTACCTCACGAGAACTACAAATAATCAGACTTACATAGCTTTTATATACCTCTTTGGCTTTGCTGTTCCATTGGTGGTAATTGCACTGTCCTATATTATGATTCTCCAAGCCCTAAAGAAACACGAGGAAAAAATGAATAAAATGGCAGCCAAAATGAAGGTTGACGAATTAAATAAAAATAGAGAAAAAACTAAAGCTGAAGTTAAGATCGCCAAGATTGCCATAATGATAGTGTGCTTGTTCATGTTGTCATGGTGTCCGTATGCCACGGTAGCTTTGATTGGTCAATATGGTCATGCAGAATGGGTCACTCCTTACTTATCAGAGTTACCCGTCATGCTTGCAAAAGCAAGTGCTATGCACAACCCTCTTGTCTATGCTTTAAGCCATCCTAAATTCAGAGAGGCCTTGTACAATAAAGCTCCAGGGTTTTTCAGCTGCTGCAAGCCTCCTCCCAAATCAACAGCTTCGGCGGCCAAAGGGAAAAATGTAACCCGAACTAATAGTGGATTAAGCGATGGTGAGGCCAGTGATGTATCGAGTTGTGTCAGTAACATTAGCGAGACACATGGCAACGCCATCCAAATGCGCAAGACCAGAAAGAGCTCAAGCAACCAAGGACTAGACAACAATTCAACACAGTTGATTCAGGGTCTCGTCCAAGCTCTCGTTGGCGCCACCACTCAGCAAAATAGACAAGTAATATATGTTCCAAATGTTGTTCAGAACTCACAATCTCCTCAAGCAGTGGATCCAAATGGTGTGTACATGGTTGACAATGGAGGGCAGAAAATAGATATAAAGTCTTACTTACAAAACATAGTCGCAGCCGAGAGGATTGCAACAGTAGCCGACAATTCTGTAGAAATGACAAATGAAACCAGCGCCTCCAACAGCGAGAAAGTGGAAGGAAAAATAGCGACTGAGCAAGTTTAGAATGATTCAATTTAAAGAACAGCAATTCAGCAAGAGTAGACCGATTCAATCTGAAGAACTCGAAATCAATATTCAAACTAAAGAAAGCAAATCATCAAGTATATATTGGTTCAACCAAAAGAACTCTGATTTGAATTAGCAAATATAATTCAAACGAAAAATGAAAACCTCAAACTGTGACAGTATACAAGTGTGATAGGTTCACATGTTAGACTGTTGATCTTGTAAACACGGACTGGGTTCATTCATGTACTATACATGGAGTAACACCTAAATTTGAAACTGTAGCGGAGTAACATTAGGTTCCACTTTGTTAGCGATTGAGACACATTTAACATGTGGTGTTTTATCTCATTTCACGAATATCAGTTATTATTTTTGTTTGTTTACGTAGTGCTCCTATTTTCAGTTAATCTCGAGCTCTCTAGCATAAATTCCGTAATACTATGCATACTTGTTTATTACAACTTTGTTTCACTTTACATTAGTTTTAACCTTTTTAGACGTATTTGTTAATTTTTCTCTAACTTTTAACGTTTAACCAGTGTTAGCTATAGAGTGTGAGCAATGAATGAAATAGAGAGAAAAAAGAGAGAGAATTCTATCAGTTATGATTAGTTTTCACCTCACATTATAGACTCCATTGGATTTGTTGTCTGTAGGCTGGTGTCTCATTTTACGGTGTTCAGGACAAAACATGTATGCTAGCGTGTACAGTCTGCTTGATGGGACAAAGTACATGTAATACATAGAGCGTATCTGATACAAATTGCATGTACAGATGCATTAATTTAAAAAATCGTTTTTTAAATTATTGACACAATATTTTCTGGATGAAGAAGTTCGAAACCTGTCTAAAACATTATGAATTTTTGTGTTTTTAATGCTTTTTAAAAATATTTTGATGCTTGCATGCATATGTGTGTGTGTGTGTGTGTGCGTGTGTGTGAAATGTAAGATTGTACCTTTAATACTTGGACCTTTCTATAGAACTAGAGCTCGAGGTCCAACTGCCTTTAATTGAAGTCGACTGAATTCTGTCAAACAGAAGCCTCAGTGATTTTTTTTAAATAAATATTTTCGGTATTTTGTGCTACTTTATACCATCTTCAGTTTACCACCAACATAATTCCATTTTGCGAATTCAGGAAAGTGATAGACACCAAAGTCACCAATAACGTCTCTAGTTTCTCATAGTTTATGAAATAAAATATGATTTTTACCTTGTTGAAACTTTATTGTGTCACGAGTTTGATATATATCTGTATATTTGTTGGAATTTGGCTATAATAAAACTTTGTTGTTGCCTTTGTTATATATTGTCTGTCAGTGAAATGCTTGACACATCCGTCTCGCAAAGATGTTTGAAACAAACACAGTTTTGCGTTTTATATAAAAGGTAGTTTCCAACTAAAACTGGGTTTAAGGAGTGTGGATATAATTTGACGTCTACTATCAGGTAAATTATAGTTTCAAGTATGTCATTTGGAAATTATAATTTTCCTAATAGTGGACGAAGTCAAATTATATTCCAAATCTTGAAACCCCAGTTTAAGTACAAATCTGTTTAATAAGTCTTTGTGATAAATAACGATAATTTATCTAGGAATGAATAAAATTTTCACCACCGGTAGAAACATTTTTATGAATATTTTAGAATGCTATCTCCTCGGAGACTTCAACAGTTTTTGCCTGGTTTTTAATGAAACACTCTACAAATCAATGAAGAACGCAAGGGATCGAGTTGTTGTTTAAAATTATGATTAATTATCACGCATATTGATATTATTAATTTCGATAAGCAGTATCGCAACTATTGTCAAAAAAGAAAATAAAGTTTCTACTTTTTCGCTTTAGTCTTTAGAAAAACATAAAATTGATCTTCCCCGCATATAGCATGCAGTCAATTTTACCAAGAGGGACATTGTTTCTTTTCAGTATATTGCTTGTAAGTTTTCACTCTTGTAGAGACGGTATTAACTTTTGAATTTGGACTTGCGTGTGGTGCTCAGGACCGTAGCAGGGAGAACATGTTTCGTGCCAAATCCAATCCTGAATGGTACCTTCCATTTTGAGTTTAAATCCGAAAGACCTGTGGCTTACAATTCTAATGTGGGTGCTTTGTATAGGAGGAGTCCCTACCTATGTTGAACAAGTTTTGACGCGGCACCAGGATAAAGAATCGACCTCCCCGATATGAAGCAACCTCACTAAGCTCTAAACTGCCGTCGAATGACTTTGTAAAAACATGTAGTAAAATGATTTTGAATAAAACGAATAATGGCCAAAATGTTCGGTTACAAGTTCTTTTTAACTGCTATTTAAGTTAACAAGAGGCCAAAAGGCCTTATCGGTCACCTGAGTATTAGGTTAAAGTATCACTAGCTCCAAGAGATACAGAATCTCTAATTTTTCTGTTCTGCATATCTTAGCTAAATTCTGATATTCAGCAGCAGTATAAAACTAGATGTGTTCTTTTAAAAAAAAACCACAAATACCCTCAAAAGTTGCTCATACTGATGAAACGTACTTTCTTACTTAGACCTGTCGTTCCGTGAGGAAAATTGGCCATCGACGACAATCCTCCAGCAAACAATGTTCTGGGTTCCTTTACCTTCGCCTTACCAGGTGATGTCACATTCTATACTGATGCAAGACTTTACGTAATATATATCATATAACACTATATGACTATTGTAGAATCGCTCTAGCCAGAACTGTGGGGTTATGAAATTCACAATTTTGCTACACCCTTTCCTGCTTTTCTTAAATGTGCAATTAGTTTTTATATATTATCAGCAGAATTAAAGACGTTTTTAAATGATAAAGACAATAATCACTATGATAGTGTTGTCCCACCCTAGTACCAAAATCCCTACCCCTGGGATCATGAAAATTTATATTCTGATAAAGGACTACATGCTCCTTTTAAAATATCCATTTAATTTCAATACAGCCTCAATAGCATTAAAGAAGATATTTTTTTTTAAAAATGTTTTACACATGAATACTAAATGACACGTTTGGCCCCGACCTGGAGTTAGAACCTCTACCCCATATATCATGAAATTTTTTATTTTGGTAGAGACCTTTTCTCTTTACATCACTATGCACTTAGTTTTTCTTACAGATAGCGTTTGCAAAGATGAATTATGAAAATTGGTCAATTTTGGAAGTATTTGCCCCGCCCCTAAGGCCCGGGAATGCAGGAGTCCTGAAATTTACAGTTTATGTCCTCTTGTCCCAAAAATGTTTCATACCAACTTTGAAAAGAATTGGAAGGGTAGGTATCAAGAAGTTGTCCACGCTCGACGGACAACGACGAACGCAGACCAATAGCAAAAGATCACCTGAGACTAAAATATAAATAAAAGGCCCAATGAGTGATTTTGTTTAAAGTTAGCATTTCGCAAATTCTATGGTCTTTATAACGATCTAGTTTGACAATACAACCTTCCATTGGGTCAAATGCTGTCTGACATGTTTCATACGAATTATTAGGCCTTTCTTGTCACACTGATTCTGACTACGCACTACTCCATTTACCTGATCAAGAAATAGGGCTCACGACGGGTGTGGCCGGTCGACAGGGAATGCTTACTCCTCCTAGGCTCTGGTATATCTAGAGGTCCGTGTATGTCCAACTCTCTCAGTAGCGGATTTAAAGTCCCTCCCTTTTTCCGCCACAAATTTACAAAATAATATAAGTAAAACTCCAGATTTGGCAACCAAAACGGTTGAGTATTTTGGCTAATACTTTACTTTCATATGTGCCCCCCCCTTTTTTTTCATAATTTCTGTCTCTAATTTGTATTCCATATAGGATTTGTGAGATAAATCACTGTTCGTTATCTTCGCTTTTCCCTTTTTTTAAAAATATACTATTCACATGATATTTTTGTCTAGTTCCCGTTAAATCGTTCAATTGAATTTTGGAATTGTATTTTCATTTGTACAATATATAACTTTTCCCATCATGGTCTGTTCATTTAAATGCCTAGTTAGGTTAATCTTAATAACGTTATTTCATGCATATTTTCAATTAATTCTGAGCTTAGTCCAGAAAACAGATGCAATCTTGATGAAGCTAAAGGTGAATACAAACGTTACGAACGACAGGTCAGACGGAAATACTTAAGGTCAGAGGGCAATCATCAGAGTCTGTTACGCAAAAGCGATCACAGACAATTTTAGAAAACCTTTAAGAAGAACTCTCGTTCTCCGCGTACAGGTTTTTCATAATTAATTTTTTTATTTCAAGTTTTTCTGCAATAATAATGTAGATAATAATAATACCGATATGGACCGAGCTCAAAGTTGCATTTTCGAGGAGCTAGATGCTCCAAGATCACGTGATGAATTTTGTAATGTATTAAAGAAAACAAAAGCTAGTAAATCGCCATGTTAAATGGATACTTCTGTAAATTTCGTGATATTTTTGCTCCATTATTGTCACGTTTATTCAATATTATCTTTGATCAAGGTACATTTCCAACACGTTGATCTTGGAGGAGTATTTTCCCATCATTAAAGGAAGGAGACACTAACGACACTAATAACTGAAGGGGTATAATTCTGCTGAGTATTTTGTCAAAATATTGACCACTGTTTTAAATAATAGATTGGTAAGGTGCTCTGGCGAGAATAATGTTGTGTCAGATGCTCAATTTTGTTTCAAACCACGTTTTGGCACTACAAATGCTATTTGTGTTACAAAGCGTTATTGATAGAACGTTATCGCGTAGAAATAAGTTATTTTGTTATTTTGTAGATTATCAAAAGGCAGATAATGTTAATCGGAACAAGCTATTTTTTTTTTAAATCATATCGTAGTAGCATCAACGTTAAACTACTCACAATTGTCAAATCATTACAAAGCAAATTAAAATTAATCTTCTTCTCATGTACAAATGAGAGAGGTCGTCTCCTTTTATGTTCTCCAGAGATTTGTAACTGATTTTGAGAATGCATTTATTAATAGTTTATGTGATGAAATTGAGTTTAAAGATATGATATTGTTTTTCGCTGTTGATACTATACTCTTTTCTGAATTAGATACAGGTTTACAAAACATGTTAAAAATACTTTATCGGTTTTTTGTAACAAATGGGATTTAAAGTTAATATTCAAAAAACAAAAGTTCTTGTATTCTGTAGAGGAGGGGAAAATAAACACTACCAGCAAATTGTTTTACAACGGAACTAGTTGTTGGCAGCTTTAACTGCATTGGTCTTACTTTAAAAAATTACCATTTTAATGGTAAATTTATAAAATATCAGTGAATTATCGCTGAACGAGGTAGAAAATGTGTATACCATATTCTTAGAATTTGTAATAATCTGTCACTCAACATTGAAACTAAACTTCGTGTTCTTGACGCGTATGTTTCAAGTGCTGTGAATTATGGTAGTGGAATTTGGAGATTTTAAGCCAGGTAATGATATTGAAAAGGTGCATGTAGATTTCTGTAAGCGGTTTACGGAGAGCTTGGTCGCGTGTCAGAGTGTAAGTCACGAATAATAAAAAAAGTGAAATATTTGTCAAAAGTTATCAAACTAAAAACTGTATTCTTCAATCCACATATGATGACATGATAATTTGCAATATACACCCTTTTTGTTTATATTTTGTAATTTGATATGTGTTATGCTGATGGGCAGTAAAGCCAATAGACAATTGCAATTACGAAGTGTAGCAAGTGAAGGTACACAACTCGTCAGTGTAGAACAATTCATGATCTCCTTCTGCTTGCTCTTAGTTGTCCGTGGAAAAATACAGCTCTACTTGCCATGTCAAAGAATTGTGTGTGTGTGTGTGTGTGTGTGTGTGTGTGTGTGTGTGTGTGTGTGTGTGTGTGTGTGTGTGTGTGTGTGTGTGTGTGTGTGTGTGTGTGCGTGCGTGCGTGCGTGCGTGCGTATGTGGGTGTGTGTTCCTTAACTTTACAGGATTAATATATTTCAGCGGCAGTAATGATTTCTACTCACCCTAGAATGTATTATCTACATGCTTGTATGCTCCTACAAAATTCCAGTTTAGTGGAAAGAGTTATCTGCCCTTCATAATAGCCTTTCAGTTTAAAAAAAATCAATTTCTATACATTTCATGAGTATATAATTCTCATCATTAAAAATATATCTACTGATCCCTGAAAATCGATTAGCACCGCCTAGTATTTCAGTTGCTATTGTTCGAATAACCTTGTTAACGCGATCAAGACTATACTATGGAAATGCGTTTCTCTAAGAAGTTTCCGAGATCAATGTAGAGCAACTCTAACGGATCCGAAATACAGCAGTAAGGATCGTCACTCCAATAAGGAAACATGAACACATTTCTGAAGCGTCCAGATCCCTCTCTGCACCCGTAAAGCATTACTAGCTGATGACAGGTACAAATAGTTCTGAGCATCGTGAAACCACGCGTGCGTACAGCGACGTGCGGAGCTCAAACGGATCACCTCCCCCTTTCCCGTTGCTTGCTAGAAAAAAAAAAGAAAAACTAAAAAGCTTGTTAGGTCAAAAGAGGTTCCATCATATCTTATACTTACCACCGCAAGTCTTTTTTCGTAGCATGCGATGGAAAATAGCGAGGCAATCCGATTGGTACGGAGCTTGTCGTTTTCATCACACTGAAGCAGAACTCTGGAATGATTTAGTAAGATGCGTTCCCTTTTAGATTTAAACGGGACCTTAAACCACATCTATCTAAATCAACAGACAGATGTAAAATTTATCTGAAATTTTAATCATTTTTATAAGTATGTATACCCTCATTATTCTCAGGTAGTTTTTCAGTTTTACCCATCTTATCAATATGCTGCTAACAAACAAATGATATTGTGTGAAAATTACACATTTTTCCATAATCATTTATCCACATGTAGTTAAGTATGTTCACCTCATTTTATATCCATAGTGCATGTTTAAAAGTCCAAACTATCTTATCAATTATGTAATATTTAAAACCTATAAACTGTGTCCTTTCTGTTTGTCATTATTTTACATCTCGTATATTTTTCAGTATTTTATGCAAACGTGCAGCGCCTCAGAGTAATGTATTTCATATAGAAATTTTATTATCCTTATCAGTATTAGCTTCTTTCTCTCCTTTTTAAAGGGGGTGGGGGGGTAACATTCCATTACCGAGATATTAGGTTGTGTGAAACTTCTAGTGAGTTAAATTAAGTCTCTTTACAAGTACTGATGTTAAATACTATGCCCTAAATTCCTGGGTTTTTTTTTACTAGTTATCAATAAAAACTTATTGACTTTCAGCATCAATTTTATTCATTCATCAACACTTGAAATATTTGGTTATAACTCATGAATGTAGAACTCTTAATTACCTTATCAAGAGTGAATGTAGAACTCTTAATTACCTTATCGGAATTGAATGGCTTCCAGACTCAAAGAAATTATTCATTCGTTTATGATTAAATGGAATGCAGTCAGGCATAGGAAAGGAGGTGATGGCTGGAAAGTGTACAGTAACTTGAGGTACTCGAAGACCTACCAAACAGTACCCCCACAATCATTCATTTTGGTAAAAATCAAACATTTCCAAAATAAATTTTGAATGATCATATAAAAAACTTTGAATTAACCACTCGTCCGGAATTAACCAATCGTCTGTCAGTATTTGATTACCAAACTATGAATAAAACATGATCATGATTCTATAGGCCTGAATCAAGATGAATTGTTATGTAACCATTTATAATTCATCACAGACAATGCAGTAGTGTAATTATATACATATCAGATGCATTTTGAATTACATGACCGACGATTTTCAAGTCCTATTGCTTTATCACATCAAGAGGCTCGTAGGCCTTATCGGTCACCTGAATTATAGATACAAGTATCACTAATCCCAAGGGCTATGAAATCTAGAAAAAATCATGTTCATCATATCTAAAATGCTAAATTCTAATATTCGGCAAAGTATAAAACAAGATGTGTTCTTAAAACTTAAATGCCCCCCGAAAGTAACTATACTGATAAAAGACATTACATAATATATGTAACATTAACACGATATGACTAATTTGAACCCGCCCTAAGTCAAAACCCTAGGATTGCAAAATTTACAATTTTGGTACATCCCTCTCTGCTTTTCCTAGATATGCATTTATTTTTTATTTATTTATTATTATTTTTTACTGTTTCAGCAAATTTAAAGAAGTCTTTCAAATCAAAAAGACTATAATTACCACAGTGATTTTGGTCCCACCCTGGAACCCCTGGCATCATGAAATTTACAGGTTTGGTAAAGGACTACCTACTCTGTCTAAACATCTGTTTAGTTTCAATTTAGTATCAGTAGCATCCAATAAGATATTATTTAAATGTTTTACGCATAAACACTGTATGTGGAGTCAGAACTTCTGGAATTTACAATTTTGGTAGAGACTTTCCTGCTCTGCCTCACTATGCATCTGTTTTTCTTAAATGCGTTGTAGAGAAGATTTGTTTTTTAAATTGGTACGTTTGGCAGTTTTTGTTCCTCTCCTAGGACCCTAGGGGTGCAGGAGTCTTGAAATTTACAATCTACGTCTCCAATGTTTAACTGTTAACACATTTAATCACTGGCCATTTTGACCCCATCATGATACCAAAACCCTTGCTCCCTGGGATCGTGAAATTTACAATTTTGGTAAAGGACTACCTACCTACTCATTCTATATATCTTTTTAGTTTGAATTTAGCATCAATAGCACTAAAAAGGACATTCTTTAAATGTTTTACACATAAATACTATATGCAAGGTTTGGCCCCGTCCGAGTTAGAACATCTACCTCAGCGATCATGAAATTTATAATTTTGGTAGAGGCCTTCCTGCTCTATATCACTATGCATTTAATTTTTCTTACACGTGCAGTTGTTGAGAATACTTTTGAAAATTAGTCAATTTTTGGCAGTTGTTGCTCCGCCCAAAGGTCCCAGGGGTGCAGGAGTCCAAACATTTACAATTTATGCCCCCTCCCAAAGATGCTTCATACCAAATTTGAAAAGAGTTAGAATGGTAGTTATCAAAAAATAAAAATGTCCAATTGTTAACGCATGGTGCAATGGACGACGACGGATGCTGACCTTTGTAATAGATCAACTTCGGTGATCTAAGACCCAATGGATCAAATCAAGGTACACCTTTATGGCACAAGCAATGGCTGTATTCCTGTCTGCTGCTTGGAAAACAGCACTTTGTTTTATCTTCTTTTTTTTTCTTCCTTTTTTTTTTTTTTGATATTCTTTGAGCACTTAACAGGAATGTTGATGATTATAGAGTTACAATTAACAAAATTATAAATCTGCCTTTGCGCGTACGCGGCCCTATTCTGTTTTAGTTCATGAAACCCCATAACTGTACAAAGTTCGTAATTTCTTATTGCACATTTAGTCCTTCTGCAGATCCATATCACGCTTTTGCATCATATAGATCTGGGGGATTCTGGATAGTCGCTAACGCTGAGTACTTTGATGAAATTAGCAAGTTTGATTCTCAGTAAGGTCAGACAAGTTGTTAGTGTGTAAATGTCAGACACCTCGACACAAAGTCCTCTAGTCAAACTGTAAAAATTATTACCTCGAGGCATAAAGTAATGCCGCTGGGTGTTAAACACCTACGTTAGTTTCAGGAGATTTTAAGATCTTTAAATCCATTTAAAGTGAAATGATACCATTAAGGTAAATCTATCTTCTGGCATCACACAAACCTAGACCATTAGTTTGACCTTATTCAGTGGAATTCAATGGCTTCGTCAGCGAGATGTTGATAAAATTCTTTTACTGAAGATTTGAAATATAAGACGCAGAGAATACATATAAAGGATTTGGTATTGTTAAGTGAGCAGTATGCATTGAAAATTCAGAACTATAGAATAAAGAATTAGGCGTACTAACCTAGTGATTTGATATATATTAATCCTTTAGCGCTTTATTAATGGTAAGAATAAAATAAAGTATGGCAGGTAGAATAACAGAAACAAGTTATTAAACACAGATTAGCCTCTTTCACCTGGCAGTCAACACAAACATTCTAAGGCCCTTGGTTCCATGATTCGTTTATTGTCCAACTTAAGTACACCAAAGAACGTCCTATAGAACACTATGAATTCTGATAAGGACATAACACAAATATTATTTTCCAAGAGCAAAATACATATGCCGAAGACGTATAATCAATCACATGTCAATGAAGTACAAGAGGTCCATGGGCCACATTGCACACCCGAGTTATTGCATTTTGTACCCTTGCTGTGATCCCACCCAAGATATGAAGGTCATAGTATATAGATATTTGAAATTACACAGTATGAAGGTTGGTTGGTTGTAAAACGTCCCTCTCGATATTTTTTCACTCATATGGAGACGTCACCATTGTTGGTGAAGAGCTGCGAAATTTAGGCTCATACTAGACTCTTACGACTTTTGAGCAGGGAAGGATCTTGCTGTAGCACGGTTGTTTGCCGTCTCATCCAAAGGACCGCCCCGTTTAGTCACCTCTTATTAATTTGACATGCTGTATTGCTGATCTTGAGAAGAAGTGTCTAAAAATAATCCTTTAATTAAAGAAACTTGAATTTCAATGTCACTTTGATGTTTTGTGACAAATTTAGTTGAATTAGTCCAGTATCTCTTGAGAAGAAGTAGGAATTTAAAATATTACCGACGACTGACGGATTTTGAATAGAAAAGTTTACTTTCGCCTTCGACTTGACTGAGCTAAAATGATTAAGCTCGTATCGCCTTCTTGCTTCCAGTGCATATCACTGATTTTGCAGAACCTCTTTTCTTTTTTCCTTTATTTTTATCGCTTCCTCTTTTCTTGCCAAATATGCTAGCAAATGTGGAGTCTTTCTTTGTGCGCAAGCGCGGTATTTCCAAATTTTGGGGACCCTGTACTATTGTTGGTCGGTATGATGACGTATTTTGTTCAGATAGAACTTTCATAAATGATCCTATAGTGACGTTATGTCCATGTTTCATAGCTTTTGTTTCAACCTTCGATAAATCGAGTTGACTTTTGTGGAACTTCTCTGGTTCCTTTACCCTTGCGCCAGGCGTTAAGGAGAGCAGCGATAAGGTTTGGTTAGGGAGGGACTTGGAGGGCTCTCTGGGACCCCTTGAGTCTGTTACCAAAGCTTTACTTGGTTCGGATTTCGAGAATGGCGGCGCTGTATAGTTTTCTCTCACACGGTGTGGTTGCAAACGAAACGGTGGGTCCTTTTTTACAATAAAATATGTAGTTTTATCATCATCTGCAGCAGCTTCCGCTTTTGGGGCAGTCACATGTATTATTGGCGATTCATACAAATTGTAATGTGATCTCAGCAATCTGCTGCTCCCTTGAATGGCGGCTCTTTCAAAGTTCGATTTTCGTTTCTGGTTGAATTGTTTCTCTTTTAATGACTGTCCAATTTCCGACCACTCATCGGCACTTCTAAAAGTGAAGCTGTCAGATTGGCCAGGACAAGCCTTGCCATCTTTAAGGAGAACATCCGTGATTTCTTTGTAACCTAGTCTCTTGGCGTGGAGATAGGGTGTTAATCCTAAATCATCATAGACATCAACTGACAACCGAAAACGACGGAATTCTTCCACCAATCTTCTAACTATTATGATGTGACCACCTTGTGTGGCATGGTGTAAAACAGTCATCCCTTCTGTGTCCTTGTCAGTAAGGTCATGGTCACCGTTCAGGACTTCTAATAACAGTTCGACCTGTTCAGCACGACCAAGAATAGCTGCCCATGATAAAACTGACCTTTTGTGCCTGAAATCTTTATGCTTTGGATCTGCTTCTCGCGACAAAAGATAACGAAACATTTTTCTACGTTTCTCGTCACAGTCTATATGAAGAGCGCCGACCAAAACACTGTATCCATAGTTATTCCTGCTATTGATCTTGTATCCTCCATCCAAAATCAGTTTCACTTTCCTGAATCTTCCTTTGACAGCTGAGTGGAAGAGATTGTTGGCCATACATGCGTTGACGCGGTCTACACCTGAAGATCGAGAAGATACGCTGGATGTACGGCTCCTGGGACGGAACGTTTCCGGTGGTTTGTTGTTCACAGTTCCGGATTCAACCACTTCCTTAACATGGTTCAAATCCGCCACCTTTTCCATCTGATTTACCAAAGATTTCACATGAATCACCGTTTCTTCCCTAAGAACCATTTTAGAAAACTTTGGACGTATCCGTACAGCGAGTGAGTTTTTCTTAAATCGCCTCCTTCACTACAGTTTGTTCCGTTTCCTTTATATTTGACACCAAAATGCCATTCGAAATGAATTCATAAATCTTTTTTAAAATCCTTTACGTGTAACAGACATTAATAAAGGTTTCTGAAATCCGTATCAGTTGTGTAACATATTCAGCATAGGCTCTTAATAAACTCCGACAGGTCGCTGTATGGACTGCCCAGACTGAGCAATTCGATAGAACCTGTTCAACTACAGAGTTATTTTCTTTCATAAAGTTTTCATTTCGATAATGTCTACATAACTCAAATCCTCTTACATTCATTTTTCTTTGGTATTTAAATTCCGTCGAAACACTGAACAGAGACTGCGTTTGATAAATAAAATTTTCACGTATCAAATACCCTCCGCAGTATTAACAGAGCTCTTTAACTGAGCCTGATTAGACAAGAAAATGTTTTAACTGTTCAAAAGTTACATCAATCCATGAGGTCAATACTTTCACAAAGCTAACATGTTCTCTCCACAGAGTAAAACTTCAACTTCCGGACAAGGGTTGTTTTTTTTTTCCTTCAAAATAATTAGCTAATTAAGGGGATCCATTACAAAAACTACGTGCCAAAAGTGGTAAAGCGTGTTTGCTGATCGACAAGGTAAAAATGCTAAGGTGATGGCCTTTAAAAGCAGTATCTAGATTTGCATGAAACATTTAACAAGCGATCTTACTTATGAAATGAATGCACCCTAGTCGGTCTGAAGGTTCTAATTTACGATATGGGGCTACAAAAATAAACTTTAGTCTCTGATATTGATTCCAGCCATTCGTAATGATTTTATGTAGCAACAGAGTTCAATACTCCATTCAGTATAATTATCGATAAGTCTGTATATCAAAGTAGACTTTTTACACTGTGTTAAGGATGCTGTTGCTTCATTAAACCTCATTAAAGGGAGCACAGAGTAGAGAAACGTAGGCCTGGTGGAAATATCAATAATTTCAATATGGATAGCGTATTTGCAAAAGCATTATCATTTATTTTTCACATTATATAGTCTTTTTTTTTTTTTTTTTTAATTGTGCCGATTATCAACTGAAAAGTATCTCTGTGGTAGAGGTAAATAATACATTCGATATCAATTCTAGCCTCTATCTGTCAGTTCCATTCATATGAAAGCGTTTCTTTTTTTGACATGCATGGTGAAATACTTTTTTGTATCTCTTTGGATGTTCAAAGAACTACAACAAAAGGTAACTGTATGCCACCTGCACAAAACACCAGTTTCGCGCACCTTCACAATGACGAATTCGATTTACTGGTCTGAGAAAGGACTTCAATTACTTTTCCGATGAGAGATTATATTTGGGGAAATATTTTAAACTTCTATGCTTATTTGACTGACACCAAAGGTGTACAAAATCAATTAAAATTCCCTGATCTATACAAGGAACTGCGCATATTCCGATACTAAATGGATGATTTGTGATATAAATAGCACGACTCTTGCTGTTCCTTAATCATGTTACGTAATGTCATATTTCAATCAAAGAATCATGAATATTCATTTCAGTGAGAGATTTGATTTCAGTGTCTTACAACCAATATTGATATGCGAATGACACTTTAATGACAATATTATGGAAATCATATGAGACTGGATTTACTCATAGAAAAGTAGACTGAAAGCTTTAATTTAAGGTTCACACGTGCTTGTATAACTGTGATAATGGATTAAATCTTTGCCAGGGACTTGATTTTCATGGTTCTCGCCAATATTTGACTATATGCAATGCTCATGACGTGAGAATACCTCCAGTTTACTACAGTGTAGACTATTGTTTGGCAACATGGTGTTAAAAGCCATATACCTGATGTTCAGTCACCCAAACTTATATCTGACGGATTTTATGTCTAATACATCAATTTTTTCATCATTTAGTTTACATGTATTAAGTTTATTTAAATGTTTCCTCATTTCCAAATTAAACACCGGGTATCATTGAAGGATTTTTGTAATATCTTTCTTCGTCTTTTTATATCAATTTTCACCTCATATTAAACTTTATTTTAAAGTAAACTATAAAATAGATTTTACATTATCCAATGTTCTTCTTGATGAACAAAGCACAAATTTATGATGCTACGCTTTTAAATTTTCATTAACTGATTGAGCATTATTATCGATTGTAATTTTCATTTTACATTCTGAAATTACTTTCTTGTCACCAAGATATCAGTGCCACAATATTCTTTACCTGTGACACTAAGAAATCAGAAATGCTGAAATGCATATAAATACAATCTCGAGTTTGGTTAAAATCGATTTAAGTCCATTAACATTCCATCGGATTGGCGATATAAAGATACGAGTTATTAAATCTTACAATATTTATACAAGTATTTGTCAAGACCCCTCTCTCTCTCTCTCTCTCTCTCTCTCTCTCTCTCTCTAAATTGCATTTAAGCAAACTTTCAACAACAAAATAAATGAAAATAATTATGGTTGAAAATACTACACTGTTTTACAAATATGTTGTATTGACGTGGGTTCATTAGACTTAACTACACACATCGCAGGTACACCTTCTGCCTGGTGGGTCACACCCTGGAATCCATGTCAACCGGGCGTCATGAACAACTTTTCATGGGCCTAAAATAAATTTATGACGAGTTTCCCCATTTGACAGTTACACAGACAATGCAAACAAAATAGCGAGATTTCCATCGCCTCACTGCAAAAGTAAACACAATTCACAATTCAAGTCAGTCCTCAATACACAACCGCTGTCACACTTCAAAGGAAGGATTTACTGAAATCGGTTCAATTAGAAGCAGACAAACACATGTATCAGGTAATTAGAGGTGATAATATTGATTTGTCTATCTAAATCGGTGACATGATATTTAAATTGCAATAAATAAATTTACGAAATACGAGTACACTTGATTTCTTCTGCACCCGATACTGTGCCGAGGGTTACCCACCCCTATGGCATCAAGCTGCGTCGCTCTGTAATGGAAATGTCCTTAATCGTCATCAACGTAACGTCAGATTCCAGTGGCTGTGACGACATCGTCTAAATTTGTTTCCTGTGCAAAGATGGCGCTCGTTTCGAAGAGTCAAAATTCACACTTCACCGTTCAGATGGGCGTCGGCAAGTTTTTCGACGTTGCGGTGAACGTCATACCAACGTTGTGATGAACTTCATACCAAAAGGTGGTGTTCGCTTCGTAACCGGGAGGTCGTGAGTTCGAGCCCCGTTTGTGCCATGGCCGCGTCAAACCTAACACGTTAACATAGGTAATGATTGCTCCTTTGCCAAACACTCGGCATTTAGAATCACGGATCTTTCGGATATGACCTTAAAAACGGAGGTCCCGTGTCGCGGCAGGCGTTGGCACGTTAAAGAACCATTACTGCCACGATCCAGGGCGCTAAGTTTGTGGTACTTCATCAACTACTGGTGACGTCTCAATATGAATGAAAAATTTTCAACGGGAAGCAAAACAATCAATCAACCAATAACTGGTAACATTATTGTGTGAGGCGGGATCTGTAATAGCCGCCAAACCAGTTTGGTCATCGTTGAAGGCAATTTGACAGTTCACCTTTACATTAAAACTGTTCTCAATCTGTTGTCGTTCCATTTGTCCACCAACACGACTTAATTTTTCAACTAGACAATGCCTTATGTCGTGAGGCGCGACGTGCAATGGACTATCTTCACCAAAACAATTTCGATATGTTATCTGGCCCCAAACAAGCCCTATCTCTCGCCAGTATGTTAAATTGACGATTTCGAACGCGCCCAAATCCACCAGAGACTCTACCCGCTTTTCGTCCGACACTTCTGGAAGAGTGACTGAACATCCCTATATGGCACATAAACTGTATGCATCAAAATTCGAGCAGAAATAAATGCTAACAGAGGGCATATTTATCATTGAAATAGAAATATTTTATTGACTACTACCTCTTCACCCTTGATATTTTTGTCAAAGTAAAGATAGCTATAACTGAATTCACTGTGTTGTCCAAAAGAATAGATGTGCATCATCTATAAGTTGTAAAAATTAAACGATATATTTGAATGAAATACCCCCCCCCCCCCCCCCCGAATTGGAGGTTGCGTTTCTTTTACACGCATCTAAGCAGAACTCATAATTATTATAGTCATAAGGGGCCTCCGTGCCCCAGTGGTTAGAGCATCGGGCTCAAAATCACAAAGCATCTCACCTCTGTCGGCGCGTGTTCGAGTCTCGGCCGCGGCGTTATGTGAGCAAGTTTGCCAGTTTACTTGCGGAAGGTCGGTGGTCTATATTATAATATAATCAATATTATAGTCATATTTTGTTAAGTAACAATTTGTGGCATGCAACGGCGTAATATATATGATGTAGAACAACGTGCCTCCATAAAAAAAGATTAATGTGTCTGTCTGCATGTTGTAAATAGGTTTCTGAGAAAAAAAATTTTGGCATAAATATACCAAAGATAATCGAGTACATGTAAAGATTCAATTAAGGTGTTACCGTCGGGGATACGTTTTTGAATGAGAATTTTCAATGCATTACTTGTTACAGATTCAGTTGGTAACCTGATATGTCTGATCGTGAAATAAAACCCTATGTAAGTATAACGCAAAGAAATAAAATTCTAGTCCTGTTTGTAAATGTACGTTATAGGTCCCATGGGCGTCCGGATTAGAACAGGTCCACAGTACCCCTTGTTTGTCGTAAGAGGCAACTAAATGGGGCGGTCCTTCGGATAAGACCGCAAAAACCGAGATCCCGCCGATGAAGTTCCACCCCTGCTCAAAGGTCATGAGCGCCAAACATTACATGTATCAAGGGCATGGAAACGCGAGGTGGACCTTAATTACCGACACTTTTTGGATACAGAAAGGAACTTTTATTAATTGAATTCTGTATTAATTGAATATACAATGTTGACAATAAAATGACATTTTGTATAATTTAAATGATTTTTTCTTTTTACTTCTTTTTGCGACACTGTTCGATTTGTTTTCACTTAGTAACAAATTGATACAATAATTATCATCTTTTGTTCGTTATTGTGTAGGCATGTAAAGTCAAATGGAAAGAATGATTTAATGACTTCGATGTTTTTTTAAAGTCCAATAACAATCACCCGGATAATGTAGATCAATAAACAACCAAGGGAAATTTATTTAAAAATAGGTCTACCGACAATAAATTCAAATTTAATTTGTAGGTCATCAATACTGACATACACCAAATATCAACTCATTGTCTACAAACACTGCCAAAAAAGTCCGGAAAACTGTAAATAATTATTAAAAATCCGAAGTCAAAGAGCAATGACTTTCGTAAAACTGAACTTGGAACTTGATCTGTACGTCATCAATATATGTAGAAGAAAAAACTTCGGCTCAGGTGAGCTAAAAATTATAGAAAACTAATTAGGATGGATTGCCAGAATGATGGATTGAAAGGGGTAACAATGTTCCAAGCCATTTCATGGCGGGGGGCATAAACTCAAGCATGTTTGACGGTCCATAAATTTGATAAGATTTGTGACAGTGCTGTTTAAATTTTACAACTGGGAGCGTAATAAATCTACTTTCAAACAACGATGAGGGCCAAGTAACAAACATTTCGCGGTGATACTGGTTTTTTGTTTTTTTTCTTTCTTTTGAAATTTTTATTTACGCTACTGTTAAGGAAAAGGGTGAACTGACTTTTCCCAAGAAAGTATTTCTCTAGAGGTTCCCGAGATACAAGGACCACAAATGTCTTAGCATTATCTACATATGTATCTATATGTGTAATTTAGAAGTGTTGCATGCCAAGTCGCCATATTTGGGAGCAAACGCTCCACTAATGGTAAAAAAAGGGATGATCTTAAAGCAATATAAGCTGTCAAAATTGTTATTTTGGGTCCTAAAATTTAATCGAAAATTTTGTAAACATCTACCTTCTAATACCTGATTTTATCGATTAAACTATTGACATGTTGTATTTTTTGCATTAAATGCAAAAATGTTCGAGAGTTGAAATTAAGTCTTCCCGTACCTTAATTTTCCCGACATTATTTCCGTATGCAATGACCTAAAGTTGAACTCATTCGGCAAAATCAAATGCGCAAGCGCAATATTTCCGGGTAAGCACGAAAGATGTCTGACACGAAAGGTTCGAAGCGAGGGAGAAAGCCGACTTTGGAATTTTGCGTAATGTTTCGAGCGATCCCTTAAAACTATCATAACTAAAAAACATACTATCATAACTTGAAAACATATAACATCGTTAACAATGCCAAAATAATGATGGTAACTAGAATTTTATCTCACCTCGCTGTCCATATTTTAATGACCCGGATACAACCCGATCCACCCCGATCAGCATCAGAATCATTCGTGTCAACATCGGTTATCTTCGAGATTGTCGCCGACGATTAATCAGCTGCCATTGTTAGGGTCAAACGGAATGTCGAGGAATATATTTTTCATCACGTAAAGGTGTGTAAACGATGCATAAGAGAGGAAATTCGATGCAGTTCTTTTTTTCAATCATATCAACGTTCGTTTAACCTCTTTTAATGCCACTATAAAAAATTGCAATTTTGGCAGCTTATATTGCTTTAAACGTCTGGCACTTGATTATGGACTAAAACAAAATTTAATTTCTCAAGGATGCTGCCGAGTCGGGCTTTTTTAAAATCTAAACTTACTTAAAATTATCAGGTAGAGTTATTCAACCCAGGTTTGTAATTAGGGCTCTTCACTGTCTTTGTATAATTTTGATGTTCAACACAAAATCTCATTAAATGAATATTTTCACACAAGTCACTATACTTTGAGCTTCGATCGTTATGCTATGATAGCGTTTGGACAAAACGATAAGAACGTCGAAAAGTCTCTTTACACTAAATCTACAAACGCAACGGAACATGACAACCTCAAACTTTATTCTTTTATTATCCTTTCATTTACTGGTACTTAATAAGATGCCTCGGCAAGATTATATTATAGAGCGTTTTATATAACCTTGAAAAAAAAATTCAAGAACAAAACATACAATGTGATCCCTCGAGATGCTGTTACACCAATAAACGATCTCAAGTTTCGTTGGGTCAACGAACGAGTTTATGGTTTCAACACGAGGGTATCGGGTATTAACCAATGAAATATGAATAAGTAGGTTAGTAAACTACCCTCGTCTAGTAGCATTGAGAACTATTAATTTTGACAGGGTTTATGTATAAGCACAGTCCTGTACAATAATATGCAACATATCCTATGTAGCTACGGCGAAGAAACCCCGTTGCCATAAAATGCGGAAAAATTCCAGGAGTGACATTAAAAATTTCCTCTTCCAGAACTTGACGTTGATTTTAGTTCTCGTCGCATTATCATTGTTGTGCCAGCTCACAACTATAGCAACACCAGGATGGATGAAGCTCCACTTGGAATTCTTTGACGACGAAAAAGAGTCTCCAGTGACAAACGGCTCCGTGACCTTATCTGATCTTACAGCGGAGGTCTCTGCTGGTCTGTGGTTCTTCTCATTTTGTTTTGAGGGGCAGTACAAAAATGGGACCGAATTCGCTTGTTTGACGGAGACTTTTGTAGACTACGAAAACAAACACTTGTCTAAATTCCATGTTGATCATATTGGATTACTTAAAGAAATTTGTTGTGAGTACAATTTTATATATTTTAAATCTCGATTTCTGCTTTAAAAACTCATTTTTCAAAATCTTGTCATTCCTTTCAGTCAATGCGTTAAGTGGACTTTTAGAATACCAGATCGAGGCTTCTCTCAGCATTGCATGTCTACTGATTGGTTTAGTGTCGTTTTTGCTGTACTATAGACCAAGAATCCTAAGAAAAGGTTTTGGTATTGCAGCATGCTCATGTTTCGCAGTATCAGGTACAGAAGTTAATATCTTTACTGGGCGAAACGTAAACATCTCTCTCTCTCTTTATATAAGAATTGTTTTCAAAATACAAATAAGATTTTTTTTAAATTTGATTTCAGCAATTATGATGTGGGTAGTTGTTGGTAAGATAACGACCATCACCCTCCAGATGAAGAAGACTTTTCAGTTCCCCATGGCACCCAGCCACGCCATCATTACAGTCCTGGTCCCCTGGTGTCTGATTGTGGCGGGGATTTCCGCCTTCATGACGTCATTTTGCACTTTGACATTCCTTGTCTATTTGGCCAGACAAAACCCCGGGAGTCAAATACATCTCAGATATTCGACAGCCAATTCTTCTAGACGATAATCAACCATGCTGTTCCAACAATAACCACGCAATACCAATGACACGTATAAACTAAACTTCATTTCAGCTGGTTGGAAATGAAAACCATATCAACAGATAGACTTCTGATTTTTTGTTAAGAATCGCATAAAATCATGTAATTAAGTTGTTCCTTTACTGATTCTTTACACAAGCATGTTGTCAACATTCACGTAAAAAGAATGTCTTTCGTGAAAGCCATTCGCCTTTAGAGAGATTATTCAGATATGACCTTGGAAATGTCTTGTTTGTCCTTGTCTGAAGATGGAAATCTTATTTTCTCTGTATGACTTCTGCTCATAAAAATGTTGTCTTTTATACTTTGTATCAGTACCAAGCGTTTAGAAAAAAAACCACACACACACGCATGAGTAGTAACAATTAACTAGTCAATTTATCAAAGAAAAATGCATATTGCACAGTACAGTACTGGTAAATCATTGTATTATATATACGTGATCATTAAAGCAAATCAAATGTATTTGGTGTGATGCAATGAAGGATACGTATATTTATTATTTAGGTACTGAAAAATTGGGTATTTGTTCCACAAATATATAAATAATCTCATCAAAACAACCAAAAAGGTACGATACACTCGTGGAGTACATATTGCACACCACTTCACAAACAGCTATTGTGATCCCGATACTGACCTCCCAGATAACAAACCCCGTAAATGAGGAGAATAATAATGATACAGAAAGATGAAGTACTGTTAATGTTGATGAATGAAACAGTACATTGTCTTGAATCTACATAATGCTGGTTTTAGACATGAACAATGCATTGATACATCTCCCTTGATTTTACAAATTATCCCCATGTTTTTATTGTTAACATACCTTTATATCTGTGTTACAGAGTGAAATTTACCCATAAGTGATCCCCCTCCCAAGTCTTACTCTAGATGAGACACCCTATGGGGGGGGGGGGGGGGGGAATCCACTCTCCCCAGAATCAAGTCCTTCCACGGAAGTCTGGCTCGACTAGAGCGAGACCTCCCACAGAAATATAGTTCGGGTGCGAGATTTTATCTCATGGAAGCCAGTCTTCCCCCTCTGCCAAAATCAATCTCTAGAGTAAGACTTGGTATGACTGAACTCTGCATTTGGAGTGAGAGTGTCTCTCTAGAACCAGTCTCTCTCCAAAACTCTGCCTTCCGTGACACTTGGCTGGAAAATCCAACCTCCCACACTGAGGAGTTTGACTTGGCAGTAAACTTATCTACTCGCACAAATTTATTCTGTTTGAATAACCTAGTTTCTATGCAGAGTTAGGTTGAATTAGGCAATAAAAACTTAATAAACATATCTCATAAGTGCAAGTTTTTAGTAAGATTGGATTTTTACCTTTTTGGTTGCCACAGCAATCTTACAAACAGAACAATCTTTATGAAAGTTGCAAAAGAAATTACCAGACAATGATGGTGAAATGATGCAACATAAAAAGGAATATAATTACTATCATACTGAAAGTTTACGCCATTTTTTTTTGGAGGGGGGGGTGCTACTTGTAATTAAAATTGTGTATATATAACTGCAAGGTATTACTACAATGAGTACATGCACACTACATAGGCAGAAAAGCTTAAATATCCCCAGGGGTCTCTTTGTTCAGAAAGTTAATTTATCCAGAAGTAGCTAAGGCTAAGTAGCCAAGACTTCCAAAATAGCCCCCCCCCCCTTTTTTTTTTGTCTTTCTTTCTTTTTTCCAATTAGAAATTGAGATAATTTTCACAAAGTTTGTCTTGATCCAAAGCAAAACTTACTGGGGAAGGGATGGGGGGGGGGGGGGGGGGGGGGCTTTTTTGGAAGTCTCACTCTAAAGCCAGGTTTCAAGGAGAGGGGGCTTACTCTAGAGCCAGACTTAAAGGGTGAGATTGGGGTGTTGTTAGTTTGCTATATGAGAAGTCTCATTCTATAACATTTGCCAAATAACCTAGACATTGATGCAAACTCTTACTTATATCATCATCTTTATCATAAGGCATAGTAATAAGATACATTTTATGACTGGAGGAAAAAATTAGATTCTGAAACTGTCTGCAAAGAGAAAATTATCAACCTCAAGGGCCACAAAATATTTACCTCTTTTCTATATTCATGAATTCTTGAGATTCCAGGTAACAATTTTGATTTTAATTTAAATATGAAGAAATTTAAAGTGATTAAGTTACAAAAGTGAGACTTTCTCAATACTCTGTAATTATCAAACACACTAGTAAAATTCAAATATTAGTCAGAACTACAGAAAATAAATTCATCTTGTAAAGCTAGCCTCACAATGTACAGATATAATATCAAAACCAGGTCATCATAATCTACTTTTGTGTCACAGTAAATTTTCCCCTCAGTATGCTTTAGCTGAGAAGTCTTCACAATCTTATATAATCTATATATATGGTTTGACAATCCACACTACTTTCCTAACTATTTCCAAATAAGATTGTACAAAATATAACATTGCAGGTAATTTACTGAAATATTTCTCTAATGACAAAGATGAATATTTTAATATACAAGGAAATTTTCTTACCCATTTCATTTTGGCCTATTTCACCTTCATTGTATGAGATGAAATTGTTGTTCTATGCATCAGGGCAAAAGTAACATGGGCAAGATTTTCCCTATACACAGTATATGGACATAAATTAAACATTGTGTAATGTAATCAACCATTTACATAATTCTGTTGTGGCCATTGAGCATAACATGAAATATTATTTAACAAAAATGACTTGTATATCAAACTGAGAAGTAGAGTCTTTTCTTATACAACACTAAAGCAACAAGGACCCAGAACACTGTGCCCCATAAGTCCATAGGAAGAATATGGGAATGTCTGTGGGCCACACTCCAGCTGAGTGGAAAGTGATGATGTAAGACTTCATGTCCCATGTATAACAGAATGGGGTTCATACCTAGAAATGGAAAAATCAATGACAGTGAAAACTAATATTAAATATATTTCTGGTCTTTCCCTTTGTTTATTTTTGAGATAACTCTAAACACTTTTTTGAAACATTTCAACCATATTACCAGCCTATTTCATCCATGTTTGCTTAGCACAGCAATGTAATCTAGATTTGTATATGTATAAAAAAAAAACCCACTAAGTTATTGATAATTCTAAATCCACTGACTTTGGACAGACTGTGTAGTATATAAATTTGTTCTTCATTAACATCTACAACCAATACACCATCAGAACTTGTATTAGTGGGAGCTGTTTCTTTTTAAACAATAACAAAAGGGACCTGAGCATTTGTAGTCGTTTTCTAAGATAATGAAGAAAGTGGAATTAGAGATATGGATAGAAAACATTTGACACATAAACAGTGCTTATCTACTGCATAGTGGCATTGATACATGCGATGAAATGGATGACAATAGGAAAACTAGTTCAACAAGCTTCAGGTCTATGGGACATAATGCTCACCTAAGTCATTACAATCAAAAGCTAATTCACCTGTGAATTTCATCATATGTACATAATATGCATCTAAACCATAAAAGCAAGAACTTTACCAATAATTTCAGCCCTTAGAGTATCTTATCAACTCTGTTTCTCCGGCAGTCAATTTATTCACACTGCAAGTCAAGTACCATACACATAACGGTTCTTTTCTAGGATATATAAGGAAAACTTGTAGTGATTTTGGTGCTCTTTGTAACTGCACTGAAACCATTAGCTGAACTACTAGATTCTGTTGACTTGGAATTCTGTTCTGGGAGAAAAAGTCCTTCAGAAATTAATAACTGCAGCACCATTTGGAACTCTAATTGTTCACTGGTAACAAGACTTTTTCAGAATGACCCAATTTGAAGCAATTGTATGGTATTGTTTGCCTTAAAATTCAATATACATGTATTTCAAAAACTAAAAGTAATAATGCTTTGAATTACAACAGATAAAATTAATCAGAAAGTTTGTTTGGTTTGGGAGTGTAAGAAAGTTGTGCAATGCTATTGAACAAGGTGTTTGAGTTGTGTATCTTAAAAAACAGCAGTTTTCATGAGTCTATTCATTATGAGTTTCAAAGATTATTACTGTATACAGGAAAATTTTCACTTCTGATTTATTTTTGCCCCTTTTGCATTGTTAATCGACAAATTTAAGACTGGGAAAAACCATTTTCTTTATTATTTCTCTCTGAACACAATTTATTTCTCTCTGAACACAGTTGTGTCTGGGCATAATGAGAATGGTGTGAAGCCATTTGCAAATACAAAAACAACATGGGGCAAAAATATCCCTGCACACAGTATTAATCATACCATGGAGATTGCTGTTTGAATGTCACTCTCTTTTGCCAGTACAGAGATTGGGGATGTGCATGCTTTATAAGGGAATTATGATATTTTTGGGGATTTGTACTCTTACACCTATGGTTGTTTAGATGCTGATGTAAATCTTTTTGCGATGCATCATGTATGTGAAGAGACAGAAGAAGGCAGGGCCCCATAAGTGTAAAGCCAGTAGCTGCCAATGGTTGTCTTCCACCTTCCAACCGATCGGGAAGAAAGTTCGATACGTCTCGTGGGCAATGTACATAAAAATGGAATTCATGCCTGCCAAGGAGCCAGTTCTTTACTTAACATACACTTCTATTATACCAAATACAACACTTATTGAGTCATGTCATCCTTAGTTAAACTCAACTTCAATACACATACATGTATATATACTAGACATTGTGTTGAAAAATATTTTAAAAAATTAGCGTCTAAAAGTTGTTAGTAATACATTAAATGCACTTTGTATTATGAAATATATTACAGCTGTTGGCTTTTAAACTAAACATTTTCCATATTTTCTTAAAATCTAAGCAGTCTCCACTCACTGCCACAATTTTGGAATAATGAAAGGAAACTTAAAACATCTATCATTTGACTTCTTGGTTCCAAACTTTGAAACTCAGTTCAAATTACAGTCAATATTTGATAAGATTAAACCAGGTATTGGAGTCACTTACCTGGGAAATAAAAAGGTGCCCCACTCCAAACTTTGTATACATCAATGGTTAGGTAACAAAATGCTAACAAGAAAAATGCATATCCTGCCATACACAAAACATAGGATAAAGACCTGCAAAAAACATAAACACTATTAAAAATGATTGTAATTTCCCTTTTAAAAAGTTACAGAGAGAGAGAAAGAGAGAGAGAGAGAGAATGAGAATTTATCCTAAGAAAATAGTTGTTTAGTGGATAGTTTCTTTGTAAGGTTTTTCAGAATTTTATTTGTTTCTTTCAGTGACCTTCACCTTGTAAAATGATACCACACAATAATTTTGAATGTTGTATAAATAAACTTGAACTGTCCTAAGTTGGACTGATATACCCCCTGCCAAGACCACAATTATCAAAGGGCAAAGAGATCAAGGCAGTGGATGGTGAAAAATGTTTTACATTTCTTTAAAAATTATGCATTGTCAATCTAAAGTCTAAGACACTTCTATATCTGAGTTAAGTATGATGACTCCAAGTGAACAAAACATCACTTTAGGTTCAACCAATCTTTCTATGGACAGATGCACAGTGATCCAATTCCAATATACCCTACACTTTTACTGCAGGGGTTAAAATTAACAGATTTCTAAAATCTTTAAATTTACTTGTGCAAAATTATTCCTTGCTACAGAAATTCCTTTACAAGATATTTCATGAGAAGACATATTGCATGTGCATAATCAATGCATGAAGGAAATATATATAATACTGATGTGGTTGCATTAATGAATTATTAATCACTTTGTCTATTGTATAATTTTGAAGTTATATCTTACCATAAATTTTTATTGATTGGAATCATTCCTCCATCTTTTTTGAATTGGCACAAACTACCAGCAATCAGACACTAGAAAACAATACATTTTCATTCCATCATCATTTTGTTGAGTAAACTCTTAAATTTTTAGAGACAATCAAATTTTAATCTATGCTACGGAGCTGCGGAACAATAGCTCTACAAAAAAAAAATAATAATAAAGACAGGTCTGTCAACATAATTTTTTTTGGAGACCTACAATTCTGCAGCTAACATGGGGATTCCTGCATATTCATTTGACATATTGTATCCTTGTAGTTCTTGAGATGAATTTATAAAAAAATTTATATAAATGTACTCCTATGTAAAACTTCCACTGTGGCTCAAGGGGCCATGATGTGAACAAATAAATCCACATTACTTGAGAGTGCTTGCATATTTTACTAATTGTAGACCAATTCTTTAAAAAAAAAATTCAAAGAATTTTCCTCTGAATTCTTTTCTAAAATCAAAATACGCCAATGTTGCCCTATCCTGGTACCGGGAAGCACGATTTGATATTCATTATAAAAGGAAGCTTCTATGCAAGTTTATGGCTCTTCTGGTCCAAACATTCTTGCAGACAATTTTAAAAACTACAACCAATTTTTACTATTTCTTAATCATTTCCTTTTGGAAAAAGGCATAATCCTTTATTTAAAAACTAAACATGAATCCCATTGATTCAAGGATGATTTGTGTTGATTTTGATAGATGGCTATGTGATTCTTTCGAAGTTGAAAATGTGAGAATGACAGACAATACAAAAATTACAATCATATAAGCTCAGATGGATATTCATCTCAGGGAACTAAAAACTTGATTATCTACATCTAATATTGAGGTCTTAAAAAATATACACATCACTCATTTAGAATTTAATGATACATCACTCATTTATGATTGAATGACATACTCACCATTTATTTAGGATTTAATTTATCCCAATCTACTTACCAATATTACACCCCAGATTACAAATCTTTTCACCCTGGATGCTGGTTCTTTATATGTCATCAATATTTTACCAGCCTACATAGAAATATACATTTAAATCTTGAGCAAGCACTAATGCATCAGTGTCCTCAATGAGACAAATAATATATCACACATCTGACAAATTCTCACCACAGTCCACACACTAAAACTATTGAGAAAATCAAAAATTCCTCTCTCCATTTTTTACTTTCAGAATAAGCACTTGCCTGTAATCCTAGATAGCACATAAATATCGAATTCAAAATCCCTAAAAGTCCCTCAGGGTCATAAGGCACTGTTGTCTTGTATATTGGCTGCAAATCAAACGAGGATTTCCACTAATGACTAAGTTTTGTATAAAGTCACATGATTTCGGGTTGAAATAACTATGTCAACGTACCTTGCATGTGGGGCTGTTGTAAATGTGGTCACTTCCGAACACTTCTCTGTCAATATAGCCAGCTGCTCCTCCCGTACAGTTCTCATACTTTTTATTTTCATGAAGACCACCAGGCCCAAGATATCCTCTGAAATATATACAATGTATATGACAGCCTTGGAAAAGTGTCATGCTGAAAAGTGTCAAATAAACACTGTACAGGTGGTATATTCTTTTATGAAATACATGTATCTGTAATGTCATACTTCAAAATGCATTTAAATATTGGATATTCTTATGAAGTATGACAGCTTTTTTGATATTGTCACATATTTAAACATGTGTTTTAATCTCTCTCTCTCTCTCTCTCTCTCTCTCTCTCTCTCTCTCTCTCTCTCTCTCTCTCTCCACTTACTTGCCACAGTTTGGAACATCTAATGCAAAAGTGATGACGAGATGAATTGTCACAATGATGATGTGTAATATCCACTCCATCCAGTAATCCACAATGTCTCGGATAAAGCCCCAGTAAGTAAACTGCAAGATAAAAAGCCCAAGTAAGTAAACTGCAAGATAAAAAGCCCAAGTAAGTAAACTGCAAGATAAAAAGCCCAAGTAAGTAAACTGCAAGATAAAAAGCCCAAGTAAGTAAACTGCAAGATAAAAAGCCCCAGTAAGTAAACTGCAAAATAAAAAGCCCCAGTATGTAAACTGCAAAATATAAAGCCCCATTAAGTAAACTGCAAAATAAAAAGCCCCAGTATGTAAACTGCAAAATATAAAGCCCCATTAAGTAAACTGCAAAATAAAAAGCCCCAGTATGTAAACTGCAAAATATAAAGCCCCATTAAGTAAACTGCAAAATAAAAAGCCCCAGTAAGTAAACTGCAAAATAAAAAGCCCCAGTATGTAAACTGCAAAATATAAAGCCCCATTAAGTAAACTGCAAAATATAAAGCCCCATTAAGTAAACTGCAAAATAAAAAGCCCCATTAAGTAAACTGCAAAATAAAAAGCCCCAGTATGTAAACTGCAAAATATAAAGCCCCATTAAGTAAACTGCAAAATAAAAAGCCCCAGTAAGTAAACTGCAAAATAAGAAGCCCCAGTAAGTAAACTGCAAAATATAAAGCCCCATTAAAAAGAAAACTGCAAATAACATAATCCATGACTGTAATATCAAAACATGTTTTGTTGGCTTCTGAATGTAAACAACCTGAAGACATATGGAAACCTGACAACTTTAAAATGGCCAAACCTTGGTATGTCAAATCACACAGGCCTGTTTTAAAAGATATTTTGAGATATTTTGGGGTTCAAGATATCCAAAGTTAAATTTTGGTTAACATTTTTCCTAAAGTGTGTGCATTACTTGGTATTACCATGTATTGTAAGCTATTACTATGCACATATTTTTATATTTTCAGCATTAATTGTTAATTATGATGACTAAAAAAAGACTTCATAATACACGTATTTTACATCTATTCAATTCATCATCACCAAGTTATCAAGCACAGTCACCTCAATTTTGACATATTGATTATTAATCATGTCTAAATGGAGAATCACACATAAAAGATGAGTAGATCTATAAAGTAGTGATTTTTTTTGTTTACATTCTGACACTTTCATCAAATAAAACAAACGACTGTTCATTTACACATAGCATAGATAAATGTAAACTCAAGATCATCACTTACAATGCATTGAAAATTTTATTAAGTTTAATTGCAATGCATCTGTATAGATTTATGATATACTGTATGAAGTGTCAGGGAAATTGCTGATTGCTAAGGCTGTCAACTTGTTAAGCACACTGCATGTGCTGATCAGTGAATATCCCCAAGTCATCAATTTAAAAAAACAAATGGTTACTGATCTAATACCTGTTATAAGTCATTCATAGGCAATAGCAATGAGCCTGAGAGCTGTGAATTTCACTTTAAGATACATTGGGCATTAAAAATTACCAACTGACAAAGTTACAAGAAACAGACAAAAAAATTGTTCTTACTTTCACATATACTAGGTAAACATAGTGCAATGGACTGAAAAAATACACCAAGATTATCTGAGCTTGGGAGATTACAATGCAAAATCTTTTATATCCCCAATTCCTTCATTAAAAAGATGAAAATACTGACAGAATTATTTGCTACTGTCATATTCCATATTTCATATTCTATATTTACCATGCTGACATCAACTGTTTTGGCAAAGAACATGTGAATTGTTGCCACAACAAGGTAAGTTCCAGCAAACCTCTGAAGCACGCCAGGGATCCTTAGTTTGGTAAGAGGAGTTGCTGTCACAAAAAAAATAAATAAATAAAATCTGCATGATTTTTGTAAACACAAGTCAACATACATAAGATACATATGTACGTGTATTCACAAATAAAGTGCATCTCTAGGATACACTATATGCCCATCTGGAACTACATAATCGAAAGATCCATCAACATACTGTTTGATGGAACTAGGCCTTACAGTGTGTATAGATAAAATTCAAACATGAAGCTAGTGACCTACTTTCCGGTCTGAACACACCTTCCCCCAGAGAAAAATCAACTAACCAAGTTTGATGGTCCTATGCCTCATAGTGTTCTAGATATGAACAGACACAATTCGAATATGTACAGTCATGAAACTCCAAAATGAGGCCACATTGACCTACTTCTGGGTTGTGACATACCTTCCCCCCATATGCATCAAATGACATAAAAAGTTCCTTGCACATCTTCAATGTGTCTATAACTACTGCACAAGGTCTGAAGGATGCCAAGTCAAAGCTGTAAGAAGAGTTATTTAAACAGAGTAGGTACCATCTATCTAAAAGATAGAGATGCTGAAAAATATGACTAAGTTCTGTCCAAGCACTTCCAAAAAGTCACATGCACATTTTCAATGTGTCCATAATAACTGTACAAAGTTTAGAGAATGTCGGCCTAAAGGTGTGACAGGAGTTGATTACATAAAATAGGTACCATCTTCTCAAAAGATGCTGAAAAAATTACAAAGTTCAACTACATGTAAATTTTTTGAAAAGTGTCTGAGCACTTTCAGAAAGTCGCATGCACATCTGCAATTTGTCCATAATAAGTGTGCAAAGTTTGGAGAATGTGAGTTGATTACACAAAATAGGTATCCTATCTGAGGATGACCACCCACCCGCCTGCCTGGCATTAACCATACAGTAAGCTGGATGCATATTGTGCAACCTGGCCAAAAATGTGTACCATCGAAAAATATTGCATTTAATTGTATATTTATACATCAAAGGTCAATCACTTACACTGAGAAAAAAGTCAAAGTAGGAAACACAATATGCAATTTTCTGAAACTGCTTTGATTTTATATTTTATAAGCAATTGGAAGGGGTATACGCAATGTACTGACTCAGTGGATATCTAGGGTCATGTGTGTTGTCATCAGTTATATGCGTACCTGTAACACTATATAATATCACCAATCCTCACTTTGATTCAGCAGAGAACCCATTTCCACAAAAAGCGGAGGTCACGACAGGTCAAAAGAAAACACAAAAGTATTCCGAAAAATATGGGGAAAAAACTAGCCAATGGGATATCACATAACATCAGGAGTTTTCTGACTTGTCCTCTTTTAAATAAAACACTCCCCTATAATACAATCACAGTTATATCCCACAACATGTGAATATTCCTGCTACAGATAATCCTACAAGAATTTTGTATGAAACATTTAGCTTTTTTTTCTGACAGTTCTTGTACAGTCTGTGTATACACTAACCTTCACATCCTCCTGTGTTGACCAGCAAACCTAGCACAAACAGTATACAGCTCCTCTTGAAGATCTTCCAGAAGATTTGGTGTTTAGGGGTCACTCTTCTTAGAAGGCCAGTAAATGAGTAAGCCATTGCTGTACCCATTATCCAAATAAACCTGTAAAATCAAAAGATATGCTTTATTTTTAAAATGACAGCCCTCTGAATTCGTCATTTTTATAAACGTGTGTGGAACACATGTATTGCCTACTTGACCTTGATTTTCAGTACGACCTTAAACTTGATTTCATAAAGCATCACATTTCAATTATATTTCCATGAAGTATACTGAGAATTTTATCTATTTGAACAAAGATCTTGCCATATGTTGAAATATGTCTCCATCTAGACAGACAAATGATATCTTTATATGTCTGCCATGTACTGTATGTGACACAATAAAATGACAGAACCAATCAATTACAAATCATAATAGAAAAATGTATTTTAAATCATCAAATTAATGAATACTAATAATAGTACATGTACTCAATATCAAATTTTCATACTAGTAATTTACACACTAAATAAATAAAAATCTTTTAATAGAATTGTAATATTTATTACAAAACAAATACTCGTAACTAGCGTATTATGAAATAGGCACTATCACTACAACATCATGCATAACTCTTTATCGAGTACATTACCTGTAGATTCCTAAATATATATGAGAAAGTTATTGCTGCATATTTTAGAGAGAAACACCACTCACAAAATTAAATTTCTTGCTTTTATTTTTATCCTGCTGAGATACACATAAAAACTCTTGATCAACAGTCCACTCACAAAATCATGGCCTTTCAATTTGACATCTATGCATCATTTTGCTATATTATGTACTCACGTAAAATAAGGAATCTACGGTAACTTGTTAATTCAGAAGCAGATATTATCACAGTAACGTTAAAACAAACACTTACATACATTTCATCAAATATACATTGGTGTGCTTGTTCCTGTAATTCTCCTTTATCATCTTTACATTATTTTTCATCATTTTCTTTTTCAGTGTATTAACTATACAAAATGGTGCACTTTAGTACTTAAATTGGCTCATTATTTCATTGTTGCCATTTCTAAAAGCTCATCGATGAAATACATTTTTTGACAATTTTAATCCTTCACTATTTTTGTATATTTTAATGAAAAAGTCTTTAGCAGGGTAAATTCATTACTCAGTCAGATAGTGACATTTGATGAGCAAAGCTCCAAGGTTCACAAGTGTAAAGGTTAGGTCAGCACAGATTTAATATTTTCACATCACTAACTGACTGTGTAACTTATCGTGCTGAGTAGATATTTGTATCAGTGAGAAAAGGTAGAGCAAGGAGAGTGTAGTCAGTATACAAAGTGTTTGTAGTGAAACAAGGCATTACCATGGAAACAAAAGATCAGCAACTGTGAGACCATTCCAGTCTGAGTGGCTAAAAAACCAGTAACCACCTCCCCCATAGTTGACAAAGTTCATGGCAGTCAGACTAATTCTACAAGCACCACAAGCTGATATGAAAATACGGCATGCTAAAGGTGGCTATTGCTGGATTTAACCCGAAGCACACAAGCTTATCAAGTTAATTCACACACAAAATAGATGCATCCAGCTATTAATTAAAATAATGAGAGCTGTCTCAGTGGAAAAAAAGATAGCAGTATCAGTCAAAGTTCAAACAGTGTGTTAATAGGACTAAACAAAGAAACATGCATAGCAGCAAGATTTAAATAACTAAAATGCATTATACAAATAATCACATACAAGATAATGGTTAATACATCTAACTAAAAACAGCTGTTAAGTAAGTAGCTACTGACACAGAATAACACACACCAACACCACTTCTCACCATGGAAACACAAGGTCCGCAATGGTTAAACCATTCCATCTACTATGACGGAAAAACCAGTATCCTCCTCCGCCATAGTTAACAAATATCATAACGATTATACTAATCCTGAAAGTCAAAAGGTGTTAGATTTACACTAAACCAGTGAGTAAAACGTTTTCAAATTTCTACATCTGACTCATTACATTTCCTCTTGATGAAACTAAACTCATATATACATGTAATAGCATGTCTGCTAATAAAATCACAACACGCATGAATAATCATCTCCTGTGAAGTAAAATTTACACCTGATATATTAAGGTCATACACAATATTTCTCAGTGACATACAATATTTCATGGCATTTCAGAAACAATTCACTTGCATCTTATCTTGTTTCTGCTAAAAAAAAAAAAAAATAAATAAATTAACCCCCCCAACCCCCCCCCCAAAAAAACAAACAAACTTGAGATACTGGTATATTACCAAATCTGTCTAACAGTTGGCATATTTTGATAGTTCCTGGTTGTGGCATGTAAAAATGTAAAGTCAGCTCTTGTGTATTATAGAAGGTTGTATATAAGTATGTGTGTGTGTGTGTGTGTGTGTGTGGTAAAGAAGAGGAGAAAAATCTTTGAATCAATCAGATTGAATCTGGGACCCTTGCATTACTAGTTAGGTGATCTAACCACTGAGCTTAACCATGCCAATATATAAAGTACGGCAATATTACTTCAATTTAAAATTTAAACCTATTTTGAAAATCATACAAAACTCTTGAGCAGTTGAAAAAACAATTCCAGCGAAAATGTTAGAAATGTCACATATGACCTTAATCAAGATCACAAGTTCAAACAAACCATTGTAGTCCTTACCCTCTAAATGTATCTAACGACTTGAGCCTCTCTCTCGTTGGCCTACTATCTTGTCCGTCTGCTGGGTTTATTGTTGTCTGCATCATCCCCAAATCTTCATTTGTGTAAGCCCCCTGTAAAATTAGGTCATATAGGAAGCATGTAATTCTGACAGGAAACTGGATTTTCAATATATGAGATTACACATGCAATGAATCTAAAGCAAACCAGTCTGTAGAACACAAAGAATATGAAAACTTTCTTTATACCATGCAATGTTAAATATTTTTAATAAACATGTTGTGTGTACCTGTATGAAATACCAAGAATAATGAAAGAAGGCATTGTTTTGAAAATGAATGATAAAATTAGTAATTGAAAATTGTAACACTCTCCTGTAACTGGCTGAAGTAAAGTCTTTGCATGGTTAATATTTGGAAATGAAACAATTCTGAAAATTCAACTCCAATGAAATTCAATTCTAATGAAATTCAAAAATTCTAAACATTAAACCTCTGTGCGTTTACACCCATTGGATGAAGTTTTTCCACACAAACTTACCAAGTCCCCACCAGAATTTGCGGCAGATTGTTTCTGCTTTTTTGTTGGTTTACGCTGCCTAAGAGAAGAGCGCGGGGTGGGTTTGAATGGGGCAGTGGGGCTCTCGTCTGCTAACTCAGACTTTTTCTGTCAAAAGAAGGGGAAAGAAATGGAAGTTGCAGATTGTTTCATTTCCTCTTGTTTTATTTATTACTCTGTGCAAAATAACACCATGCAGCTTTGCATAGTATTTCTCCTTGTACCAAGAATTTAATACATAAAGAAAACATTCTTAGAAAGCAACTTGTGCCAAGAGTACAATAGATATATGTAATAATCTGCTTCATTCACATTTGTGTACATGTGTGAAAAAAACATCTGATCAATATGTATTTTAAAAACCCATCAATTTTTGGCCGGTGTGGTACTGTTTTGTGGTAATGATAATTGGTGACAGTTATTTGAAACTCAATTCTCGACATTTTTACCTAGATTCCCTCAATTTTTTTTTTTCACAGAAAAGAATGGTCTACTGTAATTCTAGAGAGTAATAATAAGATTAGATTAACCTACATATACCATTTCTTTTCTTTCTTATCAGTGAATTTTATTATGTAAATCAAATTAACTTCTACATGCCTTTAACATTATATAGCTACACAATTCAATATTACTACTGCAATATTCCAAACTTAAAACATTTATAAAATTATATCTTTGAAAAATTAAAAACTTAGCAAAATAAACAGTATTCTGTTTGGTATGAATTTAATACAACAGAGTTCACTGATGACAGAAGCTTATGTAATAGTTGCAGCAAGCCAAGCAGTCACAAATCATTGTTACATGATAAACAGCCATATAAGATATTATACAGAGCAAACCAGAGTCCAGCATGCTGGCTAATTGAAAGTTCAAATACTACCAAATATTATAGGAAACAAAAGGCCAATGAGCCACAACACTCAACCATGTCACCTTTCTCATACAGAGTTAATATTTACAAGTTTCAAGCACTACCAGTGGGCCCAATAATAAACTGAGATCTGCTGTGGGACAACTATAATTATACACTGCTTGTCTCAGTGTTTTAGTCATCATTTTGTTTCTGAGTTTGAAAGATTCCCACAGGTGATGTTAGTAATAGTAAGATCATATGAAGAGAAATCTTCGTCACAAAGAAAGGACGAAGCAGAGCGAAGCCCATTCTTTGTGACGAAGATTTCTCTTCATATGATCTTACTGACTTAGAACAGAACCCAGCCAATCAAATCAATACTTCAAAATAAACCCCACCCATTAATATCTCACAAGAGTGTCATGTCCAACAAAGACACTCCCATTTTACAGTTTCTTGCAAAATGAACCAATCAAAACATTCTTCAGTACATGAAAAATAGACCGATTTTTCGCCATGAAAAATCTATTCTTTGTGAGATTTCAGGGTATTTGATTGACTGAAAAAGTGGGTTTATGTTCTAAAGATCTCTACACGAGTTTTGTTATTAGATTGCAGTAGACCCACTGATATAAATCTCCACCTGTACACCTCTCCATGTTCTACCTAATTTTATAATCCTTTAACTGTTTTTATTAAGATTCTTAAAAAATTTCTATGTAAATCTTTTTCGCTCACTTATCCCCTATTCTTTGTCTGCAGGAGGAGTTATGATTTGAGCCAGTGGAGGACCATGGTTTGAACATTCAACTTTAATTTACCATACAAGAGGATGCTTTCATATTAATGTGAGAATTGTATTCTGAAAGGAAGATTTTGAAATATTATTTCTTATACAGGTACTCCTATATAAAATTATACATCCTTCTTGTGATCCTGCTCTGGCCCCAGAAATCTTGCTTCAAACAAAAAATCTGTACACACAAACATCTTGCAATGACTTATGTACATTTTGTGCAAAAGAAAAGGAATCACTGGAACATGTTTTGTATGACTGTGAAAATGTGGTATCATTTCTTAACAATGTCCAATCTTGGTTTATGGATTTTTTTTCACTATGAATTGTTCTTGATAAAAAACATTTTTTGCTAGGTAGTTCAGATAAGGAAATGTTGAATTTAATTAATTATAATATTAAGTATCTTATATACTGTTGTAAATGTAGGGGTAAACCACTTATTTTGAATAATTTTATTGCCGCTTGGACAAATGTGTACAAGGTAGAAAAACAGTTAGCTTACACAGTTGATTATGTTGATAAATTTGAAAAGAAATGGAATATTTTCCACAAATTACTGTCCTAAATTATTTTCTATGTATAAGCAAGAATTCTATCAATACTATTATAACTTATATCCCGTACAACAACCCGTTATGTTAATTGTGCTCCTTTTATTCTTATTAGCATTATGAATACTTTTTTTCTTCTTCTCTGAATTATAAATATGATCAGCCAGAGTATTTTATTCCTTTCCTAACTGTCTCTCTTCTCCCCCTATGTGTGTCTATTGAGTGAATGTGTGAGTGAAGGGTGTTTATATACCCTGTACCCCCTTTGTCAGGTGGGTTTGTAAGGGTTTGTAAAAATCCTGACAATGATAGACAAATGAATGTTGTGAACTGTCAATACAAAAACAAAAAAAATCTTGCACACTAATTTGATAAACTGAAATGTTAAAATTCTGGAGATACCTTTACACATCCTCCCCCCCCCCCCCCCCCCCCCTCCCAAAAAAAAAAACAACTTTTTCGTCAAAGAAGGGAGACAGACTGTTACAGTTTCTATATGATTTTCCATTCCTTTAAATTGCAGTCCCATTCTGACCCCAGGGGTATGGTATCAACAAACTTAAATCTACACTAAATGAGGATACTTGCATATCAGTTTGACAAACAGAAGCCATGTGGCACATTTCAATACTTACTGGATTTATTAGACTTTCGTTTCCTGTTTTCATAAACAGTCTGTTTAAACAATACCATCTACAAAATATATATATATAAACCAAGAATCAAAATCTGCTTCAATGACAGGAAAAGTTTACAATAGTCTACAATGTATATCTGATGTCACAACTGCATCTTCACTCATCACTACTGCAGTTTCTGGCTAAATAAGACCCTGTTATCATACAGCTACATGTATTAAATTCCTTTAGCTTTTTAATTTGGTGTATGACTTATCCTCAGTAATACAATAATATATAGATATATTGGTCAACTTCGGTGTACATGTATTTCACCTTCATTGTAAATTCTCCTTTCCTATATTTGGGCTCATGCAACTGTCTCTTCTGAATTCAGATTCAAATCCATCTGCATATTTTGGCCTGTGTCATGGTTATACCATTGACTTTCCAAAGCATGAAAACTTCATATTTATCACAATTTTACCACTTTTCTTATTGGAATACCTACTGTAACCAGTACAAGACTTCCTTATTTGTTTGTTTTTTTAACCAACTATTTGATTCCTTTCATGGTTGCTACAGTAGATGCTTTCATATTCTTGCCCTCAGTTTGCATCATTACTCAGGTACTCAACCTGCTTATATACTCTGGTACTCAACCTGCTTATATACTCAGGTACTCAACCTGCTTATATACTCAGGTACTCACCCTGCTTATATACTCAGGTACTCACCCTGCTTATATACTCAGGTACACAACCTGCTTATATACTCAGGTACTCAACCTGCTTATATACTCAGGTACTCACCCTGCTTATATACTCAGGTACTCAACCTGCTTATATACTCAGGTACTCAACCTGCTTATATACTCAGGTACTCAACCTGTTTATATACTCAGGTGCTAATGAACATGCAACACATAGACAAGCATTTTCATTGTTCTCAGCCTGTTATAATCACAAAAATAAAATTTAATTCTAGCTTTTATAACTATATATTCCAATTCAAGTACTGGGTTTACATTTTTTAAATATCTATTTTATTTCAATTGTATCTATTTTATTTGTATCTATTTTATTTACATCTACTTTATTTGTATATGTTTTATTTTATTTGTATGTATTTTATTTGCATCTAATTTAGTGCTTAGCTGCATGAACCCTAAAGGCAAACAATTTATCTAATTTTCTTGATTTCAGACTGAAGCCTTCAGACTGTCGCCATAATAGATTCATAATTTCACCATGTATCCTGTTGTTTTTTAAACTATATTCTGAAAATAGCATTTATGATCAATTTAAATATATTTTCAAAAGTATTATCCAATAAAACAGTCATTTCAATACAGTGTTTCTTCCACAATGATTCTTTGCCTTACCTTTTCTTGTAAAGAAATTTCCCTAAAGTTAAGACAATGGACACACCAGCAATGCACCCAATGGCAACATATATGGCTGAAAAAAAATCACATCTTTACTGATAAAAACAAGCATTCTAAATGTATTGCAGGCAATACAAAGTCCCCAACCTGAAGGATAATTCAGTCAAAATTAGGACAAGTGTAACAAAACTCATACTTGATCTGTAACTATTTAACACAAGGTCATATGTAAAATTTCAGCTGAATATCTTCATCCAATGCAGAGAAAAGTCCAGAAAACTTATTCAGAATGACAGACGATGGACAAAAGGACAGACAGACCACAGGTAAACTATTAGTCCCCTTTGGCAAAGCCAGTAAGGGACTAATATGTGAGCAAATACAAATTGTGTATACATATATCAATAAATTTACTGTTTCCTAACAATTTATAAATTACTTACCAAAATATCATATTATAATCTAAATATTTCATTACTAAAATAGATATTGATATAACTTATGTGCAATAAGCACACAATTTCCATTGAATGTTGTCATTACCATCACCATGATTTCATTTTCAAATGTAAACAAGAGCTCCAAAATGTGGGGCATCCCTTCACAATGTAAGCAATCAGTAAATTACAGTTGATAATCCTATGAAGTTCTGTAGTGACCCTTTTGACCCCAAAATCAATATGCTTCTTACTCTCTTGATAACAAAGCTACATGTAAAATATCAAATCAATCAGGTAAAAAATATGTCCTGTAGAGTGTCTACAATCTTTATCTATGAAGTCTCATAGTGACCTTGACCTTTGACCATATAACCTCCAAACCAATAGGATTCTTCCTTTCTTGATAGCAAAGCTACATGTGAAGTATCAAATCAAAAATATGTGGTCTGTAGAGTAAGACAGTAGGTCAGATTATTATATGATACATGCAATTTCACACCATGAGTTTATCACAAATTCATGAGTCATGACCTTCTTCCAATGTCCATAAAATTCTACATGTCTACAAGCTTTTCCTATAAAGTCCCAAGTGACCTTGACCTTTGAACACCAAAATCAATAGGATTCTTCCTCTCTTGATTACAAAGCTACCTGTGACCTATCAAATCAATTGAAAAAAAATGTGGCCTGTAGAGAGTGTACAAGCTCATTGTTACTATATCACCCTCACCAACATATGAATGGTGCCATTACCATATCCCCTCTTGTAATGAATTTTGAGGTGAAAAAATCATATAATAATCTGACCTACTGTCACAAAAAATAAATATATACAAAATTTTCCAGATTTACAGTAAAACAGATATAATTTGTAAAATTGTGGAAATATTTCACAAAGTATCACTCTGATTATCTTCCCTGACTCTGAAAATTTGTGGGCTGAAAATATGAAAATAATAGAAAATATGTTGTTCTACTCACGAATGTATGAATCATCCGGCATATTTGTCAACACTAGATGTTTACATCTTACTGAGCCCTTTGAGGCTTCTGTGAGAGCACTGGGAGGATTGAAGGTCACATACAAAGTGTATTCTCCATATTCATGCAGTTTTCCACTCAACTCACTTTCCCTATCAAAAATATATTTTCAAAATGCTTTTTCAACCTGCAAATTTAATTAAATAAGCAATTAAAAACATTGTACAGAAATTTTTAATGAGCCAAATTTTCGTAGAGAAAACAACTGAATGTTCCTGTGGATTTAATTTTGTGGCTAAAAAGTTGTATTTTTCATGGTAGTTCACTTATTTTTTTCATTCAGGGTTTGAATTCCTGGGTAAGCTCATAAATTATTGAAAATTAGATCCCAGTGAAAATTAGTGGTTTTATAGTACACTACATATATTTATGTATATATTACTCTTTACTAATACATAGCAAAACACAAAACAATAAAGATTCAATTTTTAAAGATTTCTAAACCTCTTCTCTTTGTTACAGAATCATAAGAAACTGTGAGGCTTGCTAATGTATGTAAAATAAACAGAAGATACAGTTATACACTGTATCTAACAAAAATGCCAAAAATGGTTGCACTGTCTAACATTGAGTGTGAGTGTCATTCATTATTACATCCAAAAGCTGATTAAACAGAATTTTTAATGATGAATAAAGTTCTGTTACAGTACTTCTGATTATGTAAAAACATGTGGTGCTGTGAGCACTGCTCACTAAAATACTCTAATCTGCCAAACCCAAAGGGTTTTTTTCCTTTGACCTTTTGACTCCCAAAATCAGTAGCGATCATTATTGTCCCATGGGTAGTCCATATGTGTGATATGGTGACTCTGGGTAAGAAGGAAAACATGCGAGAGCCTGGAAACCATTTTGCTGTATTTCAATGTCAAGTACACTTGACCTTTTGACCCCAAAATTGATAGGGATCATCTTCATCCCATGTGTGATTCCAGTATACCCCTCCCACAACTTCATTGTGGGGGGATATTAAAAAAAATGTATCACAGATATTTTATGTATAACAAGTATTTTATGTGGAATTTTACAGACAGGAAAAGTCTGCAAAAATTACAATTGTAAAATATATATACATCCACATAGTTATAATATAACCACAGAAATTAGAAATGCAGAATATAATTTGCTACCATTTATGGATCAAATCACAAAAATTTCAAACTACAGCAAATACCTGTTATATGGTTTATTTGTTTTCTATTATCTCCTACCTGGACTCAATGCTGCCATCCTGGATTTCTTCTAATAAAATTTCCAGGGAAAATAATCATTTCTTAATCAGAATTTGTCTTAATTTCATCCAGATTAGCTTAAAAATTAAACAAAATGGCAGCTTCCAGTGCATGGGAGCTAACCCAGGTCCTGTGATTAACATTCAAAGAATACAGTGAGAACTCAATAATTACATCATTTAGTAACTTGAGTACTTTCTTACATATTTATGGTCAACAGCACAACGCTAAACCTCCGTATCTAAGGGTCATATCCCAAAGACCCATGATTCTCACTTCTAAATGTTGAGTGTTTGGAGAAAGAGCAATCACTACTTATGTTTATGTCTTAGGTTTCACATGGCTATGGCATGAGCAGGGCTTAAATTCATGACCTCTCGGTTATGAAGTGAATGCTCTACCACAACAAAGATATTATACTGTGGTGCAGGGTCAGACTATACTTTAAGTGTAATAAATTCTTGTTTTTTAGTTCTTAGTTTAGGTCTATTTCTTGAAATTGTGTAAACCAACCCCCTAAAAAATATAATAATTAAAAAAAAAAGAAGAAATAACCTACCTACCTGTCTGGATATTTTTGCCTTGCTAACATGACACAAACATATATTTTTGGCCTTATTGCCAACAAAATTTACAGATCTGTCATATCGATATGTGCAATGTATAACTTACAAGCAAGACTTGTCTTGTGTAGCAATAGTGGTATTAAGAGGTCGTATTTCTATTCTTGCTTTCCATCTCGAGTCAACCAAAATATTGCAAGTAGAATTATTCAAGATAACTACTTTCTTCATCAAAGGGCACTGCAAAATAAGAAAACGATTTCTATTATTTCACAATGATAACCCATTATGATAGCAAAATAATTTTGATACCAAAAGAAAATAATGCCTTGTCACAGGAATACACGTGAAATATGAAAGCACTATCACTAACTTTTCAAAAGTTATGGCCAAGGTTAAAGTTTTTCAAAAGTAGGTAAAACTCCAAGGTCATGAGGTCAAAAATACTACTACCTAAAGAAAGGACTTGTCAAAAAAAAATGCACATGAGAAATATGAAAGCCCTATAACCAACCATTCAAAAGTTATGAACAAGGTTAAAGATTTTCAACAGTAGGTCAAAGTACCCCCAGGTCAAGGTCACAAGGTCAAACATTTTGGTAGCAAAAGAAATGCCTTGTCACAAGGAGTATACATGTGAAATATGAAAGCCATATCTTCATTCATTCAAAAGTTATGGCCAAGTTTAAAGTTTTTGCAGACAGACAAACAGATGCACACACAGATCAATTATGGAAGCACAAAAAGTAAATCACCATAAGCATTGTAGTACATGTAGATTGAATAATACACTATTAGCAGAGAGTAACACTTTTAAATCAACTCATATCCTGACTAAATAATTACACTTTGTATGATTAACAATCCTTATTAAAATCAGTGATGGTATGTATGTCAAGCCACATCCAAATTAGTCCAGGTATCTATGTCAAATCACATCCAAATTAGTCCAGGTATATATGTCAAACCACATCCAAATTAGTTCTGGTATCTATGTCAAATCACATCCAAATTAGTCCTGGTATCTATGTCAAATCACATCCTAATTAGTCCAGGTATGTATGTCAAGCCAATCAGTGTCATTGAATCTTGGTATGAATAATTATTTGAACACCTGTTCTGTGCAAAATCTACTCTATTCTTTTAAATTACAGGGCCTAAATTAACTAATCATTTAATCACTGCCCCATCAGTGTGAAATTTTACCTGTTCAGACCTCCAGTCAATTTAAATTATACCTTAATGCCAATCTCTACCCAAAGTTGTCTTTCTTACCTCACACACAAAAGAGAGCAAAGAATAATGAGGACTCTAGACAAAGATTGATGAGAATTGACTTCCATGAATTGACATCTAGGATATCATTTGACTTGGGTATTAATTGGTTTGGGGTACAATTTGACCATACAGAACAAACTGAAATCTTAACATTATTGACAAGACCATAATGATTGAAATTACCCGATAGCATTCCTCTGTCTGGTAGAAAAAGGCAACAGAGTACAGATCACTAGGATCAATACTTCCTGATGTGTATTGGACATTTACTCGAGCATTATTCATCTTATCCGCCACAGGCAAGCAGCGCACTGGTTCTTCTTGTAGAGCATCTTGACTGTGACAAGTATGCCACAAAACAGATATGCCTACAACGATGAAAGTACACCATTTACTTATAGATATCAGCTATATGCCTTATAACAACAAGTTTATCTAGGACTACTTTAATTCATGAATTGCTGAGTGAACTTAATTAATATATATACATATATATATGTGTGTGTGTTTGGACTACTACACCAATTTCGAGATACATCAGATTGTTTCCCTTTGGAGAACTCTTGTACATAGTAAGGTGTGAAACACTTTGTTTACTTGCGGGAATGGGACAAATATTCATCACTGCATAAGTGAATGTGCTCAGTAAGTTTCTCATACCCAGTTTCATCACTCAAGTTTGACTGACACACAGACTAGATGAATGATAAGCATTCAGGGAGTAATTAAATACATGAAATCCTTGTTATATCACATTATTTTTTACTTGTACATTTCATATCCAGGATATTACTTGCAACTATGACATTGTTTTAATATTTCCACTTTAATATAATATTTATTTCTATAGTATTTTATATTTTCTACACTTTACATATTTAAAGAGAAGCAGCTTTAATACATTTTATCATCTTCCTCACTGACTGCAAGTCCACTATGTCCCACATAGGCATTCAAAGTTCCACTAAATGCACCTACTACACAGAGGAGTTCTTATCTCGAAACTGGCGTATTAATATATATATATACACACATACACACACACACTATATATATATATATATATATATATATATATATATATATATTACTCAAGTATATACTCAATTGGCTTTGTGATATTTTTATTATATATATATATAAATATATATATATATATATATATATATATATATATATATATATATATATGCAGTCTCAGATATTTTCAAGCAAAGGAAAGTTGATTTATAGCAGTGTGTAAAACATACAGGTAAATTTGCCAAACATACTTATAATATTATAATATAATATGCATATTTTTAAAAACACTTTCTCTTGAATACAAGAAATAAGAGGCAATTTGAAAAACTAGAGTCAGGTATAGAGTGAAAATGTCAAACGCTGAAATTGTTTTCATTTGTTGTGATTTATGTCATGTTGACCACAAATCTTTGTATACAGAATGAGATGATTTTTGCACAAAAGGAATTGATGACTCTCAAAGCTACATCACCAACCACTTAATACATTTGAAGAGCATCACTTCAGAAATAATTGTAAGGGTTGTCAACATATCGTATTTTTTCTTTTCTCATTATGGAGTTGAACTCATTCTGGAGTAAAAAGTTTGCTTTCCCACAAGGTTACATGGTTACACCTATTTGGAGATTTAGAGGTCCATTAATTTTCTGAGACTATGGACTAATTTGGCTTAGATGTCCTCCAAGGACTTGTTGGTGGTGAAGTAATCTGGAAGGGCATTCCAGTCACTCATGAATCATGGCAAAGGAGTGATGGAAGACATCCTGGTCTGTCTTCTCCTGCGTGTTCCACTATCTTCAGGTGTGCAGAATTTTGTTTTGTCCAAGTGGACAAAATAGTTCCTGATCTTGAAGCACATCACCAGTCTGTACTTTGTGCAAATCCCACTTGAGACTGTACATTATTGATGATACACAGTCCTGAAACCTTCTGTACTCGTTGTACACGAATCTAGCAGCTCTACATTGTACTGCCTCAAGTCCTTATGTTGTGTATCGCACTGTACGGAGGTATATAGTTTCAACCCTAGTTAATAGACTCCACTTTGTTGAGAGTCTATGGGAGTCAGTTCATAATGGCCACTGGCACAGGTCCTTGGGAACCCACTTTTGGACAAGGGCTGTCAAGATGCCCCTTTGTTCACAGTATCTTGACTAAGGAGAGAATCTGTATATAAAGATGCCTTAAATTCATTAACATATCATTTAAATACAAATTTTAAAGGAACACTTACAAAGAATATGCAAAATACATATTTTCTTTCTGGTTCTGCCTGCCATGGTCATAAGACCAATGTGATACCAAACCCGATGTATAATTCATGGACTAAACATTATGCTGAATACAATATGCAATATCAAATAATGTTTTACTTCCCGTTAAAAACAACGATATATAATATAGACAGAAATAACATTATTTACATAGCTGGCATTCAAATCGTATATTTATTTTCACAAATACTACATCGGGTTCGAAATATCTACTCCAGTTTCAAACAGTTGTGGGCGTCTGCACGTGAGAGGTTGTGGAAAAATCTGGTGCTTTAAGGCTAATATTTTATTCAAAAGAATGTCTGACGAACCAATATCTGATTACAGATATGTTTTTCAAAAGGATCTTTTGAGGTAACGCACCCGCTCTTACCATGTCAATGTGACTTCGTATTTTTTTCCTTTCTTTAAATTTCTAAACTTGTTTAACTTAAAGTGAAAGTACTACTTGCATTTTTTTTTTTTTTTTGGGGTGCTGATTTAGAGGGAAGGTGGCATTTATAACTGGAGGTGGAACTGGGATAGGATTCACAATAACAGAAATATTGATGAGGTATGAAATGTACAGAAATAGTATTTTTCATGAAATATACGAAATTCTCTACTTCTGGCCTCGTTACAGGGGTGAGAAAATGTAACGTTCTAACTGTTGAACTTAGTAACTTTTGCTTTCTTGGCCTGGCAAAGCCTTCTGCAGCACAAGGTCGTAACAGTTCAAACGTTATATATTATCACCCAGCTATGAAAAATGAAGTTCAGTTTGTATTTTCCATGAGAAAAAAATGCAATTTTGATGAGAGAGAGAGATGGTTCAAACACTCACTTAGTTGTTAAAGATTTCTGTTTTTTGAGAGTTTTTTTTAAAGCTATTTTGATATATCAAAGTATGAATGTTATTCTGACTAGTAATAAAAAGCTATTTTGATATATCAAAGTATGAATGTTATTCTGACAAGTAGTAAAAAGTGGCATATTGGTGTTTTAATGCTTTAAAACAGTGAGTTGCTGATCAAAATAATTTTATCAGTTGCTGCAGGTAGCATGTAGGGATATTGGCTCGTTTAAGCACTTTGTATGAAACATGTCACAAGCTCTTAATTATTTTATATAGATTTTTATGATTTTTTCCGGAATGATAAAAAAGTTGTTTGCAAAAAAGATATTCTAAATTTCAAGCCTCTCTTTGATTTGATGCATGATATAAATACCTTATAAAACATGCCTAAAAGACTCAGACAGTCATTCTAATTTTTTAAATAAAAAAATATTTATGAAAATTGAAAACGTTATTTGTTAATATTTTTTTGGAATCTATGGATAAAATCTTCAAGAAACGTGTCAGTTAACAAAAATATATATCATACAAATATATTTTAAAAAGAAATGATCAAAATTCAGAAATTTTTCAATATTGTAGATTTGAACCAAACCAGCGAAAAAAGTACTAATCCCGATCACAATTGATAGATATTACTAAAATAATCATATCTTTGCTAATTTTATGCACTTTTCATCAAGAAATGAGTTTTCTTTATAAATTCATTTAATTTGTAAACCATTTTACATCAAGGGAATGTAGTTTTCTGGTTACAATGTTCTCTATGACTACTTTTATATAATTCTGATTGGGTTTGGTTCAAATTTGAAAATCGAAATATTCCTGAATTTTGATCACTTCATTTCAGTTTCTTTTTAAAATACATTTGTATGATATATCTTTTTCCTAACTGACATGTTTCTTGAAGATTTTATCCATAGATTGAAAAAATGTTAACAAATAACATTTTCAATTTTCATAAATTTGTTTTATCTAAAAATCAGAATAACAATAGGAGTCTTTTATGCACGTTTTATTAGTTATTCTTAACGTGCATCAATTCACAAAGAAATTTGGGCCATAAATCTCTTATTTGCAAACAAAACATGTTATTTATTATTTTTAAAAAAATCACAAAAATTCATATAAAGTAATAGAGAGCTTGTATCACTTTTGATATTGAAATCATACTTCATACAAAGTATTTGAAAGAACCATTATATAAAATTTTGATGTAATGAGCTACCTTAATTAAGCATATAAGGAAAAAAATGAATTGTTGACCAAATTTAAATGAAGTTACCTAGATTGCCTTCAATTTCGGTGTCAGATTGGGCCATTCACTAGGTTCATGCCTTTTATTATATTATTACTCTTTACAATTGAAAATATATTGCCTTCAACAAGACCTTTTCAACTTTTGTATTTTACAAACTGGATGATGAATTTTTTCTCATTGTTTTGGAGACATATTCTTATTTACAAACTGTTACACTTTGTATGCACTTTGAATGAGGCCATGTTATGGTGAAGAAGTCAAGAGAACAAATTCATCATACTCATATATGCCTCAATAGACTATTTAATTGGTTAAACAAAGAGATTTAAACATAGATCAAAGATGCAATTTTTAAGTTTTATAGATGTGTAGATTGTACTAAGAAAAAATTCATGATGATACTTTTTGTGTGATGTAAATCCCTATCAAAAGAGGTAAATGAAATGGACCTCCTGTTGAGGTCACCATCCACAATGCGTTTGTCTATCACACAGACATGGATGTGACACAATCATAGCCAGTCGCAGACTTGATGTTGTACGAAGTGCAGCTGAGAAATTGTCAAAAGCAACAGGTCAAAGATGTCTCCCAATACAAATGGATGTCAGAAAGGTTAGATTTAATTCTTTATTGCATATTTTTCATAGACCTTACCTGTACACACAGAGGAAAACCCCTTTAGATTTTTAGATTTATCGCAGGGTCTTTTCTATCAGTGTTTAGCTCACTGTCAAGCTGAAGGCTCAAGTAAGCTTTTTTCTGATCAAAATTTGACTAGTGTCAGTTGTTGTCAACAGCATTAACTCAGTGTTAACTTTTCACATTTTCATCTTTTTCTCCAGAACCATTGGGCCAATTTCAATCAAACTTGGCACAAATCATCCGTGAGTGAAGGAGATTCACAGTTGTTCAAAAGAAGGGTCATGCCACCTTCATAGGGGAGATAAATAAGGAAAGACTAGGAAGGAGGAGATAAAAAAGACTGAAATAGGGTGGGACCATTTGAAAATCTTCTGAAGAACCACTGGACCAACAGTTGAAATTTATATGAAAGCTTTCTGATATGTGTTGTTCAAGTTTGTTCAAATCATGGCACTTGGGTGTAGGTTGGGGTCACAATTGAGCATCAATGATCTTGGAGTTTGACATACTTTTAAGAAAATGTAACATATTAAATATCTCCTGAACTTTTTAAGATAGGGCTGTCATATGTTGTTTATAAATTTTTTTATGACAATACCTTTCATGTGATAACATGGTGTTTGACCTTGTGACCTTGATGTTTGACCTTCTTTAACAAAAAACCCTGACCTTATCAATATTTCCTGAGCTATTTAAAATATGCTTAAGGTAAAGTTTTCATATTTGTATATAAATTTCTTGATGCAAATCCTTTCATTTCATAGAATAATCTGTGACCTTGGAATTCAACCTACTTTTAAGAAAATGTGACCTTTTTAATATTAATCTCCTGAACTACTTAAGGAAGGTCTTTCATATTTAGTGTATAGATTCTTTATGGCAAAACCTGGTGTTCCATGGTGTTTGAACTCGTGACCTTGGAGCATGACCTACTTACTAAAAGTTCTTAACGATTCATTATCTCCTGAACTATTTAAGGTAGAACTTTTATATTTTGTATGTTGATTTCTTATGGCAAAACTTTAATTTCATATCTTGGTCTATATGATCTTGACCTTCTCCCAGAACAGCAAAGTCATGTTAGTCATATGGGTGTTGAGGCATCCACACATGTGAATTCATGTTCAGTTGTGTCAGGATCCTTTGAAATTTTTATTGGAATTAGGATTAAAATATATTTTAACCATCACAACAGCTGAACAACAGGATCAAGGTGATTCAGGTGAGTGATGTGGCCCTTGAGCCTCTTGTCTCATGTGCATACATTTGCAATGAATTGTGTGTCGTTCTTTTTAAGAATTTTTCTGATTAGTAGTGGACTGTTTGTTTGACTGACAATACAGCATAACAGGAAGCCTGTTTAGTATTGTGGGTCTATTTTTTTATTTTTTTTTTACAATTATTAACAATTTTTAGGTCAATACCATGTTTTAATTACCTGAGAATTACAATATTCACTAAACCCAGGAAGCAATATGAGGGTTTGGACAAAGCATGGTATTGATCTCAAAATTTTCAGTAGTTGTTTTATTATATAATTAGATAATTTAAAACAATGAAACTGGCTACTAGAGCTTACAAAACAACATCTTGTAGTCTATTTACAGCTAGGGTGCAAGACCTAGTTGAAAGCAGTTAGAGACACAAGCTTTCATTGGATGGCTAAAAAATAATAACCAATCGCATCAATTTAGAAATTCTCAATTAATTCTTATTGAAACATTTGTAAAATCAAATGTTATATTCACCTGGAAGGCACACAAAAGTGAATAAAACTTTGTATTTTTCTAGGTTTCATCATAGCCAGTTAGAAAGCTTGAAACTATTCAATTAAACAATAAATATAATGAATGCAGTTGTTACATTAACATAAATCTAACATGTACATGATATTCTATTAAATCAAATGTTTCTTCAGATTTAATTAAAATCATCTTTCTCTTTGATCCATTAAATTTTTTATGTTATGCCTTTCAAATCTCCTCCATGGCCGAGTGGTTAGAGCATTGGGCTCAAAATCACAAAGCCTCTCACCTCTGTCGGCGCATGTTCGAATCTCGGCCATGGCATTTTGTGAGCAAGTTTGTCAGTTTACTTGCGGAAGGTCGGTGGTCTCTTCCCAAGTACATTGTATCTGGGTTCTCTCCTCCACCAACAAAAACTGGACGCCACCAGATAACTGAAAAATTGTTGAGTGTGGCGGAAAGCAATAAATAATCAATCAATTAATCAACCTTTCAAATCTTTCTGAGCAATTAATTGTAAATGTTTTCTCAGAGATATAACATAATACAAATTCAGTATTAAGCAGAATAAAAAGTATAATTGACAGGGATTTATAAAAGATGATATCTTTGGATCATAAAGTAAAAAATAACTCATTTTATCAACTGTAACAGCCAGAAGCCATTACTAAAGCAGTGGATGAAGCCCTCGGTCAGTTCAAGCAGATTGACATACTTGTGAACAGTGAGTATTCAATGATTTTGAAATTTTCCCTTCACCAAAATAATACTCTAGAGCTGAGAATGTGTGAAGAATTGGAATCAAGATAAGCTCTTATTGAAAACAATAGGAGTAGAAAGATTTTTCTGTTAAGTTTAGTCTTCTTTGCCTTTTCACATTAGCAGGTTTAGATGATTTCCATCTGGAAATTAAAAACACTGACTACTGTAAAACTGCAAATCATTGACTGGTAAATACAAAACACTGACTACTGTAGAATTGCAAATCATTGATTGGTAAATACAAAACACTGACTACTGTAGAATTGCAAATCATTGACTGGTAAATACAAAACACTGACTACTGTAGAATTGCAAATCATTGACTGGTAAATACAAAACACTGACTACTGTAGAATTGCAAATCATTGACTGGTAAATACAAAACACTGACTACTGTAGAATTGCAAATCATTGACTGGTAAATACAAAACACTGACTACTGTAGAATTGCAAATCATTGACTGGTAAATACAAAACACTGACTACTGTAGAATTGCAAATCATTGACTGGTAAATACAAAACACTGACTACTGTAGAATTGCAAATCATTGACTGGTAAATACAAAACACTGACTACTGTAGAATTGCAAATCATTGACTGGTAAATACAAAACACTGACTACTGTAGAATTGCAAATCATTGACTGGTAAATACAAAACACTGACTACTGTAGAATTGCAAATCATTGACTGGTAAATACAAAACACTGACTACTGTAGAATTGCAAATCATTGACTGGTAAATACAAAACACTGACTACTGTAGAATTGCAAATCATTGACTGGTAAATACAAAACACTGACTACTGTAGAATTGCAAATCATTGACTGGTAAATACAAAAACACTAACTATTGTAAAACTGCAAATCATTGACTGGTAAATACAAAAACACTAACTATTGTAAAACTGCAAATCATTGACTGGTAAATACAAAACACTGACTATTGTAAAACTGCAAATCATTGACTGGTAAATACAAAAACACTAACTATTGTAAAACTGCAAATCATTGACTGGTAAATACAAAAACACTAACTATTGTAAAATTGCAAATCATTGACTGGTAAATACAAAACACTGACTACTGTAGAATTGCAAATCATTGATTGGTAAATACAAAACACTGACTACTGTAGAATTGCAAATCATTGACTGGTAAATACAAAACACTGACTACTGTAGAATTGCAAATCATTGACTGGTAAATACAAAACACTGACTACTGTAGAATTGCAAATCATTGACTGGTAAATACAAAAACACTAACTATTGTAAAACTGCAAATCATTGACTGGTAAATACAAAAACACTGACTACTGTAAAACTGCAAATCATTGACTGGTAAATACAAAACACTGACTACTGTAGAATTGCAAATCATTGACTGGTAAATACAAAACACTGACTACTGTAGAATTGCAAATCATTGACTGGTAAATACAAAAACACTAACTATTGTAAAACTGCAAATCATTGACTGGTAAATACAAAAACACTAACTATTGTAAAACTGCAAATCATTGACTGGTAAATACAAAACACTGACTACTGTAAAACTGCAAATCATTGACTGGTAAATACAAAAACACTAACTAATGTAAAACTACAAATCACAGAGTGGTAAATACATTTGGTAGAACATATACTCTGACTTTTAAGTTTCTTTGTACATTTTTGACAAAACCATCAAGTAAAATTTGGTATTTCCAGCTATACTATGAAGATAATGATCATCCTTAGTATTCAAGAATATATAATACAGTCCATATTTTCTTACTCAACGCTACAATACATTGATTAATTTGAATATTATGCATACATTGTACTTTGCAATTGCCTTTATTGAACATAAAAGTATACAAAATCCAGAAATCTTTTGCAAATAGAAACATTAACAAATAAATGTTTTAACGTAGTATCATAAACAATTTATTGCATGAAATTCCAGTGTATACAAGATTTACCTTCAGAAAGTCATGTATATCATTTTTCCTGTGTGAATAAAGCACGCATATTTAATTTCTTATTTTTAACCTATCTTTTTTAAAATTCAAAATATGGTGTTTAAATTTATGAATGCATATATTGTCCAATTTAAAAAAAAAATATCTACAGTGTGAATTGTGCAAACAATTAAATTAGATTCTTGTAATTTCATTATTAATTACAGAAACATTTTCATAAAGCAGTTCATAAAGTAGGTGATATTTTTACATTTCAGATGCAGCAGGGAACTTCCTGTGTCTCGCAGAGAACCTCTCCTTCAATGCCTTCAGAACAGTAATGGAGATTGATGCGCATGGTACCTTCAATGTCTCCAAGGTTGTTTTTGAAAAGTACATGAAGGTAATTGCTAACTATTGACCTATAGATCAAGGAAATTATGAAAATTAATTAATTAAATTATCAACAAATTTCTACATGAGTGCAGTAATGAGGAAATTTAGAATTCTCAATGACAAATAGATTATGCAAAGTATTCAATGTATAAGGGTGTAAGTATATTTTTTTTTTGATGAATCATATGTATTCTTGTATATAACTTAATGTCAGATTATTGGTGCATTGAATTTTGGTCGCACACTTTTTAACAGACATAACCAATTTGTATTTCCAAGGAAAATTTTTCAGATATAAAATGTGGTAAAATAATGAGATACACATCCAAAGATGTATGAACAGAGAATGTATTAATTCTTGAACAGTGTATGAGTGATGAATTTTGGACTGAATTCATAACTTACTATTGTCACAGTGACTAAATGAGAAAAAGAGACATACAATGTACATGTATATTAATGCTGTGAAGCACAAATCAGATTTTAAATTGAAAAAAAATATAATAAAGTCTTATTTGGAAACTGATTATCAATTCTCTTGAAAATTTTATCCAACTTGTACACAGATCAATGGCATCTATTCCCCTAAAGTATGCTGAGCAATACAATACTGACTTACAAACAAACCACTGTATTTGAGCATGTGTTTTGCTACAATCTTCTTTTTACAATGATTCTCAGAATAATGGTGGAGTTATTATTAATATCACCGCTACTCTTAGCATTCGTGGAAGAATTTTACAGACACATGCAGGATCTGCTAAAGCTGCCATTGGTATGAATGAATATTCATTTTTTACCCCTTGATTTAATAATAATAATAATAAAAAATATGTAGTAAAATATCATCAGACTGCTAGCACATTTTTGTTCCCTGATTTGACATAAGCATTGGCCTTGATACCTGACAATGAAGGGAATATGAAGCTTTATTCAGGCAGGAAAAATCATATATATGACTTTCTGAAGGTAAATCTTTTATACACTGGAATTTCATGCAATAAATTGTTTATGATACTATGTTAAAACATTTATTTGTTAATGTTTCTATTTGCAAAAGAATTGTGGATTTTATATACTTTGGATCGCTTGAGGTGGCAGTGGTTCCAGGGAAATATGATACTTAATACTCAGCGATGCAGGAGTCCTGGGTTTGGCTCATGTCAATCACAAATTCACAGTCACACCTCATCCTGTTATACTTGTTCCTTTATCAGACATACCAACAAATGGTAAAGCAGGACTGTGGCCAGAAATTGTCTGAAAGATGTACAACTTTTTAATTACTATTTCAGAGGCTATGACCAGACACTTGGCTGTAGAATGGGGACCCAATGGAATACGAATGATGTGTGTTGCTCCGGGACCAATAGCAGACACAGAAGGAATGAGAAGATTAGGTATTTATTATCAGGAAATGGAATACATAGGTTGATACATCATTAATGTGGAAAAATTAATAAGGATCGATAATACTAGTTAGTATATTTAAAGAGTCATTGGCTTTAACAGTGGTCCATCCAACAAAAATCCACCTATTGGACAAAAATCCATCAATCAAACAAAAATCCATTGAAAAAAGAGGGCAGTGTTTGGCATCAGATGCAGTACTACTGTAAAAGTGGTTATATACTTTTGGAGTGAAGTATTTTCATATGTTCAGTATGTGGGGAGAAAATACACTTCAATAACTGCACAAAGTACTGCAATAACTGCACAAAGTACTGCAATAACTGCACAAAGTACTGCAATAATTGCACAAAGTATTGCTAATACACGATGGAAGATTGAAAATGTTATATTCTATTTGTAAAAAAAAATTGTCACATAGTTTAAAAATCTTTTTCTCAAGAACCACTGAGCCAATTTCAAACAAACTTGGCACAAATCATCCTTAGGTAAAGGGAATTCAAATTTGTTCAAATGAATACCGATGCTTTCCAAAGAGTAGATAATCAAGATAATGCAAAAATAGGGTGGGGTCATTTAAAATCTTCTCAAGAACCACTGGGCCAGAAAAGTTGAAACTTGCATGAAAGCTTCCTGACATAGTGTAGATTTAAATCTCTTCAAATCATGGCCCAAAAATCCATTGAAAGAAGAAGGCAGTGTTTTGCATCAGATGCAGTACTACTGTAAAAGTGGTTATTTATGTTTGGAGTAAAGTACACATTTTCTAATGTTCAGCATGTGGGGGGAAATCACTGCACAAATATTGCCATACACAATGGAGGGTTGTAAATATTACAGCTGGGCCATGAATACTCATATTGATATGCAAGCATCCCCAGATAGTGCAGATTTAAGTTTGTTCATATCATGACCACCAGGGGTAGGATGGGGCACAATAGAGTATCAATGTTTTACATGGGGGTATATAGGATAACTCTTTAAAAATCTTTTTCTCAATAACATGAAAACCATGATTACTCATATTAATATGCAAGCTTTACCAGGTGGTACAGATTCATATTTGTTCAAATTGCGGTTCTGGAAATGGGGGTGGGGATAAGATGAGGCTTCAAGCGGGGATCATAGTTTGTCCAGTTTAGGCCCCTGAAATAGGGTAGGATCATAATAGGAGTTCAAAGTTTGATGTGGTAATACACAGGAAATTCAAACAAATTGTTTTCAAGATTAGCAGGACCACACTAAAATATATAAAAATGCAAATGTTTCCAAGTTGTGTTAATTTAATTTTTTTTAAGCCCCCATGACTAAATCAGGGAAAGGGGGGATTTTGTTTTTGTCCTATCTGTCTGAAACTTGAATTTTTGAATAGTGAGGGATAGGGCTCTCATATTTCATATTTATATTCCTTGTGACAAGTATCAAAGGTTTTGACCTTGACTTTTGAGTTTGACCTACTTTACACAAAACATAACCTTAGCAATATCTCCTGAACTATTTAAGGTAGGGCTTTCATATTTAATACATATATACCTGATGGCAAGAAATTTCATTTGACCTTGGCATTGAAGTTTGACCCAAATTTTAAAACTTTAACTAAAACTTTAACCTTGCTCATAACTTTTGAATGCTGAGTGATACATCTTTCATTAAGAACATATTTTGGTACCAAATTTTTTACCTTGTAACCTTGACCTTAGATTTTGATCTACTTTTAAGAAACGTTAACATAGGCAAAATCCTCTGAACTGTTTAAAGCAGAACTCTCATATTTTATATATAGATTCCTTATGACTAGACCTTACCTTTTTTTATTTTGTGACATTGTATTTTGGTTAATATATTGTGACCCCATGGGTCTAGGTTGGGCCACAATATGGGGTCAAAATATTTTGTGGGAACAAAGGCCGAAAAAAATCTTTTAATCTATAAAATCACAATAACTACATGTAAACAACAACAGGACCAAGTTTACTCATGCAAGCAATGTGGTCCATGGGCCTCTTATTAGGTTTTGGTCACATTCCTTAGTCTCCTGGTTTTGTTTCCTGATAAAGATAAGCTCAGTTGTATTTGAAAAGTAGGTTAATGCACAACAGCAGACAAAAACAGATCACAGAATACTCGGGTACATAAAAAATTGGATTACAAATAAACACTATGGACATTTGAAAAGTATAACAGATCTGGATTATTTGATTCAGCATAATATTCTGAATAACATATTTCCTTGCTCAATTTTGTTGTTTTCTTGTCATTTCTTCTTGAATGCACGATCAATACAGCCAAGCTTTCATTTATATCACTTAACATAATTAACAGGCCATGTTGTGGTACTGCAGTCTTGTATAAATGAAGGGAATTGGGAGTTGAACTTAACATTTTATCACAGGTGAGCTACTCTTGTTCTACCTGTATTTTCATTCTTTGGAAATCTTTTTTTTTTTTATAACCAATTCAAAATAGATCAGAAGTAAAGGTGGAAAACAGCATCGTGCTCTGACCTTATCTGACCACTGATCATTATTATTAACAACATATAAATAAAATTTATCTTATAGAGTAATTTTAAAACTGTATGATCAATGACGTCAGAAAACAACAAAAATAGAGCACCGCTAAACCGGTACATGATATTCCTACATACACTATTAACCCCTAACTCCTTCAAAAATTTGTGACAGCATTTCTCTTGTAACATTGACACATTGTGATCTTTCTTTGTACCAAGTTTCATTAATGCCCCCCAAGGGTTTAGGAAGAGTTGTGAAGACAAAGTATTTTGCATAGAAAAAAAAACTAAGTCCAAGGGCCATAACTCCTTTAAAAAACATTGTACAGGGTTCCCCTTGTAATATGCACATCTACACAATGTGATCTTTCTCTCTACCAAGTTTCATTAAAATTCCCCCATGGATTTAGGAGGAGTTGCAAAGACAAAATTCAAAGGAACAGACAGATGGATGACAGCAGTATAGCATAATACACCCACATTTTATGTGGGCATATAAAAACAAAAGTTCATGCATGACAAAGTACACACTTATCACACAATTGTATTTGACCATGTGGAAAATTGCACCAGTTTTGAGATACACCAAGTAATGTGGAACATTCCATGACCAGTGCTTGACATTACAGAGGATTCTGTAAGTTACAGTGTAAATATTATTTAGCCAAGTACACTGGTATAGGTATTCAGGACTTGTTTGTGTTGGGAGACCATCACTCATTCATTTATCATGGAAGGGCAAATGCATGAACATGTAGCAATATTGTACCTGGACACAAGGCTGGTATCAGTTAGGAAAGTCATGCTATATTGTGTATTTTTCAGACTATATTCATTAGGGAAATTTTGTTTATTACTTCACTGCATAATTAGTGTAAGTTACTACTGTTTCAGTATTTTGACAATATTGTCCATTAGAGTGTCATTGGGGATCATATATTGATATCACTTGCTCTTAATGTTATCACTTAACTAGTTGTTTGCAGTTTCATAAAGGACCTTAATGCTTGTAAAAGTAGATTACGCAGGAAAAACTGCATTTTTTTTTCTCAATTTCATAAAAATAATTCAAAGCATTATTATATAAGTTTGGAAAACCAATGGTGAGAATGAATAAAGTAGAAAATGCTTTTTAAGTCTCTTTTAGTTTTAGTGACAATGTATTGATAAGATGGCCCCAGGTGCTCTCTTCTATGAATATGTATTCAGGTTTGCATTCAAATATTTCAGGTGGAAAACAAATTAACGACGACTTTGTGAAGTCTATACCCGTCCAGAGACTTGGAAAACGAGAAGACATTGGGAACACTATATTGTTTATTACAAGCCCTGCCGGAGAGCTGCTGACCGGGACAACAGTAATCGCTGATGGAGGAGCATGGCTGACCAGTGGAAACAACTTCTGGGAGCTTAAAAACAGTCCAATATTCAAACAAGTGTCCAAAATGTAACACCATCAGCCCAGTCTTAAGATCAGATCATCAGAAATATAATTATGCCAGATTAAGTTACTAGTGTTCTACAGGACTGACGGATTTGGAAACCACATGTATATTTAATGTGATAACTTGTTTGCAACAGGAATTGTACTTGATCTGCAACATTTTTATACTTACATGAATATATATTGGAGAGTTATTATTGACAACAGGCAAAACTGGAATCGTGTGATCATTAATTTGTAAATAAGTTTGTTTGTGAATGATATCGTTTACACATGATTTTTCAACCACCATGAAAAGTGCAGATTTTATTTATTTATTGTATTAACCAAGAATATAGATCAACATTATTTTCCAGTTTATCATTTTTAGCTTACATAATTAATGGCTATATTGAACATTTTTGTTTGGATTAAAATCAGTCCATCTTCATATTTTGATTTTCTTCTCCAGAACCACAGGTCCAATGTCAAATATAATTTGTTTTCATTAAAAACAAATATCTCCCAAGCTCTACAAACTGAATGTGCTCCATATTACACCCCCCTCCCCATAATGCACGGCATGGTGAGCAAGAACATAGACATCATAAAATGCACTTTGTGAAGTCTATACCAGGACAAAAGATTCAACACCAGTGTGACCAGTGTCATTATTGTATATGATACAAAAATAATGATTGATATGCTGAAGTACCATTAGGCCTTGTGCATGGAAAAAAAAATCATCTAGAACACTCCTATTTGTTACACTGCAATTTGGAAGAAAAATATTAGATCCCTGGGTCAGATCAGTATGAACATCATTAAATGATAATCAAGTATTCTATAAAATTCCAAGGCCATCCAATAAGCCATATAGGAGAAGTGTTCACAAGCTATTTTACAACCTCCAACCCTCTTGGATCCACTATAACTTAAAAGATAACAACAATTGGATCCTCCTGTCCCAACCATATGCAAATGGCAATGAAGCATTGTACAAAGTTTAAAGTTTATCAGACAAGTCATATGGAAGTGTTCTACTTTACATTCTCCAGCCCTCTTGGATCCACTATTTTAGGAAAATAATCGGACCATCACTTTTGAAAAAATGCACATCTTCAAGTAGCAATGAAGTATTGTGCAAAGATTTTCAAGCCTGTCTGATAAGCCATAGAGGAGAAGTGTTCACACAGTTTTGTGACAGAGACATAAAGTACAAAAACAATATATCCCCCCTAGAAGCAGGGAGACATAACTAAACTTTAGTACAAATTATAGTTGGGTAATGTAATTCAGGTTTGTTCAAATGAAGGTACAATTTGTCAATACTTTACATCATGACCCTCTGGGCCAGGGTGAGACTACAAATGAGATTTAAAATGTTGCATAGGATTGTAGGCTAGGAATATACTTTAAAAATCCCTTGCTTCAAAACTATATATAAATCAGCCTTGCTTCGCCATCCATGATGTGTTTGAACTCAATATATTTCTGTACACTAAATCTCATCAAAACTGGGAAAAGACCTCAATGTTATTGTCAACCACTCTCTGACTCGAGCACAAAATATAGATCAGACCGAGTACTGGAGTTGTGAAGAGAAAGAAGCATCCCATGATGTATCATGTGAGCAGATTTGCTTTGAATTTCACATGTAGCAAAGCGGGGAGAGACTTTTTGATAAATGTTGTTCTTAACCTTGTGTCTACAGATAGAAATGGAGACCCAGTCCCCCTTCAAACTTCTTTGTGGAGGTATGAAAAGTGGTTGGGTTTTTTTACTGTCTACAGAAGCCTTTTTGTCTATAGACTCAACCCAGTAGATTTCTGTAGACATGCCTACATATTGAGCTCAAACTTCTTAAAATTTGGTGATGGGAAGCTTTCAATATTTGGAATCAAATTAAACTGTGTCATTTACAAAGAACTTTCTTTTTGAGACTTCAATTTACAAATTGCTCAACTGTTACAGAATGGTGATCAGGAGATAGCACTGATGCAGATATATTTCCAGCATAAAACAAAAGAATTACATACCTGTACTGTTATATTGTTTTTAATCATATATTTTATCAAGTGGAATAAACTGAAATTCATAAATTTTCATGTTTATTATTAAAGTGCATATCAATAAATTCTAGCAGAAAACAATCCATAAATCAACAAACAAATAAAATTGTCTCTCAGCTGCAAGATAATCTAACAAACTACACTGTAACTTGCAACAGAGAGCACCAGCATTCTTCTGCATAAAATCATTCATGTACATGTATAATGCATCTCTTTTTTTTTCAAAGTCAATCATCAAGCCAGTATTAATATCATTCTGACGTAAATAAATATCAAATGGAGTAAATGTATATCCCATGTAAAGACTGGTTACTTGACTGATTTATAATAAAGCTTCTTATTGGTTGTCATATCTAGCTCGTCACATGAATTCAAACGTCCTGACAAAACATACCTGCCTAATGACATAACAGGACACAGTTTGTTAACCTTCTTCCCAGGGGAACACGAGATAAAATAATCTATAGTTAATTGAATACTAATTAAATAATACAAATTGCACTGATATAATTTACAAACGTAATTTGCTTGCATTCATTTTCTTAACTATTTTGATACTTTATTGGAAATCATGATTCCACCATTTCAAAAAAGGCTCACCCAACAAAATTCTGCAATATATTACTATGTTGCTAAGTCTCATAACAAGTAGCAGAAACAAAATATAGAAATTTGCTGGATGTATACAATTCAAAAATATCTTTAAAATTTTTTCAATTCAAAAAAGTTCTTGTGCCCTGAACACTGGATTGCATGCCATTTGAAACTGTTGTTTGTCCCTTAATTACATTTTTAAAACAAAATCCCAAATTCGTATGTGAAATATATAGCAGATAAGGCTAGAATGACAACAACATTTTTATCACAAGATTTGCAAAATTAGACTTTGGCACAAAAAAGTGAAACAACTTAAGACCTAAATTCTAAGAAACTGAAATTTTGACAATATCATCACATAACTGCAAGCTTTTCACTTGTACAAAAAATTAATGACAGAGGCCCTTTGGCCCTGATGCTCACCTGATCCACATTGCACTTTGAGAAATCTTGCTGGAACACTAACACTGATTCAACAAAAAAGCCAAAATGTGCCACTGGACCGATATGAACACTTTGTTTGGACAAACTATAACTATATTATGATTCTAAGACTCCTATAACAGTATGTAAAATTAACAGTAGAACCAATAGGCAAAATTTAGGGAAAACTTTTCCATCTACAATATTAAGAAATCCATGGATGAAATTATCTGTGGAGTTTATTAACTGCAGCCATCATTTAATCAATGTGTTAAGCTACTGGGCCTTGAAGTATATACTATATTTAAATGCAAAAAAGACCATATACAGCTGTACATGTGGAGATTCAAAATGGACCTTTCACAAGAAAGCATACAAGTAAATGAAAGAGACTTATTAGGACTAAAGTAAAATGATAATTAAATGCTTTATTTACAGTGTATATTCGTTTTAAAGGAAAGTTTAATTCTACATACTGCTACTGTATTCCTAAAGCATCATATTCAGTTCAAGAAACGTGTAGATACAAAATGAAGTCTTTATACCCCTATTGTGGACCTGGAGAAAGTCAAAATGTGAAAGTTTACAATCAGCTACCAACAACAACAGAAAACAGATTAACTTTGATCAAAACAGTTTACCTGGGCCTATGACTCAAGTGAGCCACAACACTATTGACAAAATTGACCTCATCACGGAGGTTCTAAAACAACACTACCATACTAACATTAAACCACATACAAATAGCGTTTTTAATGGAACAAATAATCACCATTCCCAAGGAGCTTATAAATAAAAGATTTTGCTATAAAGGGAATATTTTATGAACTAGGCCATCTATAATGGCTGCTTATCAAAGAGGAAAGACAATGGAAAGTTCAATCACCTCAAATGTTTACGAACCTGCACAGCACAATGCATGCTCCAAATTACAGAATGAGATAAATAATATTATAATTGGACTAGAATATCTAATATTCACATCATTAAACTGTTGAATCCACATTGAGACACAAGATGTTTTTTTCCACTGTCTGCTTGAAAGTTTCCAGGTATTTTTTCATGGGAATACAAAAGCCTTTAGAAGGAGGAAATAGAGGAAATTCTGGAGGCCTAATGTGCCCTGTGTCTACATGTACATCCTCAGATGGACAGTCAGGCTGTAGTTGGTGTGTTGAAGGAGATGAGGACATGTCCATTATTTGGTCTGTGGAGTGACCAGCTGCCCCTGATGAGTCACAGTTCAAACACACTCCACTATCCTGACTAACATTGCCAGCATTCATCCAGAACTGAAAGTGCTGCATCATTCTGCAAGTACATGTAATAATATCCCCCTATATTCATCTACTACACTTATATTCATCTACTATATGTACTTTTTGTAAAAATACAGGGAAACTAGTGCAGTGTTGTGCTGTTTCATTTCTGTCTTAGAGAAATGCCAAAATTCTGTATATGCTGATGGTTGGGATAAAGTTGATTGAGATGAAATTCAATTTTATCCTGAAATACAAAAGAAAACAACAACAAAAAGAGCAACACCCAAGGGTCATAACTCTGCCAAAAGTTATCTGACCACTTGACGTGTCATGATATAGCTATATCCTGAATGTCAATTCAAATGCTCATGTATGATGAAGATAATGAGTGGAAACTGTAAAATGTTTGCAATATTTCAAAAGTCCAAGCATCTCAACTCTTCCAATTTTTTTTTTCCAAAACCATATATATAATTTAGGCAACTACAAGTATACTACAGATTAAACAATAACTACAACAGTCTCACAAACCTGGCAGCATTTTGTCTGAGGTGTGCTGTCATCTCCTCCTTAAAACTATGTGGAGGATTCTCAATCATTCTGGTCAAACTCTGAAATATACAAATATTCTTTGTGACAATTGGGCATAACAAGTTACCCCTCAAAGACTAAAGGCCCTGATGGCTCAGTTAATGGGCCATATTTTAAATGATGCCCAGAACCTGACCTTTGAGTAGTAACTTTACCATCCCCTCACAAGTTGTGATGAGAATATGGTGTCTCCCTTGTTTGTTTGTACATTTTTGTCAGTTTAACCTAGCTCAAGATTTTTATCCATTTATTGTCAAACTTCATGGAATGTTATTTTGCATAAGGATCTGTGTTCTTAATGATTTTTCAGTTACATGTAAAATATAAAAATACAATACTTTCCGTGTCCCTTGTTAATCAAGCTTGTATCATTCTTATTGATCAAGAATTTTGGAGTGAAGATTTCCCTTGGTCAATAAGTAACTTTTGTGCCAGAGATGAGGATTTTAAAATAACTGCACTACATAATGCCACAGGGCCTCAGTTTTTAAGGTTTCATCTAAAAGACCCACAACTTCCACTTTTAATAAACCTCAAAAAGTCAAATTCATAAACCAGACAAAGAAAAGTCAATTAACAGATGGACACCTTCATTACATTACTATTTGGCATAATATATAGGTTGGTTATTATAGACAGATAGACACCTTCACCATATCATTTGGCCTGTTATAGGCTCGTTATAAATGCAAGTAAGGTGTATTTATAATGATGTGAATATACTGGTAAAATTATAATTATTTTGATCATATACATATATGATATATATATGCGCGTACACACATGAAGCTTAAAAATGGAACAAAGAGGCCCATGGGCCACATTGTTCATATGAATCACCTTAGTTCATATTTAAAGATTTTCCCTATATATACACCTGTAAAACTTTGATTCTCTATTGTGGCTCCCCCTACCCTGGGAGTAGTAATTTTAATAAACTTGAATCTGCACTCTATCAGAAAGCTGACATGTAAATTTGAACTATTCTGGCCCTGTGGTTCTTGAAAAGAAGATTTTTAAATGACCCTTCCCTAGTTTTGCATTTTTGTAATTATCTCCTCTTTGAATGGGGTATAGTCCTTCATTTGAACATACCTCAATTCCCTTTCCCCAAGGAAGATCTGTACTAAGTTTGATTGAAATTGGCATACTCATTCTGGAGAAGAAAATTTTTAAAGTTTGTCAGTGTATTTTTGCTATTTCACCGTTATCTCCCCTTGAAAAAGGGTGTTGCCCTTCTTTTGAAAAACTTGAATCCACTTCACACAAGGATGATTTATGCAGGGATTGGATGAAATTGGCCCAGTGATTCTGGAGAATAGTCAAAAATGTGAAAAATTTATAGACTGATGGACAACAAACATGATCAGAAAAGCTTACTTGAGCTTTCAGCTCAGGTGAGCTAAAATGGAATAAGGCAAGCATATAGTGATAGCAATGCATCTGAAAATGAATTATGAAGTGGCAAAAAATTGACAGATATATCCTCACTTGTATCAGCTTAATAATGGCCATTTCATTGTACATCTTGCTGTTTTCATGACCAATCACAGATCCCCTCTGTTTTTCAAACCCAGCCTCATTATAATAGGGTTCTGCCACCAAAATCAGACCTACAAACATGAAAAACATTGGTCTTCAGCTCTATTACTGAGACTTTATGGACACATTTAAACTGAAGCTCATGACATGCAGATATATGGACCTATGCTACGAAGGCAGCATTTGAATTCAATGTCGAATTTCTTACCTTCTTTATTTGTTCACAAAACATTACGATAAATTCTTTACAAATTATTCCAATATCATAAACACCAGTACCTTGAATAGACACCAAGACCTGCAGCATGTTGGATTTTGCTGTCCACATTTCATTACCCTACAAAACAATCACATGTGGGTGTTAAATGTGATTTATTTAAAAAGAATCAACACAGAGAAATATTAAATAGAAAAATTCATATGATAACACTGTGAAATATCATAAAACAGAAAAGCTCATTTAACACTGAGAAATACCATAAAATAGAAAAACTCATTTAACACTGAGAAATATTACAATATAGAAAAACTCATATGATAACACTGAGAAATACCATAAAATAGAAAAGCTCATTTAACACTGAGAAATATTACAATATAGAAAAGCTCATATGATAACACTGAGAAATATCAAAATATAGAAAAGCTCATATGATAACACTGAGAAATATCATAATATAGAAAAGCTCATATGATCCTTCTAAGTACATGTTGCATGTTGAACACATTGTGTTCATAAGATTTAGGGCTTGTGAGTAATACCTTTCCATCCCAGGTCCCCAGCAGACTGACGCACACTTTCCCATCCTCGTACAGGTTGGGGTTGAGTCTGTCTGTGCAGTAGGAAATGTAGTGGAACACAGGGGGTGAGGTTGGGTAGTCGGCAGGGAGAAAGACATCAAAGTAGAAGAGACCATCCTCATAAGGAGTACCCTGAGGCCCAACGATCATCACAGAAAATAGATCCTATAATAAATACTCAACAATAAGATATATACACCCTACAAACACTAGTAATGTATATGCAGAAATAATTCTATAGTTGAATAATTCAACTCATGAAACATAAGATTTTATCTAAATTTTCCTTCATTTAACTAATATTTTCTTCTTAGTACAAACCATTCTGTCCTCGAAGCCTTTCACTAAAATTCCACTTGGTAGATTGCTTTGAAGCAGTTCATACTAAAAATAGACATGAACCTTGATATGTCACTTTCTTCAATGCTTTATTAATTAATCATGATAAATGTCAATTATATGGGATTTTTTTACCTCCTTTTTGACTGCTCTTAAGAAAGACTTGGGATCCTGAGGGGAGTAAACTTTGGAGGCAAAATTATGGGTAGATGGAGCCATATCACAAATCTGAAAGCCTACAAAGACAATGTTTGATGCCTATTTTTATTTCATGGGGTTTTTTTTTCCATCATGTTCTTACTTCAACATAGATCTTGGTCCTCACTTGACATTAGCAAAAAACAAGATATGTTTGTGAAACACAAATGCCCATGATAATGGCAAATTCAATGATGGGTATGCTAAAGTTCATGTTAAAGTTATTAAAAAGTAGGTCAAATTCCAAGGTCAAGGTCACAAGGTCAACTATCTTGATACCAATAAAAAGGTCTTGTCACAAGAAATACTCATGTGAAATATTAAAGCCCTAGTCCATATGTGACCTGTGGACTTTGAATTAGATACCCAAATGAATACTGAAATTGCAATCTAATTAAATTACACTACAAAATTAATGATTATTAATTTTCATTTCATTCAAAGTCATACTTTCATTGACTTTTTCAAAAATAAGTAGAACAATGTATTAGCTTTTGAAATAACAAAATATTTGGGACTGAAATGTGTAATCAAATTATTCTGCTACATTATCATTATGCAAATATTCAAAAATAAAAAAAAATTTAAAAATCAGACTATGTGCTGAATGTTTGGTTTAAAATTCACATAGAAAATGTCAATGCCGATGTAATAAGCACCAAATGAAATTATTTTGAAAGTCAACTCTGACTGCCTGTGCACAATAATTTTGCATAATTAATGAAAAATGTTGAAATAGAGGAACATGCTCTGTCATTATTAATCATATGGACTTCTAGATTGAAATAACTTTAATCATAGTATTGATTCATGAATTGGAAAAAAGCACCAGTGGATGTGTAAATATGGTCAAAACATAGGTATCTCTCCCTTCATCATGATCTAAAAATGTTGATAATTATCATCTTTTTTTGCCAAAATTCCAAACTCAGGTAGACTCTCAATCAAATTGTGCTCTATTGTTGAAAGTTTGATTGATGGGCAGCTGAACTTTAATCTCTATGCAGGTAAATTTTGGGGGTGGTGACCAAAAATTGGGTCTTTAATCAATGAACATCAACATAAAATGAAATAGCAGCTTTAAAAACTTTATAAAGATATCTTTATATACATGTCCAATATACCTAACCTTTGACCTTCTGATTGCTAAATCAATAGAGGTTATTTCCATACTAGTCCATGTCTGAGGCTTCACTGCTCTTGGATAAAAGGAAAACTAGTTAAAACACCAAAACTGTTGACTTGACCTTTCACCTTGAAATTATCTTTTCTATTATTCCTCATTGTGCAAGTTAAATTAATTCAGCAAGTCATTAAATAATATCTTTCAAAAATTCTAAACCAAACTTACAAGTCGATTCCTATATACCTCTCCAAAATAACAGAAGTCAGTCTTAATCATGGAGAATTTTCAAGTGAGGTTTCATTGCTACGACTCAGATCGTATATTTGAGATGTCATCCAGAAACTGAGATATTACAGACAAACTGATAGACCCAAATCTTATTTCTCAAAAACAGATGACAACAATATAGAGGCTAATTTTAATTAAATTGTGTTTTACTCAATTATAAGAAATGAAGTAGAAATGCTAATAATTTACCTGGTGTTTTAGCAGTGACTTGTTTATAGGCCTCTACTTCCTCTTTGAGTTCAGTTATGTCCAATGTCTCTTCGACGGTTTTCTCTTCTTCAAATTCCTTACTATTTGGCTCCTCATTGAATGCCATCTCCAGCTCTACAATATTGGAAATTACTTCAATAAGATTTGCAAAACTTTTGCATCAAAAATCTTCAGATTAAAAAAAAATCATGGATATCCATTAGTCACACACTAGAACGGTTCCATTTTTCCTAATGTAAACTTTAAACTCCCATTATGGCCTGCCCAGGCTCTTGGGAAGCAAATTTTAATCATTGCTTGAGCATTACTTGACTGTGTCCTTCTGGCTCATAAGAATGGCTTTAAAAATATTCCTTCAATTTTTTATTGAAAACTTTCAACCACAATGGCCTATTGTGGTCCAGTTCTTGCCCTGAAGGAGATTTATCTAAATTCCATCATAATACTTACATAACAATTTTAATATAATTTTGTTACAAAAGATATTTCAGTCTTTTTGTGCATGTGGCTGAATTGGTAAATGTGCAATTTTCATTTCCTACACTTAAAATATACTTAGCCTCAACAAACTGGTGTTTCTATGGACATCTTTATGAAGACTGTCACACTGAATTCTCACCTTCTACAAGCTTAACAAACTGGTGTTTCTATGGACACCTTTATAAAGACTGTCACACTGAAATCTCACCTTCTACAAGCTTGGCTCCTTGAGATTCCTCATTCTCTGGTTTGTCTGTCTGCTTACATTCATTACCTTCCCCCATCCACTGCTTGGTTTTCTCCCACCGCTCACCAATCTCATATCGTATCTTTACCATCTGGATAAGCATCAATTGACAGAATCTTTTACACACATCCTCCTTCTTTCTCTGTTTTGAGACCCATGTCTCCCTATCTAATGAGGCTCCACTTCCCTTGGACTCGCCCAGACCTGAATCACAGTCACTAACTTCAAGACCTGACTCCTGACTCACATTCAGCTCTTTCTTATCACTGGAAACATTTAAACATTCCTCAGGAATCTGCCAACATTCAGGATCACCATTACATTTTGTTGGAGAGTTTGATTTTGCGTCATTGTTTGTTACATTGGGCAAACTACCTTCAGCCGAAGTTGCCCCACAGGAAAAATTGTGTGTATCTCCATTTTGTACATTTGCACTTTCATGAGCACTTGATTCTTGGTTTTGTACTTGTGAGGCTGTGAAAGTCTTCATCACTGACTGAACTATTGCATTAGCAAGCTGAGTGAGCTCTGATTCTGGACTGTTAGGTTTGTTAGTCTCTGAGAACACGTGACTTGTGGTATCTTCCGATGCCTGAGAAACACTGACAGTGGAATCATCCTTATCAGGAGATTCACTGCTTCCTCCACTTTTCCTTTTCTCATAAATTTTTAACAAGCGATCATTCAATTCATTTCTCTTCTCATCATACATCAACAATCTAATTTCCTCTAGCAACTTTGCTAGCTCTTCTTCTTCAAAGAAATGCGATTTGAGAATTTTCTCCAGATCCTGACAGCGTTTGTAGACAGCGATTACATCTCTCAGGTACCTGTACGTTATAGTCATCTTTCCAGTGAACGTGAAAAATATTTTCTGTAGGTTTTCCAGGGCAGTTTGAGCTCTGGACAATAAAGCATCCAGTTCCTCCTTTTTTTCTCTGGTTATGAACATCAGGGAGATGCCTCCTTCACCACTGAAATTGGGAAAACAGTTGTTGTGACAAAAAATAACTATGGTAATATATACGCACGGAATTCAATTTCGCTTAATCTTGCGAGAGGCATCAATCGCATTTATTTTTCTGTTGCTAAAATACATTTAAGAACTTTTGATCAACAACTACATGTGAATTCATGTTCATGAGATTTGACATATAGAAATCATTTCACGGTATTAGGTACTTGCATAAAATAAGGAATCTACGGTAACTGATGCCATTGTATTTTTTTCACCAACACATATTTTTTGTGAATCATTGAAATGTTATTATGAAATAACAAGATATGTTTGTGAAACACTGATGCCCCAGTATGGCAGCAAAGTATTTCTGGTACCATAAGAAAGTGTTTTGTAACAAGGAATACACATGTAAAATATCAAAGCCCTTACACTAACCATCCAAAAATTACGAGCAGAGTTAAAGGTGTTTTGGACAAACAGTCGGACAGACCAAATGCTATATGCCCCCAAATCTCTGATTACGGGGGCATAAAAGGAGTGTTAGGGTACAGGATACGCCTATCGACACTTCATGTACATGATGCATATCTGTTTGCATGCTTCAAATTACAAAGCTGTAATGCTATCAATTGCATTTCCAACATTTCCAAAATGAGGACACAGTGACATTCTTTTGAGATGCATCACACCTCCTTCTCCCACAAGATGCATCAACTGATCAAGTTAGATGGTCCTAAGCCTTACAGTGTGCAATATATGATCCTGACACGGTTTGAGTATGTATAGCCATAAAATTCCATAAGGAGGCCATAGTGACTATGTTTGAGTCATGATACCCACCCATCCAACCCCCTCCAAAGATGCATCACCTGACCAGGTATGACAGTCCTTGTCCTCATAGTGTGAAAGATACAATTTGCATAACCATATAATTCCAAAAAGGGGCCTGTGACCTATTTTTGATTTGCAATACACCTTCCTTAAAATATGTATCAGCTGATCAAGTATAATGGTCCTAGGCCTCAAAGTGTGAAAGATATGATCTGGACACGAAAACTCTTAATTGCTAATACACAGACAGGCGAGTCTATACAATGTAAGACTAAACCATAAAATGGCCTGTCAAACGGGTGTATAAAAAAATATAGGAGTTATCTCCCATTTCTTTTAAACCATCACCTGAAAAGATACAAAATACAGAATCTAAAAATGTCAACTGTTCAATTTGGAAGATCAAGAAGAATTTAATTGCAACTTTGAATGGGTTTATCCTTCGATACATTTCATGCATAAACTTATATATTAAGATCATTCACCAAACTAGATACAGTGATGTCACAAGTTAAAAGTCTCTTTAAGCTTTCCAATACAAAAGAATTCTACAAAATGATTTCTTAGTTTTGACATTCATGGCAACCTTATGGTTAGGAAACTTGATTAGCTGTGGCTATTTTAATGAAAGTCATGCTTCTGGTTTAAAATTAAGAGTCTTTTGTGCAAGAAACCCTATTCAACTCAGTCATTATTCTCATTTTAATCAAAATGACCAAGATGTTTGACATGCAATTTTTCATTTTTTCTCTGAGAAAACATGGAGTGCAGCCCTGAACACGTTTTTGTAACTATGCCTCTAATTCATAGGGCTGAGCTCTATGTTTCTTTGTGAAGAAAACATTCACAAACATTAGAATTTTAATAAAAATTGAGAAACTGCATCACCTTTGATGTTGTATAATGCAAATGACTGTAAAGATCAGAGACAAATATACAGGAACTGTATTTGATACGGTCTTTTTCATGCAATAAAATAAACAAATCTTTCTTTAAAACCTTAAAATCTTGAGTCTTATGAAGGTCATGAAAGGTTGTTACCAGATATGCAGTGTAGTCCTCTACATTTACAATCAATTTTGCAGTTTCATTTCCCCTCATGGTCATCTTGCATCTACATGAAGTACCATTGTACTAAGTCCACTACTGGATTTTGAAACCTAAGCATATTTTTGGGTAAGTAGACTGGAATTAACACCTCTGTAAACTTTAGTACAGCTGTTTGTCTGATAAATGCATACACAGTGTAACTCAAGCCCTTACTTTTCCTCTGAGTCTACAGCTTCTTCATCCTCTGTTTCCCAGCTCATGTCCGAGTCATCCTCCTCTTCTGTCTCTTCTTCCTCTGTGGACCAACTCGAGCTATCAAACTCACTCATCTACAAAATAGAGATTTTATTCTATCACAACAGTGTCTGACAAACTGCATCAAAATAGTATATATATCATATATACAAGAGGACCATGGGTCTTCACAGCCAAAGCATCACACATTGAACAGGGGCCACATCACTCACCCGAGTCATCTTGGCCATGTTAGCTCTTTTGATTTTTCAAAAAATTTTGCAATCTTTATTCCCATGAAAAATTTTGACTCCAACTTAGCTCCAAAAGATACCAGCATAACCAAGATGCAAGGTCACAGGGTAAAAATATCATAGTATAAAATGTAAGGCAAAATCATGATATGAAATGTAAGGTCTTGCCAAAAGGAATATGAAATATGAAAGGTCTATCTTAAACAGTTCAGGAGATACTGCCTTGGTTAACATTTTTTAAAAGTATGTCAAATCCAAGGTCAAGGTTACAAGGTAAAAAAAAACTATGTACCAAAAGGAATGCCTTGTCACAAGAAATGCATAAGTGAAATATGAAAGATATCAATCACCATTCAAAAGTTCAAACCAAAGTTACAATTTTAGTTTTGGGTGAAAATACAAGGTCAAGGTCACAAGGGAAAACATGGCATTAATAAAAGTTCTTGCAATTAGAAATATCTGTATACAATCTGTGCTCCCACTGGACCAAAATTTCCTTTTGTCACTTTTGAGCAAAGTATGAAAGTCTATCTTAAATAGTTCAGGAGATATTGCCTATGTTAAGTTTTATTAAAAGTAGGTCACACTCCAAGATCAATGTCACAAGGTTAAATACTTTGGCACCAAAAATAGGTCTTGTCAAAAGGAATGCACAAATGAAATATGAAATCCCCATCACTCACCATTCAAAAGTAATGAGCAAGGTTTAGACAGACAACAACAATACCCCATCCCATTTCAATTTTAGTCCAGGGTATTAAAAAAATTTAATCCACAAAACTTATGAATATTTGCATTTAAATATGATTTAGTGTAGCCCTGCTACTCTTGAAAAGAATTTGTTTTAATTAATTTCCTGTATACTTTGATCTCCTGTTGTGACCCTACCCCACCACTGAGGCCCCTGAATTGAGCAAACTTGAACTTGCACTACCAGAAAATGCTTGAATATTAATACGACTAATCATGTCCCTGTTGTAAAACTTTGATCCTGTATTGTTGCCCCACCCTACACCAAGGGACCATAATTTGAATAAACTTGAATCAACATTGTCAAGAATCTTTCATGTAAATTTTTACTTTCTTGGCCCAGTGGTTCTTGAAAAGATTTTTAAATGACTCCATCCTACTTTGCCTTTTCTTGATTATCTACCCTTTCTGTGAAGTCAAGAATGCAAGAAGTTGATGATGACCACAAAAATATCTTGATCAGAAAAGCTCACTTGAACCATAGGCTGAAGTGAGCTAAATATATATCACAACAAATCATCTAAGTGACTAGCCTAATTTAATGCTAGCATATGTTTGGATATGTCCTATACCAAACTAGAAGAAAAAGAACAGACTTTCTGACTTATAGATCTTATTGCAAGAACTCCTTTTCTAAATGAGTTTGAGTTCTGGAAATAAAACCTTTAATCCATAAACCATTTCTGTATGTAATTCAGTGCAACAATGATCTTCTAAAAATTTGCTTTACTTCATCCCCTACGATGTAGAGTTCTTGAGGGTAACACCGTGTGATCTCGCCTGAAGGCCATTGCACATTGATGATCCCTTGAGGGTCTAGACTGTGAATCTGGCCCACTGTCTCTTTACTTTGATCCTGCATATTTGAGAAAATATTTCATAGATCACATGTCAGGAAATATTAGATATTGATGAAAAGTCATTATAACAACAAGAGCACAATGCTAGAATGCAAAATTCTGAAAAATTCTATTAAACTAGAAATTCACACATGAAGTTATTATATGATGGTATCCTTCATGGCATTGCAGAAAATGGGTTAGAAATGTGAGGTGTTCATTATGATACAGAACATCAAGGTCAAACATCAAGGCCATAATGTATAAAGTTATGAGAAGGCATGGTTGAAATGCTCTCACTAAAATGTACAGTACCTGTGCATAAAAAATGTGTACAATGCATATACATGGAAATTGCCCTCTGCTGTTTCTGCTGAAAACAGCAAAACACAAAAAATGACAGCTGGATAGAGCACCTGGACTTATAAACACCACTACATACCATGGCAATCTCAGGGGCTGACAAATTGATTTCCTTAAAACTTCAGCTACAGGAAATTCATCTGCACTATGTGTACCTGTTACTTAATTTAACTGACAAAATAACTTCACAAGAAAAATAGTCTGCCTTCTGACTTTAAAATGCAAGTTCTAAACTTGACACAAGTACTTGATAACATTTGCCATATACATTCTGAGAAGTCAAAAAATGTTCTAAAGTTAATGACAGATAAACACAATTTATAACAATAGATCACCTAAGTGACTCAGGTGACTTAAAATGCCTGTTACTTGATTAATGTACATATTTAATGATCATGATAACATGTATTTGTAGCATCTTCAAACAGAGCGTAAGAAATCTACCATTCTGAAGGTTGTGACCACTAAATGTTTATTCAGGTAGTAAAAGTTGACAGTACACTGCATTGATTGGACTAATAAAATTTATCAAAATGTCATCAGTATACAAGAAACAGGTTCAAAACTCTATTCTAATATCTTTAACAAAATTACTCTCATTTACATTTCACATCAGAAAATCAAAACAATGTATCAGTAAACAGAAAGTATAACTACCACAAAACTTATTAAGTCAGCCATATTCTGAATGGCAAAAATATTCTTTACCTGGAATGTATGAGTAGTCCTATAAATTTTAGTTTTGACTTCACATAATGTCAAATGGCAGAGAAATGAATGTTATTCTTTTGAAATTGGCTTGCCCATGGGCAAGTACAAGTATGTTATTTACTTGCCTTCCTTAAAAAGCAGTTGTCCCAGCTACCAAAACGTGAACAGGTCTGCCACAGGGCCATATACATGCGTATAACAAATTTTCCTGGAAAACTCGCTAACCTAATTTGAACTTGTAATGTATATGTATTTCATTTTTTAAAACTCTAATCACTATCTGAGCTGGAACTGTTTCCGGGTTCATAACGCAGGTTCAGAAAAACGATATGTACTTGTAGCACAGATTAATAACAATGCAAATTATGTACGTTCATGTGAGATCAGTGTGTGCTGACAAAGATACAAAACCTTTACTACAAACATTCTTTAAGCCTATATCATATTTATTCCTGTTTCATTTGTTGTTGTTACATAATAACATAGCTAAAAATTAAAATCCTAGGATTGAAATTTCAATTTAGCTATCACGTTGACATGTTTATCTTTAGATCTTATTTCTTCCACTAAAGGACGTTTTCAGATGACGCAAAAAGACTGAAAATCACTTCCTTATACAGAAAGGTGAAATAGAAAGTAACCAATATAAGCATTTATTGATAGTTGTGTGATAAATAGAATATTACACTCTTGCTCATGGCATATCAAATTTATGAAATTCATTACCAGATTTAAATATTTCCCTCGCCAAGGCTCGAGAAATATTAAATCTGAACACTCATTTCAAAAATTTGATGATATAAGCACTTTATCAAGATCTCTATTTATTATATAAGCTGGTTGGAATCTGATTTCTGTAACCTACCTGAATTTCTGTAACTCTAATCACTGTCTGAGCTGGTCGGAATCTGATTTCTGTAACCTACCTGAATTTCTGTAACTCTAATCACTGTCTGAGCTGGTCAGAATCTGATTTCTGTAACCTACCTGAATTTCTGTAACTCTAATCACTGTCTGAGCTGGTCGGAATCTGATTTCTGTAACCTACCTGAATTTCTGTAACTCTAATCACTGTCTGAGCTGGTCGGAATCTGATTTCTGTAACCTACCTGAATTTCTGTAACTCTAATCACTGTCTGAGCTGGTCGGAATCTGATTTCTGTAACCTACCTGAATTTCTGTAACTCTAATCACTGTCTGAGCTGGTCGGAATTTGAAGTCGGGATGGTCCTTTAGATCATATGCACTAACCTCCACTGACTCAACATTTTCCTCTGGTCTACAACAATCCACAAGCTAACGGATCACAGAAGCAACTATTAACATAATCAATTTTATTATCCAAGTTATTATTATTTCAATGAATATCTATCAATTAGGGTTAATCGACCAAAATCCACTGCTTCAAAAATAAACATACAAACAGAATGGATGTTCAAAAAAAATTGTGAAAGTTAAAGATGATTGACCATAAGACACAAGGATCTATATATTATCCAAGTTTTACAACCTGTGTTTATGACTCAGCCACTTTTTAACATTTTACACTGTACAGGCAATAGCTGTGTAAAATCATTTCAGACACACACAAAAATATATAGATAAAATGTTGGCATGTGTACTACCAAGTACAACTTTACTGACTAACAGAAAAACTTTGACTTGGATATTCACCTTTCTCCTTTATATATATCCACAGTTTTTAACCACTTGACTAAGCAGGTTCTCTCTTTGTGATTAGAGCTCACAACTACACCATAGTCAGAATTCTTTGCAGCAACTTCTGAAAGCAAAAAAGACTTGCGTGCGAGTGGCCATTTGGGGTTTAAATCCAGGATACTTGTTGCACACAGGCAAGGCTTCAGGGAGTATGGTTCAAATTTATACTAATTTCTGAACTTAATGCCAAGGTGGTTTAAATCTAACTTAACATTGTTCACCTTGAATAATGGATGAATATTTTGACATTTTGAATCATTTTGAGGTGGATAGAAAGATAAGAAGGAACACACTCTGAGAGATGGATGAAATCATATGTGAATAAATTTTATGATAATACTGATACTGATGTATATTTCAGCTTACCAAAACATATGTTGTAATCATTTTTCAGTTGATTAATGGAAAGACTTTTCAGTGTCTCCTTCGAATAAACTTTCTAATAAGACCCATGTTATTATGCTACCTAAACTTTATAAATGGTGGTTTGTTTGGGGTACTCAAATGTATAGCTAACTTTAAAGAATTGATAAAAGGTATCTTGTGCAAGATTGTAAATTTGATTGAAAAAAATGCAAATACATTTCTTTCTCCTTTCATTTGTCCTGGCAGTGATAATGCTGGAATTAGACTATTATTAATCAAATTAAAACTTGCTGATGTTGTAATACGCTGGTTGGATAGTACGCTTGATATTTGGGAATCTGGTAATCTTATGTTATTGTGGAATTATTACAGAATTTAAATGCAGTAAGATTAAGCATATGGATGTAACTGTTGCAAGAACATCATCCAGGGCATTATCCACCACAAAACAATCCCACCCCCTTTCTCTCTCCTCTCTTTCTTCAGCAAAAGTTGATTTTTGTTCATTTTGTTTGGCACTCCATAAGTTCTAATAAAGCTTATTTATCAAGTGCTATGAAATTTTCACAATTTACTCACTCTTGGCATTTTAATTTGTGCAAACCCAGATTAGGTAAGCCTTGGTCAAGTTTTGTAACATGCAACAGAATTCCTTCTCAGCTGGCATTTAAACCTGGCTCACATGATCAGTGAATCCGCCACCGAGCCATTCTTATAATCCATAGATACTGAACTGTCTGTTAGAATAGTCTGCAGGTGGTGGTAAAGATGTGAACATGATTGACTTATTTAGGGATATACATAAACTTACCTTTAGCATCAACAACATAATCTCCAGGAAAGAATTCCAGTTCATCAAGGTAGTGTATGGGGAAGAGTTCAGGGGACGGAATGTCAGACTCCACAGTCCCATCCTACAACAGAGTACTGTGCCTATAACCTTGGTGCCAGACAGCAATGGCAAAGCCATTACAACATCCTTCTTATATATTTTTCAAATTAGTAGACTTCTGTTTGTTTCAGAAATTTTAGTAGATAATCTAACAATTTGCAATTAAGGATAATGTATTTATTAAGTTATAAAAATACTATGATACTTGTGAAAATTTTAAGTAAAACTAGAAAACTGACTAAGTGTTTTTGTGATATCCACTATGGATTTTTAACACTGTACCTGCCACATGACAGTTGCTGTGGAAAAAGTGTAACAGACCCCTACTGCCACCTTCTCTCCTGGTAAACATTTGGGGAATTCTGGCTCAAACTTTACTGTCTGCTTGGCCCGTTTACTTCCCTTCTTTCCTGATTTATGTCCTTTTCTTCCTTTGTGCCTACAGTGACTTGAAGAGTGCTTCTTGTGAGTTTTCTCTTCCTCGGGTTCTGATTCTGATGTGTCGACATCTTCATACTCATCATTTTCATCCACCTTCGCCTGAACTTCACTAGCAATGTCTCCATTGACCACAGTTTCTGGTTGATCCTCTTTACCACATTTTTGGCCTTCAGTCGTTTTAACTTCAATTACATCATTTTCTACCATTTTTTCTTGATCTCTTTGATGGTCTAACATAATGTCAGGTATAAAGCTCAGTTTGGGTGGAATTTCTGTGAGTTCATCACTAGGTTTTATAACATATTGAGCAAAATCACTAATCTGTAAACTGCAGTGTGAGAACCAATCTAAAATCTGCAACCTACAAAAAAAAAGATTACACAGCTTTTTGAATACCAAAACTTTTTGGTTTCAGTCACATTCATGCTAGTAATACATATGACAACAATTCCAACATGAGGCCCATGGGCCACAATACTCACTGAATCTTATTTGTATTCATCATCTGCATCACAGTTTCATAAATTGATTTGCTTTCATGAGAAAAGTTAAAGAACTATAAATGAATTCATATCTAATTTCTTGTTTTCGGCCAGATCAGATTTACAAAGAAATTCCCAGTAACTCAAAAATTCTTCTCTCTCTCTTTTTTTTAATCTTTCAAAATCTGAGGTACATAGCATGTTCAGACCCTCTGCATCCCTAAGTTTACCAATAGTATCCTGTGAACAGATGATTTGCTAATTCCTAACATGTCTTCTGTCTCTCTCATGGTCCGTCATCTGTTTTAATAAATTCCCTACAATTTTCTCATCCCCCCTTTTTATTTCGGTCTGCCTCACTTTCATGGCTTGGGGTCATCATATACATTGTACATCTGTGTATATCTTATGCCACAAGAAATATTTCTGTGCAATTCTGTTAATTTCAGCATTTTGTAAGTCTCTGTTGGTGTCCATCCAAGTTCTACACAAAATTTTTTAAATTTTTGGTGTACTGACTTTAAAAAATCTGTTTGAAAATATATTCTATCACCTTAATCATAAACAGTTTGTATTCCTACCTTTGGAGTTCTGGTTCCTCGACTTTTGATGGAGGTGGAGTCATTCTTAGCAGAGGATTGTCTGACTTAGTAAAACTTCGACACATCCAGTAGACCTCTACAGATTTTAGTTTGGTCTAAAAATACATGTACCACATAAAAACTTTACTGCAACTATATGCAGACAAATTTTGAGTGAAATTCCAACATTTATTTGTTTGCAAGAAAAATACATATGATACCAGTAGAGACTAAATGGGCATGGGAAATAATTGCTTCCAAGGAATTTTCACTTTTTAATGAAAATTACCATAGCTGAATATAAATGTCATACAGTTATAGCATATGGTATGGTAAAACATTGAACAGGAGAGAGATGTTCAGAGCAGAATACCAATAGATCAGCAACCACAGTGCTGAAACTTCAAATATTACTTACTTCTTCAATGCGGACTGTCACAGTTTGATTGGGTGACTTTCTGACTGCTTTGGGCCCATGTTTACTGGTAGTAGACATCCAAACAACATCCTTCAAATCACCTATACTTCCCTTCATAACCAGACCTTTGTAAAGGTAAGTGTCATCACTGCACGACTTCAACTGTAAAACATTGAAAATCATCATTTAAGTATAATTCATCATTATTATTTCCTTAGGACAGTGAAATTATAATAGTAGGATTTTATCTTTTAATATTACCAACTACATTTTACAGTTGTATAACATGTGGAACATTAAAAATTTTTCTTAAACGAAGACTAACATGTTAAATGTAAAAGATAGGTATTTGAAAATGCTAACTTTAGAATTATACTCACATGGTCTTTGACAGGTTCAAAATCATCTAGAAGATCTGTGTCAAGTACTCGACACAAAGCACCATCACAGAATTGTAGTATAACCTCCTCATTCACTCTCTCTATCTTCCCTACCCAAGAGTCCATCTCCACATCACAAAATGCATTACTGGGAGGCTTCAAAAGCATAACACAAGACAGTGGAATCCTCCTCATATATTTACACACTCCATTTCTTATAGTTGCATATACAGGTCATTTTTATATACAAAAACTTTTTCAATGAGCATAGGTGTTCAAAACTGTTAGACATATGGGGTAGATATTTTATATGTTTGATAATGAGCTTGGTACTGTTGGTCCTCATGGCCAATGAAAATACTCAGGTTAAGCTGTATTCATGGCAATCACATCTCGATGACAGAGAAAATTTGAAGCTAAATATAAATTTCAAGAGTTTTTCATCATCACAAAAAGCTCATAATCCTAACAAATATCCTTTTTTTTATCTCACAAAGTCACATCTTGTTGACCTGAGATTATGAACTTTCAAGATTTACCTAAACTTCATCCCATTCTTATGACGCCCTATACATTGAAAATGAGTAGGCCTGACTATTGATGTACATTGAAATGCGATGTCACAGTCTTTGTCATTACTACACAAAGGATCAAATTGAGGATACGGTTTTGTGGAACAGAAAATACAAACCTCAGTTTTTTCCTCATCTGAAAGTAGCAACTTCTCTATGTCCACTCTGATACGAAATACAATGACCCCCCCCCACCCCCAATCCCTTCCCCTCCAATGGGTTTAGGGTTAGCTTAGCATGCACTCACAATATGAAAATAAACCATGTCACTTACTATGACAGAAAAATTAATTATTGTATTTATGTCTATGAAATATTAACTGTAAACTTGACATAAAATGATCATGATCAACTTGATTAATTCTAGGCTTGTGAATGGATCTCAATGTATCCTTACAACAATACGAAAAAAAGGAGGGGGGTGTCAAACATGTAACAAATTTGCATTAACATTTATTTACTAAGGAATATTTAATCAGCATGTTAGAGATCAAGATTCTGTACAATTATAGTATATTGTTTTAATTTCCTCTTTTGAAACATGCCATTGTTACATGGGTATTTAAAAATATTATATATTTTTTCTAAGTTAATCACCACCTTCACATTTCTTAAAATCCTTGTGGAAAGGATTATAGAACTATGTGTCATCCCATCAAACATAAATTCTGCACATGGTCCCCATGATGAGTTGTTGAATCCTAATGATTTTTCAAGTTCAGTCATAGGTCATACCTTTAAATTGGGAAAGTTTAAAGATTTTTTTATTCAGACCATTGGGAAACAGTTTTTCTATTTTAATTAACATACAATCCAGGTTTTTATTTCTGTTAAAGAGGGATTTCCCACTTTTATTCTTTTTAAAGATAAAGATTAAGATACACTTTCTTTCAGTTACATTCATTCAGTACCCAAACCCCAACCTGTGAAAGTACATGAAGTCTAAAACTCTGAATTTTCCTACATACTGATAATAGGTGATCATTTCAGAAATGTATCTTACTTACGCTGTCTCAAAATTGGGAATTTTTAGACTAGTAATTGAGAAATTTTGCTTATATTCCAATTGAGAAGGTCCATTTATTTGACCAAATTCAGGAGATTGACAGCCCTTTGTCATTAGATGATATATTCCCTGACTTCATAATTATATCATCTATAATGTTTTAAACCTGTGATAATTGAATTCAAATATGTATTTTTATGCATGTTGTGAGGTGATGATGTTCAAGATAAGATATCTAATATCTTACATGATCCAATTCAATTGGAAGATCTCTGTTAGACTGTACATAAAAATGTAAAGGGTGATCTCTGAGCATTAAAATGAATAAACTAGTTCAGTGCATTATACAGGCAGAATGAAAAATCATCTCGGATAGATGTCAGTATGGATAATGACAAGCAACAAGTGCTACCTTTCTTGCTATTTCTTCAATTTTCATGCTGCTTAAATCTTTGCTGTTGACGTTATACAAAAATTGGTTTGTGCCTCGTATGTGTATGTGACATTTCCCCTTCAGGTCCTGAACAAATCCTCTCTGACTATTTGCATCTTCCCCAAATCTTCTGATCACGTCCCCAGGCATCAAGGAACGGTCCGCAAGTATCAGCTGAAATATACCATTGTATAATATTATCTCTTTCTATTAATTATGAAACAAAATCAGTAATAAACATTGAATGTCATTCTTTTAATAACTCAATTTTTAGTCCCCACCCCAAAAATTTTGCATCAAGATCAATGTTCAGCCACCTGTCAATCAAACTTTCAACAATAGAACTCAATATTTGATCAACAAGGTAAGGAGACCATGACCGTCGTCTATCCTGGAACCAAAGTTAGGTATTTTGGCAATAAAAGAAGCTGATCTTAGATCTTGAAGCAGTGAGGTTTACCTTTGGTTTGCTGCTTTTTTCTTTATGCTCAACTTTTTAGGATATTTTATATATGATTCCTTTAATACTACCAGAAGTATAAAATCTCTTAATACACGAAATGGAATTTCTTACTTGTACCTTAAAATGTTTACACACTGACAGCTATATACAATGTATGTGTAGAGTATTCTTATGCGGTGCACATTCAGAATAATTTTATTTGATGTATCCTCAATATGTATTAACATGTGTTTTAAACTGAATATTCAGAACATATTTTGAAAAACATTTTGAATATTTGCGTAATGATGGTAATGTCTCAGAATAATTCACTTGATCAGACATTTCAGTCATGAATATTTTGTTATTTAGAATACAATTTATTTTCGAAAAAGCCTATGAAAATATGATTTTGTATGAAATAAAAATCAAGAGGCATTCACTTTGTAGTGTATTGAATTAGACTGCAATTTAATTTCCATTATCTTATTCTACAAATTATTCCACGTTTGTCTAATTCGATCCAATAACTGTATAAAAATTAGCAATCCTCCATAGCCCATGCAATTAAACACATATCCTCAACTGACCACACATACTTCTAAGAGAACCATATGGTAAAATAAATGTGGGTTTTTAAAGTATGTTACATCACTCATAATCCCAAACCACAACCCTATTATCTGTAGTCAATGGTAAAACTGAATGACACAAACTACTGGTTAAACAAACAACTAATAAATTGCAAAGCAGTTTCAAGCAATGACATTTTCACTATGTTTCTCATCATATTGTTTCACCAGGGTATGACAGTGTATATGTACTTCATGATTTCCGCATTGGTATTCATTAGAATAGGGTAAATGCTAGTACTTTCAGATAGCCAAGAAATTTGGACGAAATACCTCTAAGCCTCAAACAAATGTATTAGTCCTTTTATCACATGCATTGTTTTCTTAATTTTGTTCCTTTGTTTATTAAGAATACAGAGAAATCTTGAAAATGACACATTCAGATCCCCCTGTAAATTCCTTTCCATAGAAAGCTACAAGCCTTGGAAAATTTGACTACCTATCACAATTGTAGAAAAATTGTATTTGCAGTAAATAAAATTTATCAAATGTTTGAAAAAATGTTTTATGATAAATTAAGATGTACAAGAATGTGTTTTTCAAATATACAAGCAATAAATTCATACAGAATGATAAATAAAATGCACTTTGAATAGTGTCTCAATTTACCATACAAGACTTTCCTATGGGAATTTAAATATGGACACCCATAAAGGTATGAAACAAATCATTCCTTAAGACCTATATGCATACTGTGAGATATCTATGATTATGTTTGAGAACTTTCAGATCATAAACATTGGTTTGTGTGTATTGGGGGTGGGAGTAGAAGTTTGAAATAATTATTAACTGAAATCATGACTGTGATCAATGTAGTCCTCTGTATTTAAATAAAATAAGAGAGAGTTAGTCATAAGAGATCTCAATATTTTTATCAAAATATTTATGCTTTTTTTTTTTCATATCCAGCACATGGAATTTGGCACAAGAATAAATTTAAATCATGGTAACAGAGATATGCAAAACATATGTAATAAACTGTCCAAATTTAATGGATTTTTTCCTGTTTTGTTTTTATCATTCCATAGAATGATATTGCATTTCTGAATTCTCTATATTTTTCATGGCCTAAAGTGTATCATTGATTAGAATCAGGTCACAATTCGCAGTATGAGTAACAAGTAGAATGTAGTGCGAGAATGACTTGCACCTTGAACTACACAGTCTAAAATTGCTATCATTTACCCTAGTGATGAGTTATTTAAACACACAGATTTTTTAACACAAGTTTCCCTAAGTCTAAAGACACATCCACATCCTCACAATTTTAAGCTTTCTTGCATCTCTAATTTTATTACATACAGGATGCAGCAAAACTATGAATTTCCCCAATACATTTCTATGAATTTTTCTTCACATATTTTCATAAAATCAATTACCACAAGGGACTTAATCTGAACAAGAGATTCATGGGCCTTGCTGTTCACCTCCACATTTGCATTTTCCAAGTGCAAGACATCAAATTAATCCTTTCTAAAAACTTAAATTTCTTGGACCCTGGCATTCATCAACCTTTACTGATTTTTCCCCACACTGGATATCTACCTATTCATAAGCATAGTTATACTGTGTACTTCTACTGGTCGACGTAATCGAATTACATTTTGAAATGCGTCATTTTAATTCAACCCAATACATTGAAACTCATTAAACATTTAACATTGGCAAGTTTTACTACTTATGATAATTTTTCACACAGTTAATGTTACTGCTTCCGCTGTCACCCCCTGTCCCTTGATCATGTTAAATACCCATTCGAGACATCATCATGTGGATATCCACACCTGATTTTCTGGCACAACTGTTTCTTTGCCCGACGGATGCCAAGACACACGGACTTTTCCCTTCTCTAAACGATCAACGTCATCCTCTTCCTCGTCACTGCTCTGATACAGTGAATTCTTGGTCACAATGCCATACACAAACGAACCATCTGACAGTTTTCTACAAACTTCATCTTCTTCAAAGAAAGTCCAGCTACCAGCAGCCATTATTCCGTGACTAAACATAAAAACCGGAAACGGAAGAAGCACCTGTTTATTTTTTTTCCGAAATAATCAATAAAACATTTAATGTGAAATATAAAACGACAAACAGTACCCGGTATTTCTTTTCTTTCTTTTTTTTTTTTAAGTTCGATAAAATCTACTGGGACACTCTCAGTGTGTATCGTGGATTCTCTTATTAAAAAAAAAAAAGCAACCACCAAAACGTTTCGATGGTTAAGAAAGTCTATTATATAAATAAATACATATTGCGACAAAATTAAAAGAGAGGTTTAGGTGGACAGATTTTTTTTAATGTGACTTTTCAAAACTTCGAAGCATTTAGTTCAAATCAACCAAATATCACCTCATGAGTTGTCCTTCTTGGTTCGTAAACCATTGCAGATTTAAATTTCAAGGTTTTATACCAACTCAAATTTCCTTGAAAGAGACGAAGTAACATGAAATTAAGAGTCTGTATATAACCGATCACCGATTTTAAAGAGATAGTAAAGGTCATTTTGTTCATTTTTAAAGAAAAAAAAATCTGCTATACAAGTTGCCTTCTGGTGTAAATTTTGATTGTTAACATGTAATTATGGAGCGCCAAATTAACATAAACTCAAATAATCTTAAAATATCTTTAATTATTTGATGATATCGATTCAATTATTGCTCTCGTCAATTGAATTAATTGATTGATTGTTTGTTTTACGTCCCGTCGAGAATTTTTCACTCATATTGAGACGTCACCAGCTGAAGGTGAAGTACCACAAATTTAGACCTATGCTTAGCGCTCAGGGCCGTAGCAGTGAGGGTTCTTTGACGTGCCAACGCCTACCGTGACACGGGACCTCCATTTTTAAGGTTATATCCGAAAGACTCGTGATTCTCACTTCTAAATGCGTTTAGCGAAGGAGCAATCACCACCTATTTTCGTCTTAGTTTTGACGCGGCCATGGCACGAGCAGGGCTCGAACTCACGACCTCCCGGTTACGAAGCGAACGCCCTAACCACTGAGCTACCGCGACCGGTGAACAATTGAAGAGAGCAATAATTCAATTACTGCTCGCATCCATTGAATTAATGATATCATTAATTCAGTTGAAGAGAGCAGTAATTCATTTATTGCGAGCATTTTTTGAATCATTGCTTTCTTCAATTAAATTGTAGCGCACATCAATTCCGTTTTTGATATCATCAATTCATTTGAAGAGAGCAACAATGCAATTATAGCTCGCATCGATTCCGAAGAAATAGTGCTGTCATCAATTCAATAAATGCGCACAATAATTCAGAACTGAAAGTATCATTAATTATTTGAAGGGATCTTTAATTGGATTGTTGCGAGCATCAGATGAATTTATATTTTCAAATAATTAAAGATATCTTTAATTATTTGAGTTCACATTAATTTGGCGCTCCATATGTAATTATTTCTAAGTTGATTAATCATATTATTCATTTTTTCATCATAGATGATTGTTGAAAAGAGAGAGAGGGAGAGAGAGAGAGAGAGAGAAATACTTGACTTACTTAGACCGGAGGGGGGGGGTCCACGGACTTCACTGAGAAAGGAGGAAGGGGTCTTGTCACTTAGAATAGATACATAGCCATACGATATTTTAAAACTTCTAGTCTATTGTTTCGAATGGCTGAATGCTTTTACTGACTGCTAACCCTGAATTTCCAATGTCCGGTTTTCTGAAGTCCAGTAAATAATGAAAGAATGGTTGTGCTCGTGAGAAACAAAATCGTTGTTAACGGCGAACAAAATGCTAATGATACAGCGATCGAAGAACGAGACGGTTTTATTAACTAGCGAAAAATGATGATTAGCGAGGAGCGAAATTGTTGTGCTCTAGCGATCGAGGAACAAATGATTGTGTTAGCAAAGAACGGAATGGCAGTTATTTAGTGATGAACAAAATGGTTGCGTTAATGCGTGGGGAACGAAATGACTGTGATGTAGCGACCAAGGAACAAATGGTAAATTGTGATAGCGAGGAAAGAAGTGGTTGCGCTAAATAGCTCGTTAATTAGCGAGGAACGATATAGTTGTGTTCATAAGCGAGGAACAGATATAGTTTGTGTTAATTAACAAGAAACGAAATGGTTGTGTCAACCAGCAATGGACGAAACGGTTGGATTATAGCAATCGAGAAGCAAATGGCTGTATTAGCAAAGAACAAAATGGTTGTGTTAATTAGTGATGAACGAAATGGTTGTTTTAATTAGTGATGGACGAAATGGTTCTGTTAATTAGTGATAACGAAAGGGTTGTGCTAATGCGTAAGGAACGAAATGGTTGTGCGACAACGACCAAGGAACAAATGGTTGTGATAGCGAGGAAAAAATTAATGAGGAAAGGAATGGCTGTGCTAATTAGCAAGGAACGAACTGATTATACTATAGAAACCTAGGAATGAAATGGTTGTGCAGGCGAGAAACGAAAAGTTAATCATATTCTGGAATGCGAGAATGGAGAAATTATAAATTGATATCAAAGGAAAAGTAAAATTCAAAGGAATTTGTGAATTGATTTCAATCACTTTCAGTTACCGAACAATTTAATTTTTTTTAAATCTTGAATAAGATTTCATGGAGTATGGTTTGTGTAGAATAATTTGTCAATGCAATTACCGATACAGAGTGCCAACATTCACGGTAATGCAGTCGTTGTAGATAAGGCGCTGCCCATTTAAATCCCCCCGTCTGACTGAAGAAGTGATAAATTGAACCCGAGCTTTTGACGACATATATAGGTCTAACTGAACAAAGGACGCAGTTAGTAACTGTATATAGGTAAGTAAAGCTTTATCTATCTTTTGTTTATTTCTAATAACTAAGAGAAAATCTAAAATCAATTATGTTAAACGACCCAGTTGTAAAAAGTGCATGGCAAACAGATATGAATTCTAAAGTCGGTAGATTTTTCTGGGCCTTGAATCGCATTAATCTGTTCAAAATCATTGTGTCCACCCCTGTTTTTTTTTTCTTCATTGAAAAACAAATAGGAATAATCCTAGAGTAAGTAGATATATGTTTAAACTTCTACCTGTTTACAAGCCAAATCAAAGATTGTGATAATTGATAAAATACAAAACTTCCAAACAATGAAGGTCGAGTTAAGAGTTCGCCTTTGTGATTGCTTCGTATATTACTGATATGATTGAGAGGAAATGTGAATTTAAAAAGTGTAAGTTTATAGCATATGAAGCGAAAGTTTGATATTATCAAGAATAATATAGATATTAACGCAGATATTATATATATATATATATATATATATATATATATATATATATATCTGTGTGTGTGTGTGTGTTACTAATAGTAAATTATTCATCGCACGAATTTCAATAATTCATTTCTCTCAAATCTCAAAGTGAAATCAATATGGCAGTATTAAGAAATAGGTTAGCCATTTACAATATTGCATCCACATTACAATAACACGGATCAACAAGCCGAATGAGGATTTGTTTGATCATGGTAATCGCTGTTGCACCTGGAAATGAAATTCTGAAATAATTGAGAAATTTAAGAGTCCACAGTGAATTGATTAAAATAAATGAGTTGAGTTCGTATTTACTTAGATCCAAGTCTTTTAGAACGTAATGATAAGTGGAAAAGTCGTTTGTTGAAAAGGCAGCTTTGCTGATTAAATCCAAACGCTTATAAAGGCACAGTGAACAAAAGATGATTTTCTAGAGAAAAAGCCCAGGCTTTAACACCCCGATAAGCAATAACAGAACTATAATACACTAATACCGAAGAAAAAGGCTCATTTGGAGGGAAACCAGATTACCATGAAGGTTATGAATTCCGTTTATCTTAATGTAAGTCTGGTCTAAACATCATTTCCAATAATTGCTTATTATTATTATTATTATTTTATTTTATTTTTTTACGTTCTTCGTTTCATATCAATATTGATATTCATCTTGATGTTTCTTATATCCACAAGTTCTTATATTTCTAAAAATGTCTTTTCCAGGTGTGTCTCTTGAACTAAATGTGGATCCAGTTCAATAAGCAGGTGTGAATGTGGAGTCATGGCAGGTACTATTCCGTCCACTAGTGGACCCTATGTCCTCTCGAACCCAACTGACCAGCTACGCATCGGTATACCAAAGACACCTTCCAGGAACCGATATATAACCGTTGCCAAGACACATGTGCCAGTATTTAGTTACTCGGAAAAGCACAAACGCATTTTTTCACGTCTCCCTATAGAGAAAGAAGATTTTCCATCTCTTCCTCACAGAATGTCCACGATTCCTGAGGTGAAGAAATCTCAACTGAAGTCCAGTGGTCTAAGGAAACCGGGAATTCTGCGCATGCATACATTTTCCGAATTCAGTTCAAAGGGAGAACAAACTGATTTCAGTGGCTTGCAAATAAGTAAACCATTAGAATTAAATGATATTTCTGATGGAGAATCTTTGAAACGATCGGGGAATGGGTCAAGAAAGCAAGAGTATTTCGTTTCTAAAATACAAATTCAGGAGAGAGAACCCACATTGTTGTCTTTGGACGGAATGTCTTCAAATTTGGCGTCCAGGAGCAAAGAGATTTCTAGTGTTGAAACGGCCGTGAAACAGGCCATTAAAAGGTACATGTCTACTATTGATAAACAGCCTAGGATACAATACAGACACAATAATAATTGTGTTATTGTGCAGCCCTGCAACAAAGACATTGTTCCAGCGAACGAGGTAGCGGTATCAAAAACTGATTCAAATACACTCAAGAACGGATCGCGACATTCTTCTAAAAAGGAAAGTTCCAAAAACAATAATCAATACGTTAAGTTCGTCAAACCTATTCTGTCAAAGATTATCGCCAGTACGCCAGCTTGTATGTTTAAACTTTTCGGTCCCATTCTTCTGAGCGCCCCGCATGGTATCAAACTTTGGCGCGGTGGAACAGAGGGACGTAGACGACGTATTCACTATCGCGAGATCCACGTCACCGAAATTTTATTGAGGGTGGCAAACGAAATAAATAGAATTGCTGGAATCCCGCCGAGTTTCATCATATGGGACAGACGGGTGGCAATGCCAGCGGACTTCAAAAACTTGGATCCGAATTACCTCACTGAAAAACAGTTTCCACAGTCTCCTTTCCACGAGGCGTTGGAGTATTTCAAACAATTTGGTCGGGATAACAAAATACCAATACTTCACATCGACATGCACGGAAAGAAAAATCGCAAGACAAATATGGATATTGATGTGGGGTTTAAGGCCATGGAAACTCATTGGAAAGATCAAAGTTTTGTAAGGTGGCTGAAATCTGAAACTGAATGCGCGTTCACGAACATGTTCAACGACCCAAAGTACATGTATGAGAAAAATAATATGAGATTCACAGTCAATGTCAATCCTGCTCTTTGCGGGGACTGGGGAGGTGATTTGTACACAATGACTTGTCAATCTGTTGTCATGGGAACTCCTGCATTTCAACTAGAAATACCACGTGCTATTCGAAATCGGCTAGTAGTTGACGATGAATTAGTCGCAAGACTTGCTCAAAGTATAGTTGACATTTATTCTACTTGCCTGAATAACAATAGCTCTCTCCATATTAAGATACCAAAGAGAGAACAGGTTTCATATTCAGAACTCATTGATAAAACACTCTCTGATCATTTGAAAATTGAAAAGACCATTCAGGAGAAACAAATTTGATTATACAATGCGTAACAATCACAAAATTATCAAAGATGATACCTCAGGAAAACCACACAAACCAAATACTTGTTTTCAGTTCATAAATCAATATTTCAATTCAAGTGTATATGTATTTTATAACTTTTTTCTGTGAAGGATACTTCAATTTTTCCTTTGCTTCTGGATACAAATGAAATTCCTAAGATGATTCATTGTTGTGTATTTCTTTCACCGTGTAAGTAGTTTGGAGGATTGAACTGATTTCAATATCGTTTTTAAAAACAACATGTTTTCATTTTGGGAGTACCAACATTTTTAATCCCATCTCATTTCAATCCCTCTATTTGAAGTACTTAGTACTATACAGCGGGGACACAAAAGCCCATTCACGTTACATTTAATTATCGCAGCAGTGGAAACATTACAATATTGTAAAAGATATTCCTCATTTTAATATTTTGTTCTGTATATTTACTGAAACTATGATCAAGTTATACAGCATAATTTCAATGTATACAACGTGTCATTCATTGCTTTTCATAATTAATTTCAATGTATACAACGTGTCTTTCATTGCTTTTCATTATTAGTTCCTCTAAACTACTCTCAAACGAAATTTGAAGACTTATTGTCTATGCTCAGTCTTATTCTCCCTACTGGTCGCGGTAGCTCAGTGGTGGAGCGTTCACTTCGTAATTGGGAAGTCATGAGTTCGAGCCCCACTCGTGCCATGGCCGCGTCAAACCCAAGACGTAAACGTAAGTTAGTGATTGCTCATTCGCCAAAAGCTCGGCATTCAGAAGTGAAAATCACGGGTCTTTCTGATAAAACCTTAAAACGTAGATCCCGTGTCACGACAGGCGTTGGCACGTTAAAACATTCTCACTGTTACGACCGTAAGCGCTAAGCATAGGCCCAATTTGTGGTACTTCACCTGCAACTGATATGGGTGAAAAATTCTCGATGGGACGTAAATCAAATAACCAACTAACTTATTATACTTCCGCTTCTTATTCTTCTTTCTCGCGCCTGAAAATGTCCGCAGCAGTTTTCCGTAACCCATGGATGAATGTATTAGATACCCTGGTTGTGCAGAAGTGTTTTTCTTTTCAGATTGAAGGTATATTTGGAGAATGAATCAAATGGGGTAGGGTCTAACATAGAACTCTATAGGAAAAATTAATTCTAAAATTCAACAGATATAATTGACAAATTATGAGAGAGTCCTGGGGTCAACAAACATCTCTTACCATGAACATAAAAACAGATATAACTTTAGAACCGGGATCGATATCGACATTGTGATCTTCAGAAATGATAAGATGATAGGACCTAAAAACTAGTATCAAGGTCAGGTGATTCTAATGACCTTGACCTCTGGACTTTAACACAAAACTTATATTACTTAAGAACCAGGTCTGGTAGAGACAAGGGATCTTCAAAAAGGATGATTGATTGATTGTTTTACGTTCCATTGAGAATTTTTCAATCATATTGAGATATCATCAGTTGTTGGTGAAGTACCACAAATTTGGACCTATGCTTAAAGCTCGGGGCTGTAGCAATGAGAGTTCTTCAATGCTCCAATGCCTGCCGTGACACGGGACCATTGTTTTCAAGGTCATATCCGAAAGACACACAATGCTTACTTCTAAATGCCGAGTGTTTGGTGAAGAAGTAATAACTACTTATGTTAACATCTCAAATTTGACACAGCCATGAAATGAGCCCCGGGGCTCGAACTCACAACCTCCCTGTTATAAAGCAAATGCCCTAACCACTGAGCTACCACAACCGGTCAGAAAGGATGATGGGAACTACAAATTAGTACCAAGGTCAAGGAACTCCAGTGACCTTGACCATAAAACTGGTAAAACTTTTGAATGGGGACTAATAGAGACATGACATCTTAGGAAATGATGAGGATACAAACTAGTTTCAAGGTTATAATAGTCCTGTGACCTTAACCTTGACCATAAAAACTTGTATTACTTTAGAACTGGGACAGATAGAAACATGGAATCTTCAGAAATGTTAAAAGGATGTTGTGACCTTGATCATAAAAACTTGTATTACTTTAGAATAAAGACTGATAGAGCCCTGGAATCTTCAGATGTGATAAAAGTATGTTGTGACTTACAAAATAGGATCAAGGTCAAGTGACTCCAGTGACCTTGACCCCTTACCTTGAACAACCATTGTTCTACACTCTTTTTTAATGTCTCTTTGGCGTGGATCTTGTGCAAGGGAGTTATTACTGTTGGGGAAAACAGTAGTATTCAGAAAAAGCTCACTTTTATACAGTTAGTACTTCATTGGGAGACTTTATAATTGGTAGATTATAATCGTATCTTGTTTAATTTAATACTGCCATATTATGTGTACCTCTCTGAGGAAAAAATTTATGAGAAAATTAAACTTAGAACCATGAAATGCAATTTAACTTCTTTCCATGTCCTAAGTGTATACCATATCATACAACACCCATTAGATTTTACACCCACTGAAAAAACACACAAACTAGACATACTTATTTTACAGACAGTTTATTGCACTGAAAATTACCTCACTAACAAATACTTTAACAGAGTAAAAACTTTAATGGGTAGATTTATTTACCTTGTACATATTTACCTGGTGAAAACCCTATCTCGGACCATTGCAGAGTTATAAATGTACATGTTAATAGAATCTGCTTCCTTAGCAAAGTCGAATCTCTCATTATTATAGTATTATTGCTTCTTACTACTGCAAATGCTTTCTACAGTAGACCATATGATGCAATGTAGTATAGATATTTCTTACACGTTTAAATGCCTTCAAAGTTTTGTTTTGTGTATGAAAAATAAAGGTTTAAAAATCCTTTGATATAAAATAACTTTGATTACTGTGTAGTATTTTTGAAACTTAGCTGGTATTTTCATTATACAACCTAACAGAGCTTAAAAGACTTTTCTAAAACCTGGGGTTTAATACACCAACAGAATTGAATTTTTGTGATTAACTGCATAACACTATATCACCGAAACTTACAAAGGTAGTGTTAAAATCAGATCATGTGACCCTTCTGTTCTTTCAGAACGTATAAGGTCACAAAAACACATTCTAACACATAATTAATTTTCCATTTCCTGTCATAACTTTTGTAAAATACATAGAGAATAATGCATGGTAAAATTTGTTTTCAACCCACCACCAATGTTGATCCTTAGGCCTACATCTCTCAAATTGATATCAGAGTCTAGCATACCCTCAATTAGTTGCATTCATTTTCAAAAAAATTGAATTTATTTCATTGTATCTAACAAATACCAAATTGCCATTTACTGTTCTCCCCACAAACTTCCACGTACACCTTCCACACTCATTCATTGCTCTGGTTTACACACTGTGACTTGATGATATCTTTGAAATTTCATTTCAATGCTTTGACTTTCCAATTGACGGTTAATAATTGTATGACAATGTAATTAGTAACACCCTAGTGCACAAGAATTTAGTAGGCACCTGTTCAGTTGACACTGCATTGGGTTTTTATTTACACTATGGTAGTCATGCATCTATGGTCACAGTAGATCTATTCTTTTCATTAAAAAAAAATACTCAAAAATTTTTCTACATATTCTACACATCTTATTAAATATGTGAGGTGATGATCACTTGCCAGAAGACATTTTCTAATAGATACATTTCCAATGTTTTTATCTTTATAACTTGATATGATAGCCATTTCCTATATACGATGCGCATATGAATCTTGATAAATGTGACTACAAAATATAATATGACTGCAATGCCTCATACCAGCATACTTCATGAAGCGTGTTAGCGCTTCATAAAAAGTATGCTGATGTGAAGCATTGCAGTTCATACTTTCATGTATTTTCAAAAATGAAATTTTAAAGAAATGAAATTTAATTTTAATTTTTATATTTATATTCTACTTTCATTTCCATCAGAATTCCCTGCCATTAAAATAGATGTACTATATTTATCAAGATTCACTTGTGCATTGTTCACAATGGCAGCACATCCATGCATTACAATTGATAAAGATATCAAAGGTAAATATATTAGAAATGCAAATATCATTAAATATAGCATCTGGTAGAGTTACAAAGATACAGTGGATAATCCTTGACAGGTCCTTTGTGGTATTTTATTTAAGACTTTGCTTTTCAAAGTAATCTAAGAATTGTTCAGCTCTTTCTGCAGACCAACCCTGGACTGATAATGGCCCTTTTACTGCCTTTAGATAGTCTTGTAAATACTTGACACCAATCTGCCTCTCATCCAGGTTTGAGGAAGGAAGAAAAGGGTGATCCTTTTTTAACTGAGAATACCAATAACAGAGCTCACCTGCATACATCATGGCTAATAAATGGGTGTCACTGTAAATACCTGAAGCAAAAATAGGTACATTTTATAATCTTTGTTCATATATCAAGTGAAGTATTTAATATAAATCAAGAGAAATTGAGAACAATAAAACTTGCAGATTAAGTCTGTCATAAATACGAAGAGGTAATTATAAATTATTAAGAACTGATTTAAACATTTACAAACTATATATCAAAATCAATTTTAAACACATCAAGAGATTTCAAATAAAAATTGGAATGTAACAAAACTGAAGAAAAAAAAAATGAAAGTCAAAGATTGAAGCCTGTAAGAGTTGTGTCCCTTTTGAACACTTCCAGTCATAGGATATTTATTCAAATAAAGGTTTCATGCGTAAAAAATTAAATTATGTCCTTTGAAAGACTGAGTAGTGAAATTGATGTTATGCATGCTTGGTAGCGATGATAGTTGGTAGTGATGCATGAATTGTCAATCATTTGTTTATCATAAATTTTGGCTGTATACAGAAAACAGTAAAAACTCCTGCAGGATTCAAACATCATACAGATTGTCATCCCAACAGCTTAATCCACTGAAGTAATGAGATAGGTGAATAATTTCAAAATTTGTTTTAAATCTATTTAAGTATCAATAGTGTACTCCTGTTAGAAACAGGCCCAAGAGCCAAATTGCTCACCTGAGTCACCTGCTATTCAGCTATTGTGATTTTTAGATATTTTTTTGCAATCTTTACTCCCATGAAAATTTAGCCCCTATATTGTGGCCTAAACCTATCCTTAAGGGGTTCATGACATAACCATTATAAAATGAAATGTCACAAGGTAAAAAGTCATGTTATGAAATGTAATGTCTTGCCATAAGGAATTAATATACAAAATGTGATAGCCCTACCTTAAACAGTTCAGGAGATATTGTCAAGATTAACTTTTTTAAAAGTAGGTAAAAATCTAATGTCAGGGTTACAAGGTCAAAAACTTTGGTACCAAAAGAAAGGTCTTGTCACATAGAATACATGCATGAAATATAAAAGATATATCATTCATTATTCAAAAGTTATGAGCATGATTAAGGTTTTGAAATTTGTGTCAAATTCTAAGGTAACAAGTACAAACATCATGTAATCAAATGGAATTTCTTGCCATAAGAAATCTATATACAAAATATGAATGTCCTACCTTATATAGTTCAGGAGATATTGCCAATGTTAATTTTATTAAAAGTAGACCAAACTCTAAGGATAAGGTCACAAGGTCAAAACCACTGATACCAAAAGATTTTGTAACAAGAACTACATATTACAAATATGACAGCCCTAGAACTCATCATTCAAAATTTATGAGCAAGGTTCATGTTTTATTCAGACGCTAGACAAAAACAATACCCCACACCCCTTTTGGTTTTACCTTAGTCAGCATGAAAAAATGTATCCACACAACTTAATTTTCTGTATATCCCCATATAAGACTTTCAACCCCTATCATTGCCCCATTCTACCCCCAATGGTCATGTTTGCATATTGATATGAATAATCAAGGCCCTACTGTTATTGACAAGATTTTAAAAGATTTGTCCTATATATTTCTATGCAAAACTTTGATCCTCTATTGTAGCCCTGTACTACCCACAGAGACTACAATTTGAACAAACTTGATTTAAACTATTTAGGGATGCCTGCATATTAATATCCATGGCCCTGCTGTTACCAAGATTATTAAAGATTTCTCCTATATATTTCTATGTAAAATGTTGATCACCTATAATGACCCCCAACCTACTCCTGGGGGCCACAATTTGAACAGACTTGAATCTTCACTCCTAAATTAATATGACTCATCATGGCCCTGTTGTTCTTGAGAAGATTTTTCTACAAATATCCCCATGTAAAATTTTGATTCCCTTTTGTGGCCTCACCCTAACCCAAGGACTTGAATTTACACTATGTGAGGAAGCTTTCATGTAAATTTCAACATTTCTGGCCCAGCGGTTTTTGTGAAAAAGATTTTTAAATGACTCCATCCTAGTTTTGCCTTTTCTTGATTATCTCCCCTTTAGAGGGAGCAAGACCCTTCATTTGAATAAACTTGATTCTTTTTTCCCCAATGGTGATTTGTGCTAATTTTGATTGAAATTGGCCCAGTGGTTGTTGAGAAGATTTTTAAAAGATTCCACAATTTTTTTGTAATTCTTAATTATTTCCACTTCAAAAATGGTTGCCACTTCATTTGAGCAAATTTGAATCCACTTTTTTCCCAAGCATGCTTTGTGGCAAGTTTGGCTGAAATTAATCCTGTGGTTCTGGAGAAGTCGAAAATGTTAAAAGTTTATGGACAAACAGATGATGGACAAAAAGGTGATCAGCTCAGGTGAGCTAAAACTTGTCATGATGTGTTATTCCTCCTTAACCCTATGCCTATATGCCAAATTTCAATGAATAACATTGAGTGCTGTATATACTATGACTAAGCGTTATTCCTTGAAGGCATATATGTAGTAATAATTAAGATTTTTTTTTAAATTCCAAATATTGTTAATGTATGCAAAATGACATTAAGCAATAACTCATGCAATGTAGATTTCATCCCAAATGACAGGAACAGGTCAAAATTCATTCAGTTCATTCTTGACTACTTTAACTCTCAGACATCTTCAGTCTGCCTTATTTGTATAAAGTATGCATAGTGTGTATCTTCTTCACGTGTTCAGAAAGAATGCAGTGGCATTGGTAAGTTTTGATACTGAGTTAATCTTTTATATTCATGTATTGTATCAAGGACCTAACAGACTAAAGTCATTGAGCTAGATCATGTATAATACACTAAAGGGTAGTTCAATATGCACAGATTCAAGAACAATAGCATGCAGTTTATTAACAGTCACATGGTTAGCACTTAATGGTTCGTTTCAGAAATTGTATGTCAAAATCAAGGGTCATATTTTGAAAATTATTTTCATTTATATCTCTAGCACAACTGAAATTGTTTGTAAGCATATTTAATAGAGTTCTTTGCTTTATTTTATTTATAAAACACCATAGTACTGATATTCTGATATTTTTATTAAAATGTAGCATAAACAATTGAGCATATGTACCCTTAAAGCTACGCCCATATGACAAATTTCAATGAATAACACTGAGTAGTCAATCACTCTAACCAGTTGCAGGTTTAGAGACAACACTTTTTCTTTGCTTTCATGTATATATATTTTTGTTTTTATTTTCATTACATTTCATTTTCATCTCATTTCATTAATCTATTTTTATCATTACATAACCTCGAGTACCCTTTGTAAATATTCCTGTTGCTAAAAACACTCTCCTTGTAATAGCTTGTTTTATGAAACTTCTAAGTTATTCACTTGTTCACCTGTTTGTGTTTCATCTTTTTCCACTTAATCTAACTTAAATCACACACACATTGTCACTTTCCAAAAATGAAATGAAAGCCAATAAACAAGGTGAAGGCAATTACGTTAACAAGAGAGAATAGAATGTAAAACAAGTTACAATTAAAAACAAAAATAGAACTCGGCAGAGGCAAGGACTATTTCAGGAAAGTAGCAGTGATAAAAATATGATTAAATTTCTAATAAACATGGCAATGTTTAATTTAGAAAAAAAAAAACCAAGAAACAAATGTTTTTACAATACTATAAGAAATAGTTTTGTTTTCTGGAAAATTGTTTTGAAAAATTATTTTTTTAAAAATCAAATCATTATATACAAACCTTGTGTTTTGTTTCAAATTGGATTAAATACATGTGGTATCAGCATTTCTAAAGGATATTAGGATTCAGCCAATTAATTAACAGGTATTTAACACAAGTACCAATATACTGATATATTTGTGAAGATTTTACTGACAAATCCTTCATACTAAATCTCAATGGAACACTCATTGTGAAATGGCATCGGGATGTAAGAGTATGAGGTATGTAGGGATGTTCTCCTACTTGTAGGATAAAGTACTTTATATACCCAGACTGTTATTCCTCCTTAAATATATGCCTGTATGTCAGATTTGGGTTTATGACAACTTACGGAAAAAAATTCATAGATATGACAACTCATCGACAACTTGTAGATAAGGCAAGTCATAGAATGGACATCTCATAGAAATGACAATTTATCAACACTAGTCGAAATAAATTAAACAGGAATGATAACTTTGTTTACTTTTTTTATTTTCTCATTTAACACAATATTCAATCAGAATATTCAATAAGAAATACATGTGCCAAGCCCTCAATGTATTTTACGTAGTTTCCATTTTCTACTCTTGAATAAAGTGAAGATGCAATAATTATTTTTGTTTCTTTTTATTTCCTTCTTGCTGGGAAGATTGATCTCTTCACCATCTTACAACCAATTCAGTTCTGGACTGTTCTCCTTTGAAAGAAGAAATAAATTTGCAAATGTCGAGATGTAATATGATGACAATGCACAAGAAGCATCTAATACTGGCTATGCTACACTTCTAAAAAAAAAAATGTTGTGTGGGGGCCATTGGCTATTTCAAATGCATTCATACAGATTCCAGCACTTAATGGAGTAATGGGACTTATTCCATTTCAATATTGGTTTGCCATGTTTCAAGTGCTTTTGTAATGAATGAGGAAGGTTCTCTCAAAATATTCTATATATACTGTTGAAAATCTTCACCACTACATAGAACACTTTGGAGCTGTGCAAATGCATCATGCATTTTGTTGGATTGTAAAAAAGCAAGTAATATTCTGTAACCATCCAAATTTTCAATCTAAATGCTATGTCCTTAATATATTGTGACTGTCGATGAGTTGTCAGATTTCAATAAAGAACATTGAATATTCTACTTACCCAGACTAAGTAGTGTCTCCACATCTCTCTCTTCTCCATCTTTCTTCACTACATGAGGACTTCGTATTGACAACATTTTCTGGAGATTCACAATGCCACATTCTATTTGCTAAAAGAGATTTAGACAGATTTGTTACGTTTTGGACTGTCTTCCTGACTCAATGTTTTCCCTTTGTAAGTGGTGGAACGCAAGTTCAAATCCCACTGTACATCAACAACAACAGAACTCTTTCCCAAAGACATTCTGGACAGGCAAACATGACAATCCTTGTATGACATGTGTTTGTTTGCAGATAATTCACAATTAGCTTTTATCTTTAATGCCTTTCATATAAAGAATGCATATGCATTTAAACTAGATTATTTAAAAAAAATATACAAATAATTATATAAAATATGAAAAAAGTATTGAAAATGCAAATAAAAATATGTGGCGTGAGGCGGATTCGAACGATGGCAAAAAATAATCACGGCACATACTGCCAGCGGTGCAGATGACTGATCTATTCTAAGCACAAGTATTTACATCCAAGTAAATATGAACCAAATTTTCCAAGACAGTTTTTATTTTTTGTTGGTTTTTCATGGACTTCAACCCCAAGACAGGGGGGCCACTAAAAATTACTATTGTAAATTGTTCTTAAAATTGTAACCTATCAAAATATTTTTAAAAAACCCTTGAAGGCAGGCCTGCCTTGATGGCCTTCAAAGTAAAAATTTATGTTAAAATCAGCGTTTAATGGGGGACATCAGTGTTTAAATTGTGAAAAATGCTGTCTAGACCAATTTGAAGGTTAATTTCAACACTATAAAATATATTGTAGGTTTGAAATGAAAAATTCATACATCAGTAACATAATAAATTATAAGTTCAAAATGAAAATATGAAAAATTCATACATATGTACGACAGAACGAAACTTGATATAATGTGACTTCTTTTAGAAAATTGTTCTCCCTGTGGATGTTTTGTTGTTACCCTGAATTGATCTGTTCAGACTGCTTCTTTCTAATCATTGACTTAAGAATCAAGGACCTCTTCATAATTGAGACATTGAAAATTATACTTACAATGGATTAACAAGAGGCCCATGAGCCAGATCACTCACCTGAATCGCCTTGGCCCTGTTGTTGTTCAGCTGTTATGAAATTAAAAGACTTTTTTCCCCCTATCTTTATTATCACGAAAAATTTAACCTCATATTGTGATCCTAGTCTATTCCCAAGTGGTAAAAAATCATGATATGAAAGGTCTTGCCATCTTGGAATCTATAAGCAAAATTACCTTTAATAGTTCAGGAGATATTGCCTACATTAACTTTTCTTAAAAGGTCAGAATCCAAGGTCAAGATTACAATGTCAAAAATTTTAGTACCAAAAAAAATGTTTTGTCACAAAGAATGCATACATCAAAAATGAAAGATATATCACTTACCATTCAAAAGTTATGAGAAAGGTTAAAGATGATTTAATGTTTTGAAATTTGGGTCAAACTCTTGAGGACAAGATCAAAAGGTCAAATATCATGGTACCAGAAGAAAGGTCTTGTCACAAGAAATGCACATATGAAATGTAGCAAAAAGGTCTTGTCACTAGAAATGCACATATGAAATATAGCAAAAAAGTCTTGTCACTAGAAATGCACATATGAAATGTAGCAAAAATGTCTTGTCACTAGAAATGCACATATGAAATGTAGCAAAAAAGTCTTGTCACTAGAAATGCACATATGAAATGTAGCAAAAAAGTCTTGTCACTAGAAATGCACATATGAAATGTAGCAAAAAAGTCTTGTCACTAGAAATGCACATATGAAATGTAGCAAAAAAGTCTTGTCACTAGAAATGCACATATGAAATGTAGCAAAAAAGTCTTGTCACTAGAAATGCACATATGAAATACAGCAGCAATATAACTCACCATTAAAAAGTTATTAGCAAGCAAGATTCTTAATTCAGAATGCACTGGTTGGACAAAAATAATGTATAATTTTAGTCATGGGGGCATAAAAAAACCTGAATCCAAACAACTTGGGAACATTTTGCACTTGATATGATTGAGTGTAGCCCTGCTAATCTGAAAAAATGTTTTTATTCATTTCCTGTATATTCGCATATAAAGATTTTGTTCCCTATTTTGTTGACAACCTATCCCTGGCCTCTGAATTCAACAATTTGCACTACCTGAGGATGTTTGCATATCAATATGACTAATTATGTCCCTGTTGTTCTTAAGATTTTCCCTTAGGTATTCCCATGTAAAACTTTGATCCCCTATTGTGGCCTCACACTTGAATCCACTTCATCCAAGAATGATTTGTGGAAAGTTTGATTAAAATTAGTCCAGTGGTAAAAAGAGATAAAAATGTGAAAAAGTTACTGATGACAACAACAGACAATCAGAAAAGTTCACTTCAGCCTTTCTCTCTAGTGAGCTAAAAACTAGAATATTTTCACAGCTGTACTATAATGCTTATAATATAACTGTAAGTTAGTCCAGAAAATACAATGTATGTATTTCCACTTCAAGAAAAATCTTGCTTAATACAATAAATCCTAAATTTTCATTATCAAAGGTCACACACTGGTAATGAATTTGGTAACAAATTCTTGTACGGAAAATAATAGGAAATCCACACAAGGCATTTAAAATTTACAAGATAAAAGAAATAAATTATAAACAGATAGTATGAAGTATTGCTTGACAGGAGGTCCCAATATTCCCTGACAGAATATTACCTCAGCATAACAGGGGGGATCTTCCTTTATTCGGTCTTTATCTTCTTCCTGAATGGTGGCACAATACATGTACATCAGCGCACCTTTTCTCCAGGCCATACATTCCACAATCTCCGGACCAAGCACATCCATTACCTGACTCTAAAATCAATCCAGTACTTGTACCAAGTGACAAACTATATCCATGTATTGTTTCTTCATGTTGAGGATTGACTGAATAATCACTGTACCTCTGTTACTAAAACTGCTATTATTTGGTTTGTTTGTTTTTTTTTAAATTTCATTCTTGATCTAAATATTCCCCATTTTATTTAAAGTTACAAATGTATTATTATTATTATTGTCCATTTATAGAGTGCTTATCTAATAACACAATTCCCTAAAGTGCTTTACATGTAATTAAGCTAAAACAAAGAACAATAAGTATAAAAAAGGACCTAAAATAATATTAAACTGAGGTTAAGATAGTAACTAAGAGTAAGCAAACCTAACAAAGTGGGGGTTTTTTTTCTCTCGACTAGTTCACTAAAAATGTCGGTTTTAAAAAGTCTGACAGAAGTAACGGAACTCCTGGTTCCTTTTGCAATCAGTTAGCAAATAAACCAGAAAGTAAACATATTTTTTTCAAAAGGCTCAGTACTTCACACTTCTGAGGAATTATCAAAAACTTACAAGGACTAGCACCACAACAAGACTAATGTACACATTAGAGATAAAATTTGACACCTTTATTCCAACATACACTCAACAATTACATAATTCATGTTGAACATACTGATGTAGTCTAAAACTATGGTGATTAGCTTGCATTAACTTCTCAATACAAATGATCTAAAGTATTTCAATTGAGTACATTTATCGAGTATATTCTATATGATTTCATTAATACATTCTAAAAGATAATAATTCATTTAGTACAATTCAAAGGATTTCAATTCATTGAGCACATACTACAGGATTTCAATTCATTGAGTACATTTTGAATGATTTATTTCATTGAGTATATTCTAAAGAATTTCATAGTAGAGCGTTGAGCGCTGCGAAGTTGGTTTGAGAAGTTGAAAAGCTGTGATGCTCAGCTGAGAAGCTATGATGTGTGATGCTCAACTAAGAAGTTGAGAATCTGAGATGCTTCTAAGAGTAGCTGAGAAGATGTGATGCTTGTTAGAAAATGGAGAAATTGTGATGCTTGTTAGAGGAGTTAAATATGAGGGTCATGGGCCACATCACTCACCTGAGTCACCTTGACCCATATTCAAGATTTTCACTATATATTCACATGTAAAACTTCGATCATCTATTGTGGCCCCATCCTACCCCTGGGGAGTCATAATTTTAACAAACTTGAATCTGCAATATGTCAGAAAGCTGTCATGTTGATTTGAAATTTTCTGGCTTAGTGGTTCTTGAAAAGTAGATTTTTAAAGAGTTTTCCCTATATTTTAGCGTATAAAACTTTGATCCCCTATTGTGGATCCACCAAACCCTAAAGACTATGATTTTAACAAATTTGAATCTGAACTACATCAGGAAGCTTCATTGTAAATTGAAAGTTTTCTGGTCCAGTGGTTCTCAAGAATAGAATTTTTAAATGACCCCACCCTATTTTTACATTTTTGTGATTATCTCCCCTTTGAACGGGGCATGACCCTTCATTTGAACAAACTTGACCTTCATCCAAGGATGGTCAGTACCAAGTTTGATTGAAATTGGTCCTGTGGTTTTGGAGAAGATGATTTTTAAAGAGTTTTCCCAATATATTCATATACAAAACTTTCATCCCCTATTGTGGCCCCACTCTACCCCTGGGAACCATAATTTTAACAAATTTGAATCTGCACTATGTAAGAAAGTTTCCATGTAAATTCAAACTTTACTGGCTCAGTGGTTTTTGAGAAGAAGATTTTTAAATGATCCCTCCCTATTTTGCATTTTTGCGATTATCTCGCTTTTGAAGGGGGCATGGCCCTTCATTTGAACAATCTTGAATCCCCATCACGCAAGGATGATTTGTACCAAGTTTGATTGATATTGGCCTGCTGGATCTGGTGAAGAAGATTTTCAAAATCAAAATTTGTCAGTACTTTTTTAATGTTCTACTATTATCTCCACTTGGAGAAGGGTTTGCCCTTCATTCGAACAAAATTGAATTTCCTTCACCCATGAATACTTTTTGCCAAGTTTGATTGGAATTTGCCCAATGGTTCCGGAGAATATGATAAAAATGTGAAAAATTGAGAAGCTGTGGAGCTCATTTGAGGAGTTAAAATGTTGTGATGCTCATTACAGGACTATAGAAGCTGTGGTGCTCATTACAAGAGTTGTCAATATGTGATACTTCTTAATGGAATTAAAAATTTTTGATGCTAGTCAAAGGAACTGAAAAGCAATGATGCTTGTTAGAGGAGTTGAAAACCCATGGTGCTTGTTCAAAGAGATGAAAAGATGTAATGCTCATTAGCATAGTTGATATGCTGTGATGCTCTGTTAGAGGATTTGAGAAACAGTGATGCTTGTTACGGGTGTTGAGAATGATGTTGCAAAATGTTTATAAATTTTGCTGATGTTTTCTACACATGCTCAAATTTTTTACACCCAGGCCATATTTTACTGACATCACTATAAAAGTTCAGTTCTATGGTGCTCAGATACAGTTTGCTTTTGATGAATTATTAGTTACATGGTTTGCAGATGACCTAGTATGGTTAATACATGGTCAGTAAATTCCACATGGGGTGAGAGCAAAGCTCAAGCCTGAAATGAAATTTACTGAACATGTAGCTCTTATGCCAAACTGACCACATATAAACCATATTAGGTCAACCATGTATCAAATATATCTTACTGCCTTTTTTAAAATAACATTTATAAAACTTGCATAATTTTGAGCAACCATGTAAAATGAATTGTGACCTGAATTCTACCATTGTTATTGCAAAGATCAAAGGAATGCTGATCAAAAGTGTTAGCTTTTTTATTTCAATACATCATTTCTCAACTTTGGCAGTTATCTTGTAAAATCCATAGAAATGCGAACTTCGTTTCTTAAACAACTATGATGTCACACAAGTGACATAAGAGACTGTAGTTTACACATTTGATTTGCTATTTGTGTTCAATGTATTGTCCTCATTCAGTTTTAAAAGTTGGAAATTTATTTCTTAGACCAGAGTATTCAGCTAAGTTATTGAACGATCCACCCCTTGAAACCAAAATAAATCTGAGAAGAGAAATAACTCGTCTATTGACAATGTATAAAGATTAATGGCTACTGCTGATGGTATATGGAATATACTTCATATACATGATCAATGTAAACCAATGATAATATAACAAATCTGCAAGATACTTATACATGTACTACTGTTTGCATTATATGACACTGTACATAAGTACACTATCTCATTATGATCACATAACACTGTACATATGTACACTATGTCAGTATAATTATATGACACTGCACATATATACACTATCTCAGTATGATTAAATGACACTGTACATATGTACACTATCTCATTATGATCACATAACATTGTACATATGTACAATATGTCAGTATAATTATATGACACTGCACATATGAGCAATATCTCTGTACGATTATATGACATTGTACATATGTACACTATCTCATTATGATCATATAACATTGTACATATGTACACTATGTCAGTATAATTATATGACACTGCACATACATACACTACCTCAGTATGATTAAATGACACTGTACATAAGTACACTATCTCATTATGATCATATAACATTGTACATATGTACACTATGTCAGTATAATTATATGTCACTGTACATATGTACACTACCTCAGTATGATCATATAACACTGTTTGTATGTACACTATGTCAGTATGATTAAATGGCACTGTACATACATAAACTATGTCAGTATGATTAAATAATGACTGCACATATGTTCACTACATATACATTATATGACTCTGACCACAACATATACACTACCTCAAAATTCTCTTTCCCTGGATTTAATTTTTTCACTGCAGTTTCTATTCCTTCAATCTCATCTGAAAATAATATCAAATTACAGCTAGCTCTGGATATGTTGAATTTCAGGAGAGATACCAGAACTAACTGATAAATCCAAAATTTAATTCAACTAAAATCATTAGTGTCTTCATGTATGCCAAGTATGTATTTTTTTTTTTTCCAAATTACTTATAATACTTTCATTGCACAGACTTTTGTACATAATGCCTTAATGTTTTATTACTCTTTGGATAAACTTTGTCAATGATCATAAATGCTAATTTAAAACATAATGCTTTCTTTTGTTTTTGGTGAGAATGTGCTTCAATCTAAAATTATTTATTTTTGTGAAAAAAATCATGCATGTACCACAACACAAGAAAATGTGTGACAAAATATTCTAATTCAATATCTATTGTAAACGATCTGGTCCTTGTTTACTTACACAATTACAAACTTGGTGATTATAATAAGCCGTTATAAATCAGTATAACAATTATGAAAAACAATCTATCACCCCTAGAGATTGTGAAACTTCTTATTTATTTCTTTTTATTGGAAGCATAAGTGAGTTCAAAATAACCAATATCTTATATCAAACATTCTATGGACTGAATTTTACCTCAAAACAACCAATAATTCAAATGCATATATAATGTCTAAAAATTATAATTCAAAGTTGTATTTTCAAATAATCAATGATAGTGATAGATGGATGTACTGTATTACTGTATATATGGATGCATGTAAAAAAAAAAATTAAAAAATTCCTTACTAAAAATTGCCTTAATTCTTGGTCTCCAGCTGTCCCTGGGAAAGCTCTCTTCAACCATCACACTTTCGTCTATGAAGGTGTAGTCAAGCACAGCCCCTGCATATTCCTGGGCAGCTTCTGAAGGTGATGTCTCCTTCTTGGCAAGGTTAGTTTTACATTTCTGTACCACACGCTCCAGCAACGGCTTCTTATCTGTACACATATTACATTTTATTTCACTTGAATATTTTCATAATCGATGACACTGACTGACAATCATTGAAAAACTTGCTACATAATAAGCATCGTTTAGATAATGGATACTGTCAAAAATAATTTTACATAATCTATTATAAATGAAGATATGCTTTATATTCAATCATTTCTTCCTTATCCAAATGGCAAAATTAATTTCCAGGAATAAGATTTAGAAATAATTTTTAAGCATGGTTATACTTTGAACTGAACACAATACTGCTCTAATAAGAGTTCATAACAATACACTTCCTTTAAAAGAAATCATAAAAAGAGAATTTCTTTTTCCACCATGCACTGAAGTATGGAAAAGTTTGATGACTTCTGATTGCCAATTCATTATTCTTTTGGTCCTCTTTAACTTTTATTCTATGCTGAAGGTTGGGTAATTCTTACTTAATCAATAAGAACCCTAAACATTTGACAATTTTGAATTAAAATTCTTTCTAAGGGATGTAGTTTAAGAAGTACTTATTTTTTGTTTACAATATGTTGTTTGGAGTACAAGGAAAGTTTTTATGCTTCTGGAAATTGATATGAAATAGCTAAATGAACATGATCAAGCTGTTCCAAATACATGTAGCTTAAAAAAGCTAAATACTGAGATTCTGCTAGACATCATGTATATCTTCTTCTTCCAGATACGGTACTGGACACTGCTAGTGTATTTTCATACCAGCGCGTGGGGTGCAGGCATAACTTACTTACAGACCTCAAGCAATACATTCTTTTCATGAATGTATGAAATTAAAGTCTAACAACACGAATCGTCGAAAATTTATTATTATTTTTTCAAAATCTATATTTACCTTTGTATGTTTTCTTCTCTACTTTTGTAGTAGATTCTAACAACTTTTTGAACTCGTCAGTCAGCATGTTTGTTTATATGTACTTTTCGGTATACCAATCCCGATGATAATTTGATATTTTAATTTCTACAAAATCAACATCATTTTTCTTCGGTCTTAATCATGACTGCAATATCTAAATCGAAATTTTTTTTTTTAAGAAAAGGGTATAATTATCATTGACAGGTCGACAATATTATTTTACTGTGAATTTAGCTCTACCTTAGCCTTGGGATCGAGATTTAAGCCGCTGGCTTTTAAATTGAAAAAGAATATTTCCGCTTTCGAAGTGTCATTTTAATTTATTTCCTTGTCTTGTCATGGGAACATATTTTGCTAAATTTTATCATATTAATGTTATCTGTCTTTCCTTTGAAAAATTTTGTCTTTTGAAGAACCCGCTTAGCTTAAAATAGTATGGATGAGGAGGAGGAGGGCGGAGACAAAATGAAAGTACAAAGTACTTCATTAGATAACGACGATAATGTAAACAGTAGTTCTAAGATCAGTTTAGTGAGAACAGGTGACACATCAAGTCAAATGGAACATGAAAACGACCACAAGCAAGAAGATAATGCCAATCAGCCAGAAAAAAGAAGTAGTGATGAAGTAAGCAGAAGGATTAAATCGGGACTTCCTGATTCCAAAGATAGCAAATTATTTGGATGGTTGCATATCACTTCCAACAAAGGCCTGCTGAAATTCAATCGACTGAGGTGGTTTGTTTACAGTGACACCAACAGCAGATTATATTTTTATAGGAATCCTCATGATTTTGTACCTCTCGGTGAAATAGACATTTCACATGCCACCTTTTATTTTGATGCCAGTAATACTGACAAACCTGGAGGATTTGAGATTAGGTTAGTTTGTTGGGTTTTTTTTTCAAAATGATTTTTATTATTATCATTATTATAATTATTATTTCTTTACTTTAAAATTCAGAAGAAAAAATAATGGGATAACAGGAATATAGAGAGAGAAAGAAAAAAGGTACTTAAATAAACGTCTACTTTAGTTGTTATAATTGCTTATCTGTGTATATCTCAGGGCCAAGGTCTGATGCCAGTTAAAAATCTACACTTTAATGAAAATTCCCATAACTTTCTTTCATCTGTCAATGATTACTTTATTTTTTTTATTTTTTTTTTACAAATTAGCTTTTTAATGGTAACATATTAAAAGACTAGATAAACCCTTTCATAATTAGTGAAATGGTAGAAAAAGTACATGGCTGTTTTAGACAGAGTGTTAGATTATTAGTATTTGTACTTGATAACAGCATTCATCATTTTTAGTTTTAAGGGGTGTGGGGACTGGGTCTTGATGAAAACTTAGTGAATTTAGCTTTTTTGTTAATAGCTATTGAATTTTAGGCACGTTAGCTCTTTCCTCTAACGTCTTAGATATAGGATGATAACTGAACAACTATTAGCAGATTACCATTACAATTAGAGTTGAGCAAATAGAAAATTGTATTTAGTATTTACCAGTGAGCTCAAAATTAAAGACACATGGCATCATTTTCTGTAACTATTTCATATATGGATAATTTATTGAACATAGATATCAACAGCCAACTAACAACTCAATTAACTTTATGACAAACAGGATGACTTCAACATTTGAATCGTAAACTTCCCAAATTTATGAAGCAATATTCCATTTTCATCTCCATATGGTGTTTATGTCTATCAACTGAAAGCATGATCAATTTTTAAATCAAGGCAGGCTACTGACAAATAAGTTGATGTTACAGAGGTTTCAACAGTCTTCTTTAATGTCAACATTTTGCAAATTCTATCTGGTCTAAAATAATGATACAAATTTGCAATTACCACCTGTCTGACATGAAATCTAAAGCTGTCTGACATATTTCATACCAATTGTTAGGCCATTCTCTACATACATATTTTGACTTTGAATTACCCCCATTTACCCAATCAAGATAGGTCAACAGGGAATGTTTACTCCTTGTGGGCACCTGACCTCACCTCTGGTATGTCCAGGAGTTCATGCGTGCCTTATTTGTATTTTTGTATTCTTTATCTTTAAGGGTTTATGGGATTAATCACTTTTCACAATCATCACTTTTTCATTTGTTTTATAGATCAGAAAACAAAGACTACTTTTTGGAGGCACCAGATCGCCATGTAATGATGTTTTGGCTGCAGGAACTTCAAAAAAGAAGACGTACTCATGCCACTCGGAGAAATTCTCATCCTGTATCCAAGGTAAACAAAGAATTTTGATTGTGCTTTTAAGTATTGTACAATAATGTAATTTTTTTTTTTTTAGTTATTTTGGGGGTTTGAGGGATGGGATGATTAGTTATAATTTTTTAAGAAAATATATATCTACAATAAAACATATTGTTTATTATTCAGAATTGTGAATGCAGTACAGTAATCACTGAAAAATGAAAGGAAAATAATTATCGATATAAATTGTAGACACAGAGACCTGATTCTTTAGGAGGATTATCACAGGCCATATCAGCTTCAGAAAAACAACATCAATGTGTAACAGGAAATTCAGAAAAGACTGACATTCCAGAAATCCCATTCTCAGATAAACTCGGTGTCACCCGAGTTTCCTTGGATGAATGGACTTCATCAGCAGGAAAACCATCAGTGCTGACAGCTTCAAATCTCAAGTCAGACATCCAAGAAGTCATGACCAACATTAAGAAGAAGCAAGCAGTTCAAGGTCAACCTTATTCTGGATCATCCCACTGTTTGTGTATACTCCCCACAAACATCTGGGCATTTTCTTTAGAAAAAAAAAGTCTCTCCATATGATGTTACTAAACCAGTAAACAAAAAAGATGTTAAAATAATGTGTTTGTGATAGTGTTCCTTGTATGAAATCTAAAATATCATACTTTGTCTGGATTAAGTGAAAATATTGTATTTTAAGCTAAGGTCACCCAAGGAGTCAGATTCAACTTGTGTAAGATTTATGCTGAAAGAAAGATGTTCTAACCACTGAATCAGTGGAAAAAGTATTCTTTAACTTTCTGGAGTTTGGTTCAAAGTAGCTTTTATGGAACAATGTTTTACATTTTTGAGCTAGTCATTCAGCATCCTCATTAGAATCTCAGTAAGCCTCACCTAAAGTTTGCAAAAAAGATTTTGAGCAATGTGTACAGATGTTTATGGGAAGTATACATTAGTGGCATGATGAGCCAGACAAGATCAATCTTAAAGAAATATGTATAAATAAAAGTCAACAAACATGATATGAAGTCCAATGTGCATACAGTTTAATTTTCATTTCGATACCATGTTTTATAGGAAATTATACAATTTTATTAAATTGTTACATTGGGCATCCATGCACATTTTTAAACATAATATATTTAGTTGCTAGAGTTTGGTTCATTTTCAGTATCATATACAATGTTTAGTTAATACAAGTGTATTTTTCCAATAGCCAAAAAATCAGATGCCTCAAACACATCATCACCCTCCCCTGCATCAGAAGACTGGACCATCTTGGATCAGCCCTTCAAACAGAGGTCATCTGGTGACCTTTCACCTCCACTTAGAAACCAGGGGAAAATCATATCAGCATTAAACAAACTGAAGGTTGCCCGACGATCCAAAACAGTTGATGAACCTGCTAATCATGCAGGAGTATGCTTTAAGTGTAAACAGGTAAAACTGAAATATCATTTAGGTTTACTGCAGTCTGATTAAAATAAGATATTTCATCCGCTCTTGATTGATGTGTCATTACACACAGTTTGTTCAGTGACATATCAAATCAGAGGTGGATCAATGGTCTTATTGTAATCAGGTTGGGTTTAATACAACTGTTACAAGTACAGTCAAGAGTGAATCAAAGATTTTACTTTAATCAGATGTAAGGTTTACTACACTGTAACTGTTACAGTCAGGAGCAGATCAAAGATCTTGTTATAATTAGATTGGGGTTACTATTTCAGACAGGAGCGGATCAAAGATCTTATTATAATTAGATTAGGGTTACTACAACTGATGCCAGCACATGATTGCATTACTTACCATAGTTTCATCAATTTTCATCAAATGTCACCATACATGTTACTGACAATTATACTGGGGTCTACAGACCACAAAATCAATTGATGAATGAAGTACAATATTTTTTAATAAAGGAAGATTTTAGAGTAACTTTTCAGGAATGTTTGTATCAAAGTATCAAAACTGTGGTTTTTGACAAATTGTTGAAAGTAGATCCCCTTGAAAACTGATGAAACCATGATATTCATATTTTGCTGTAGTAGTGCAGGGACTTTTAACACAGGAAATATACTAAGTCATATTAATTATGGGTTTATATACATTAGTCTAAAAGTTCAGGAAATGTCTTTGAAAATGTTACATATTTTAAAAGAACTGTTTTAATGTTGATCTGTTGCAGCTTCAGAATGATATTAGTGTCCTACATGAGGAACAGCAGAGTACAGAAGACGAGCTCCAAGCAAACAGAGAAATTGTACGTCTTCTTCAGAAGGAAGTGGATAGTCTCAGGAAGGAAATCCAAACAAGGTAATCTGAATAGGAAAGAGACAATAATAGAATTTGACTGATTATTGGTTTTATATATGGTGTCAGTGAGGACACAGTTTTTTGGGGTTTTTTTTAATGTTTTTTCTTAAAAATTGTTGCTTTTAGATTTGATGGAATAAACCAGTGTGAGGAAGGTCTCCATCAGATGTTGAAGGAAAGAGATAAACACATTGTAGAACTAGAGTATTGTTTGACAACGACTAATGAAGAAAAGGCCATTGTTGCTCAGAAACAAAGGTATATTGAGAAGACATTCTTGGAAAAACTAGGGCTGGAAAACATCTGTTGGGTTTATAATTGGATTTTTAAGTCAAGAGATCATTAAAACCCATAATTATCACAACACAAGATGTCATAATCAACCTTTGAAACAAGCCAGCTATAGATTCATTCATTAGGAATGAAATTTTAAAGATTCAACATTCAAGTCCAGTGAGGTATAGAATATAAAATATTTCTCAATCAGGTGCTTTGCAGCTCTGTAAGATATTTCTCTGGTATCAGTACTTGTACATCATTTGAATGAATTTTTCACACACACACACACACACACACACACACACACACACACACACACACACACAAAAGAAATAACAAAGAAAGAAATAATTGCATATCCCAAAACAGATTGACTGAAGAGGAGATGAAGTCAATTAAAGATCAGTTGACCATGCTTCAGCACATGCTTCAGGCTAAGGATGAGGTCATTGTAAAACTGACCAATGAGATGTTTGAGCTAGAAAAAAACAACAATAACCCACACTCCTCACCCACCCCATCCAGTCCCACCATCCGGAAATCAGTGGTTTTTGACACAGACACCAGAGAGTTAGAAAAACTCAGAGTATGTTTTTTTAGTTCAAATCTTCAGTATGTGATGACTATTGTTTTCAAGGCTGAGCAAGACCAACAAAGTTAGTTGATCACTGATGAAAAGTTTTTCAAGAAAAGGGTATTTTTTTTTAATGAACGTATGTGTCAGTGATATTGTGTTTGTATTTGTTTGAAAATTTAATGAGAGCACAAAAACTCTGTTCAAAACTTTAATATAGAATGGGAGTCTTTTGTTTGATAGGACCTATGAATTGAAGGAAAGGGATTGTAGGAGTTTAATATCATACTATTCTGATAAAATTCATATAAAGTAATATGCAAAATCTGAACTTTTACATGTTTGATGTTTAAAATGCCTTTTCCATTTCAGGATGTGTGCCAAGCTTATGAGTTACAGAATAAATTCTTAACCAAGGAAATTCTGGAGCTGAATGAGCTGAGGCAGAATGATGATGAACAACATAAACATCTATTGATGTAAGTAAGGACTCAGCAGCTGTCGAATCTGGAGAAATATTATTAAATGCAAAGATTACAGTACTGATACTCTTCAATTATGTTTCTTTCAATCTTTAGGGACAATGCAAAGCTAGAAGCAAAATTTTTACAGACCAAGAGCAAATATCTCTATTTACTGCAAGAAATGAAACAGCCTGTCATGGGTATGTGTGGAAAGGGTTATACACTATTTACAAAAAAGTGCTTATTTAGAATTTTTACATCATTATCCATTTAGCAGGATTTACAAAATGTTACCTGTATCCATGATTATTACATTGATCATTGTTCATATTGGTAAAGTTCACTCGAACACTTGAGTTCATACTCCATGCATACAGCCTTTTTCACATTTACAAAACTTGTATTTCATAAAACACCACTGGGTCATTTTCTTGAGTAGATGGAAAACGGAACTCACAGACAATCATCTCCCAGTTATTGTCGGACGCCATCCAGACAGATGAGGATGTTGATGACCATGAGTGTCTCCTCACATCCAGGTAGCTTTTTATGTATGTGTGATAACAATCTATGAATAATAAAACTGATTTTAACAATGGTGAATTGTGGGGAGGGGAGGGGCAACCTCTCCCCTTCCTGCATTTTTGTTTTTTTTTTTATTTTGTCACAAATTTACAAAGTAGTCTGAATAAAACTTCAGATTTGGCACCCAAAATGGTTGAGTAATTTGGCTAATACTTGACTTTCACACTTGCAAGGGGGGGGGGGGGGGGGGGGCTTTTCAGAAATCTTGGATCTGGCACTGTTCAATACATGTATGGAAAATTCCAGATAAAAAAGGAATCTTAGCAATTTGATGGATGGCATGGTACTGTTAAGCCCTTTCTATTTGTGATCATTTTATTTTCACATAAATCCACAAGGTTGTCTTGGTGCAAAAAATTAGACTCTCAGGAATAATTTTATATGCATGTGTGTGTGTGTGTGTGTGTGTGTGTGTGTGTGGCGATAAACAAATAGAATTTTCATAAAATTTATGTTTCACTGAGGGGAGATTGAGGAAGTAAAGTTGTATGAATACTGTACATGTTTTATATCACATATACAGTAGTAGGACTTCCATCAAAATGGAAAGTTTTCAGTATCAAATATGATGTAATATCACTTTCACTGAATCACAAAGTGAATTTCTGAATTAGTCAGAGCAATGTTCTTTCTTCCCCATTTGCTTTGTATGAGGCCAGGATTCAAAAACCTGTCAGTCATGAAGACAGAGAATAAAATTAATAACAGAAAAACAAAGAGAGAGAGAGGCAAAATAATTAGTTTTCAGATTTTGAGTATGGTATGTATTTCATTATACAATTTCATATCATTAAAGTGGTAGATTACTAATATTAAAACCAGCAATATTGCCACATCTTAAGAAAGTTATGTTAGTTAATAATTTTGAATGACATTAAGATAGATAGAAGAAGCAAAATTTCTGTTCAAAGAAACTATTTCTTGCTTGTTTATACTAGTATTTAGATCTTGGGTTTAAAAGGCTACCCACAATTGGACACAAATTGGCAAATAAAAAAATAGAAAAAAAGAAGAGAAAAATGGAAAGAAAGAAAAAACAGTACTCTGGTCTTACTTGTATATTTTTTGATAAGTGTTGAAATGTTTACTTAAAAACCATGTATTATGAAAAGTTGAAATTATATTGAATTTGGATTTTAGTGGTCAGGAATATGACAGATATGGCTTTGTGAGGAAATATGATTTTGAGATTGGAGAATTTGATCCTGTGACTTTAGAAGCTCAGAAATTAGAGAGAAAATCTACAGAAGTCAGTGATAAAGTCAAGGCAAGAAAAAAAGATTTTATGATTTGTTATGTTCTATGTTATATATATATATATATGTAACCGTGGTGTATTGATGAACACAACACAATTGGTAGTTTCTCAGGTTCTATATTTGCGAGTCATTGAAGATGGTGATAACAAAAGATAGGTAGATAGATCAATCAATCAATCAAATCACCCTACAAAACACATAACAATAAATAAATATACAATAGTAACATCAATATCAATTATCGCATAAATTATCATAAAATCCAGATATCAAATGTACACTAATCATATGGAATTAAATGTAAATGCACATTACACTGAATCTCAACTTACAAAATTAACACCTACTTTACTCAAGTAAAATAGAAAAAATAGATTGAATATAATAAATATCAATCATATCAGTTTACAATACTTCTGTACAATATTTACAATAGTAAAGTAATATACACATAGTTACCGAATTGTGGATTCAGGTGGTTAACTCTATTGGACTAAGTCCAAGGTGTATAAGATATAGATCACCAAACCTGTGTATAAGTAATACACTTATTCACACTATGTAGACACATATATAAATATAATTCTGTCTTTAAATCAAGGCTGATATAATAATATCTACCTATAAATAGCAGTGTAATTCATTTGAATCCATACATTTACTTTACTTGATCAGTGCTCACTCTCTCTTACAAAAATCTAAAACTCATTCATTCCTATACTTCCATTCACACACTAGAAGCTGTTAAAAGGAATGATTAAATAAGAAACTTACTTTGAAGGTCTTCTATATTCTGTCCAGTAGAAGTCAATAACTAAAAATATATTCAAATGGCAAATGCAATGGAGAACTATGAAATACTTGTACTCTCTCCGACTACTGACTTTGAAGTGATTTTAAATTTCTAGAATAAAACTCTAAAGAACTTTGACCTCTAAGACCTTCCAATAAAATCAAAGATACCTAGAGTGACCAATAGAACGCCACTGACCTCTAAACTTCTTAATGAGCATACCAATAAAAATAACTCTTACTGTAATACTTAGTAATAGGTCATGCTGTGCAGGTTAGTAGTATGTACATATATCCTAATTAAATATTTACATTTGCTATATCTATTTACAAGTTTTTAAATTGGTTTATTAAAAGTTTATTTTAGATTATTTCAAGTTGAAATTATTCCAAAATAACACATTATCACATATATATATATATATATATATATATATATATATATATATATATATATATATATATATTCCAGAATAACACTTACGAAGCACTGAAAAAGCAACAATATACTTGTGCTGACAAATAGATACCAGATCAAGAAAGGAAAAATGTATACACCACTAAAATGAACCCAGTGACACAAACAAAGAATACTGTCAAATTTCCTTCAAGACAAAGCAGTTGTATGTAGGAAAAAAAACAAAATAATAAGAAACAGCACAATTTCTACACTAAACCAAGTGAAAGTACACATTGTGATAAATTGCAAAATTGTTTTTGGACTGGAGACAGAACTTCTTAAAACACATCTGATGTGTTGGTCATACTAATTGAAATGTTATACAAATTCCAATATGCTGGTTTCGAGATAGGAGCTTTTCTGTGTAAGAGGTGCATTTAATAGAACTTTGAATGCCTAAGTGGGACATAGTGGACTTGCAGTCAGTGAGGACGACGATAAAATGTATTAAAGCGGCTTCTCTTTCAATATGTAAAGTGTAGAAAATACAAAATACTATCAAATTAAATATTTTACTATAGTGGAAATATTTGAACAATGTCATATTTGCAAGTAATATCCTGGATATGATAGATATGAATAACGAAATAACGTGATATAATAAGAATTTCATGTATTTAATTACTCCTTGAATACTTATTATTCATCTAATCTATGTATCAGTCAAACCCGGGTGGTGAAACTGCCTATGAGAAACGTACTGAGCACATTCACTTATGCAGTGATGAATATTTGTCCCACTCCTGCAAGTAAACAAAATGTTTCATGCCTTACTATTCACAAGAGTTCTCGAAAGGGAAACAGCTCTGACTTATCTCGAAACTGGCATAAAACCCAATCTTATTAAGGATAAAATTATAATAATATCTGGTATCCTTGAGACTGCAATTAGATAAATGCTATATATATTAGGTATTTATTTATAGAGACAGGGTGAGGAACTGTCTCATCAGGTGAAGTGGGAGAACTTTGTTATGGCTCAGACAGGTAAACCCTTCCTTCGCTCTCAAGAACTGAAACTCATGATCCGATCAGGAGTACCACATGAGTACAAAGAGGTCATATGGAAAGGGTGAGTGATGCTACAAACTCATGTCAATTAATGGTGATGTAAGTTACCATTTTAAAGGTTTTGAAGTATGCTGATTATTTTAAGCTCACCTTCCCCAAGCCCAGTGTAAGCCACTGCCCTCATTTGGTGTCTGTCATCCATCTGTTGGCATTAGTTTCTGTCTATAATTACACTTTAATTGGATTAATTAACTCTGAAATTTCTGTGTACCCACAGTCACTATACTTTTGGTCTCACAAAAGAGTTACTTTCTGGAGTGAGTTGCATTTCAGTCAGGCAGCTAAGGCTTTTGATTGACTGAACAGTATTTTCTTCAGAACATGGCTGCATTCTCCATCACCATACCTCACAAATGCTCCTTTAATTGCATGTCCCTCAGAATTCATTACTTATAGGAGCAATATATATATTTCAGTAATCCAGTAGAGTGATTACCAGTAAGGCACTTGAAAACCTTGTGTTACTTCTCCAAAATACAAGAATGCATCTTAAATCATACTTCGTACAAATGATCATCTTGCTGCTCAGTAGAAATGTAAGATCTTCCAAATCAGAAGCAGCTAATTTAGATATGGCATTATAGCTTCAGATTGGCTAAGATATGCTCAACTTCTTGAGACTTTCTAAATGCAAATAATTTAAACTTCGTACAAAAACTTTTCTTTATCTTGTGTGTTTGATCATTTTTCTATCAGTGACTTGAAATGTCACCCTTTAATCTTATCTTGGGAATAGAGAATAAAATTTAAGTTACTTTACAATGTACTCTGCACATGTATTTACATATATTTGATGACATTGTGAGGCAAAGTGATATTAATGAAACAAATAAAATTTCATTAAATATTTCCAAGTCTTTTTTTTTTTCTAGGTGTGCAAATTTCTATGTTGGGGCTATGAGGGACAAACTAGGACCTCATTACTACAAACAACTGGTGGCTAAATCACAGGGTCCTTCCCATGATCCAGCTTCAAAACAAGTAATGATACTATGTCTATTTTATGGAAGTAAATTGTATCAATTTGAATTCATTCAATGTAAATTTAATAATCAGTGTATTTATTGCTGTAATAGGTTCTTCCTTGTTTTGTCAGTCACTGTTGACAGTACTCTTTCATATTTCCTCATACTTATTGTCTATTTATGATCTATTATATCTAATCCAAACCTATTTCCTCTTTTCTGTGTATTCCTTCCTTTTTCTCTGTGGTGGATTTACAAAATACTTAGCTCAGTTGAACCAAGTTAACACTTTTGATGGGTTTGTTTGTCTTTCTGTGTGATCTTAATGCTGTTAAGCTTTACATTTTCCTGCCTCTTGTACATAAAACAGATGAATTGCTTAGCTACTTTCAGTTACGAAGTGTTTTCTTATAAAAGCAATTTAACTTTGTTCTGCTCTTTCTGTAAAACCTGTCTAAATGGGAATATTGACTCTCTAGAATTTGTCAATATATAATAAATTTTATGAATGGATTAATAGTCAAATCTAAAGATAATCTCTCCAAATTCTTACATCATGTTATTGGTAAGCTTGTGTATTGTTATGGTAAACCATGATCATAAATGCTCATTTATCAGGTTTTTTTAGGGTCTGTAGGAGACTGAAATAAGGCCCCATTCTCAATGCTTAAAAGGAGATATTTTCCATAATTTTTGCCTTATAATTTCCAAACAATGAAAACAAATCAAAGTGGGGAAGTCTTCTTGTTCATAAATCTCTTAAATAAGCCCTCATATTTCAATTTTTGCTCCAAATTTTTGTGGCCTCTGCTTATTTAAACGTAAATGAGGAAAGCTTTGACCCAGTGGAAAGTCAGGAGTTCAGTTATACTTTAATGCATTGGTTTGAGTTTTTTCCCTACTTCTTTGTATGAACTTTTTTCTGCCCATTTCAATCAAATTCCCAATTGGAAAGACCCAGGTCCTTGATATCAAGATATCAAGACCTAAAAAAAAAAAACCCTGCTTATGTAAGTTAAAATCTGTATTGCAAGATTTATTTCCCTTGGAAGCTGTTTCATTTTAGGTTAGCAGACAGCGGGACTTGTAATGATGAACATTCATGTATATATAAAATTATGAATTTAATTGTTGAAAAAGACTCACCCACCTATTAAATAAAATCATTATTCTTTAATCATGAATTACAATTTAACTCTCCAAGAGCTATTCAAAAAACATAGAATTTTATTCTTCCGATTTCATTTAATTTTAAAATACATATGCAGGCAGTAGGTGTGTATCTTCATCTGAATTTCCACAGATTGAGTTAGATTTGTTGAGAACCTTACCCAACAACAGATTTTATGAGAACGTAGAATCACCAGGAATAAGCAAGCTGAGGAATGTCCTACTGGCATACAGCTGGCACAACTCCTTGATAGGATACTGTCAGGTAATAGTAGTACAATCTGATGATCATAATTATGTAATTGTTTATAGTACATCAAACCTACAGATGAGTAATGCCTTTTCTAGAGTGTGAAACTTGTTATTGAAGAAAAATTGGATATTTTTAGTCCCCAAATGGGTATGCAGAAGAGGACTATTAGTTTATCTACAGTCAGTCTGTCTGTCTTTCACTCCACTTGAGGTTTTCCGGACCTTTCTCTGCATTGGATGAAGATGTTCAACTGAAATTTTATACATGGCTTTATTTTGTATAGTTACAGATCAAGTTTGAATTTCATTATGCTTGACCTACCTTTGACTGAATTATGCCCTTGAATAAAGAATCAGTTTTCCGGACTTTTCTCCACATTGGATGAAGATATTCAATTGTTATTTGATATGTGTGCTTTGTCTTGGATAGTTACAGATCAAGTTTGAATTTCATTACGTTTGACCTACTTGGACTGAATTATCCTACAGTATTACCTACAATACACTCAGAGTGCTTGTTTCAGGATAGGAAACACGACACTCTTAAAAGATATGATGTATTAATCAAAGTACCTATATTTCTTTTCCAAATGTGAAATGTATACTTCTGGGGGATGGGGGGGGGGGGGGGGGGGTGTCACTGGCATTGACATACTCATGAATTCAAACCCTTTACAAACAGGAGAAAGTACAAACCACAATTTATGATTGACAGCTCTGTATCCACAAAATCTAGAAACCCAAAACATTATTCACTAAGACACTATGAAAAGGAATATATATGTATAAGATTAGGGCTCAGATGTTCACCAAAATCAAAATCATTGCTTATGGTTCAAAAGTAAGTGTAATCTGTGCAATAATCCTGAATCAGATGCAGTTCAGCTGTTGTTCTCAGTTTGATAAAAGTGAAGTAAAACTGGAAGTATGACATCAGAAACATAACATTTGCTGTCGTTTTTGGTATTTTGAAATAATTTGAAATTGCTATTTTCTCCTATCAAAGGAAAGTCACTCACAAGTTGAAAAAATTCTCAGATTAATAATGGGATTTATGGTTTTTAGTATACTTATGTGATAGTAAAATTTTGTTTGTCCGGAGATGTTGGAACATAACGTAAACATAATGAAAATGGGAGTAGATTTAAATCAGGCATTACATTGCAGGGGAAGGGAGAGGACATACTATTGGTAAATGCAAGATAATTTCATCTGTTAACTTAAAAAATAAACTGTTTGTATCTTTATCTAAATCACAGAGACTGCTTAGTTTGTCTTTTATCATCCAACATCGATATTCGGGATGAAAGGAAATGTATTTTCCTAATTTATAGGAACTGTTGTTTTCTTTAGAAGTCCTTATATGGCATCCATTCCCATTACAGTGAACTTGATTCATTCTAGGCTTGTTAATGAATTTCACTGATCGTTACAACCACAAAGAGAAAAGAGATGGTTAATCTATTTATTAGATGAGTTTAAAGTTTTACAATAGGAAAGGATAGATGAATTTGGTTTTTTAGACATTCTCTTGTTAGTGTATATTTAGATGCAGTTTATACCATGACCCCTGGGACCCAGGACAAAACCATAATAGGGATTTCATTATCTAAACATGAATCTTTGAAAATCTTCTCAAGAACCACAAGAATATGAAATTGTTATCTTGTTATGTAGATTCAAATTTGTTCACACCATGACCCTTGTGGCAAAGGCAGGGCCAAAATAGGGAATAAAAGTTTTAATTACTAATCTAATTATGTTAGAAAATTCTTTGAAATTCTTCTCAAGACCTACAACGGGCACATTGATGTGCAAGCATCGTCATGTAATGCAGAGTTTCTTCATCCATAACGCCTGAAATCTGGATAGGATCAGCAGAGGACTTTGAGCTTTACACAGTAATATAGAGAAAACTTTGAAAATCAACTGATTTGGCACCACAGTGTCAAACTAATATGCAAAAATTCTTTCTGAGCATACATTCAAGTTTCTTCAAGTCATGCACAGATATTTGGTGTGGGTCCTTAATTGGGATTCATTGTTTAACATATGGTAAATAGAATTACTGAGCCTTTTGTTTTATATGTACATGTATGTGTGACAATACACACAAATGTAATTCTGTTCATAGACAGAATCCACTAATTGTCAGAATTTTACAATAGCAATTCTGCATAAAGTATGCAAACTTAATTTGAGGTTGTTGTTTTTTTGTTTTGTTTTGTTTTTTGGTTTTTTTGTGACTTTTAATAGAGGTTCCAACTCTCACTTCTTTTCAAATCAAATTACTTGTGATATGATTTTGAGGTTCTGTTGACAGGGTATGAACAGGCTGGCTGCTATTATTTTACTGTTTCTGAGTGAAGAAGAGGCATTCTGGTGCTTGGTTGCCATCATTGATATCATCATGCCGGCAGACTACTACAGCAAAACAATGGTGGCAGCTCAAGCAGATCAGGTGAGTCGTGCAGCATATGTTTGTTGCAAATGCATAAAAGCTCAAATATGAAATATACTTTTTATAACATATTGTGAAGACTTTTTAATAAAGTGATATTAAACAACAAGAAGAGCTAGAAGTTCATATATAAATACATTTCTTTAAAAGCGAGTTTTAAAGGATCTTATCCTGGATAAGATACCACGGGTAGCCATGCACCTGGAGCAGCACTCAGTTGACCTTTCTCTCTTCACATTCAATTGGTTCCTGACTGTGTTTGTAGACAACATTCCCATAGAAACATTCCTCAGAATCTGGGATGCATTCCTGTATGAAGGCAGCAAGGTAAGATGGCTGCCAGCGTAATTTACTATATTTATAGTTTATCTAGTTTACTGCATTTTATGTCCCTGAGATGACAGATATTTGGTCATTCTATCTGATCATCTGCACACACAACCTTGATAGTAACATTTGAACTGTATGAAAAACATACTTCATGAACTGAAAGCTCAAGGTCAGGGAATTTGATTGACAGAGATCAACTTAAAATCTTCTTCGGAGTGGCAGAATTCCAAGTCACCATACATTGTACAAATGTTCCTCCTGCAGAAGTTTATAATGGCTGTCATTCCTTAGATTGGCCAAAGGAAAATCAACTTCTTTTCCAGGACAGCTGCATACCCACTTACGTTACTTGGTTCAAAAGTTCCCATAGTGGTCTCACAGACGTGTTGTTACTGTTTGTATGATCCAAAATTTAATATGGATGCCATAGATTTTAAATTACCTTAAATTATTCAAAGCGAATGAATGATTGGGATATGTGTACATGTATAATTATTTACATTCCAAGTGTTTTTGCTTTTGATATTTCTACAAATTTTAATAATAACCATTCCTTATGAATGCATTGCAGTTGTGGATAATGCATGTTTGAATCTTGATAGATATAATATGTTTTATTTTCATGGCTGGGAATTCCGACAGAAATGAAAGTAGAATGTAAATATGAGAAATTAATTTCAATTTTGAAAATACATGAGGGTATAAACTGCAATGCATCACACCAGCATACTTTTCATGAAATGCTGTCATGCTTCATGAAGTGTGCTGGCCTGAAACATCGCTGTTCATGCATAGGGTTTTTTCCAGTTTTTAGATGTTACTACCCATTTCATATTTAAGGGGGATTTTTGAGTATGCAGTTGTGAGCTTCCTGGGGAGGGAGGGTGGGGTGAGGGGCATCCTCAAATTGTTTTCTCAAAAACAGTTATATAAATTAAACAATTACTGATTCTTTTTTATATTTTAAGACTTTGATAACTATAGAAAATTACTCAAGAGTATATAAAAATGTTTTTGGTTAAAATTCTCATACAGTTTTGTGTAGTTTCTACAATTGGAGGGAAATTTTTACCTTTGGAAGGGGAAATATTCATTTATTGTCAAAGGGAGAAAGAACCTAGATACCCTCGTGTATTTTCAAAAATGAAATTGTATTTCTTACATGGCAAGATGTGTTACTGTAAAATGGACTAGATGTGTTGTAGTAAAATGTTTACACACATAAACAGCTGCCTGAGCTACAAATATATGAAATTTTTGAAAGCATGAAATGTTCATCATATCAATTTGTTGGTAGGTGCTGTTCAGATTTGCTGTAGCATTCTTTAAGTATGTAGAGGAGGATATTCTGAGTAAGACGAGCACACTGGAGCTAAACCACTTCATGAGGATCATGGGAGAAAAAATCACAGATGTACAGAGGGTAGCTCAGGTGATTACTCGATTCATATTTGGAAATATGCATAGATGTACGTGTATAAGATTGATGTATCAATATCATACGGAGTTTTATTCAAGATATTCCAAATTAATTATGAGCAATCTGTGGTGATCTACAATTTTGCATTATTATGAACTAGTGCACCTGTTGTGTAGGATGGTAAATATAGAGAAAATTTCATATTTTAGTGCAATCATAAATTAGCACACAGCACACTTGCTTTGTTGCTAAAGGTGCTTAAACATGAATCTTGTTAATGTAAGTACACATAGAGAATATTGATAAAGATTCATGGCATGAGAATTACATTATGAAACAGAAAAAGCTCATTTTTAACTCATTATATGTTGGTTTCAGATTGCTTTCCATACTGTGAATCCATTTCCAATGAGAGGCATTGCCAGTAAACGACAATTTTACCTGCTGCAAGTCAAGGTAAGCTCTGTTAAAGAATGGATTGTCAAGTGGAAAGGGTTTAAAGTAGAGACTTGATGGATCCAAGTTATGACCTGTGGATGGTCACAAAATTTGTCATGGTGTCCCTACTTTTAATTAATTTCAAATGCTATGAGTATTTAAGGAAAGTTTTTTTTTGTTTTGTTTTGTTTTGGGGTGTTTTTTTTTGGGGGGGGGGGGGGGGGGGGGGTTGTTTTTTTGCATTTTAGATGTTGATATGCGATATCATTGTGAATCTTTATGCCAGTTATAGATTTTTAAAAATTTAGGGGCAGGGAAGACTTTTGATAATAGATTAAGCTATGAGAAATATTTTGATTTTAAATGGATGCACATGTATGTATATTTGTAGGGTGAACTTGCTGAGCTGGATAAAGTTCGACAAGAGTTGTATTCTAAGCAATCAGAGAAAAACACTCCAGGATACTACAGTGATGATGATTAAGACGGATAGGATATGAAAAAAGTTAGATGAATAGGATATTAAAAAGTTAGACAGATTGGATATCAAAAAATCTAGATGGATAGGGTATCAGAATATATATCAAAATATACACATATATGTACTGTGAAACTAGATACATAGGATATCAAAATATACATGTGCTGAAAACATGATGCATAGAATATATTATATATCAAAATATATATGTATTGTAAAATGTAGACTCTGAATATCAATATATATATATATATATATATATATGTACTGTAAAACTAGTTGCAAAGGATATTGAAATATATATGTACTCTAAGAACTAGATGCATAGGACATCAATGTGTGTGTGTGTGCTATAAAAATTAGACACATAGGAAAATCCATATCATAGTGTGGAAAATAAATGCATAGGAAAATCAGTATGCATATGTACTGTAAATTTGGATGCATCGGTAAATTATCTATAAACAGAAATATGTGTGTGTGTGTGTGTGTGTGTGTGCATATATTGGATGTGTACTGTAGAACTACACAAGTAGCCCTGGTCTGTATTTTTGGGATATTTTATGATGCTTGCATCTCAGTGAAGGCTTCCATCAGATTTATATATAATATAAAGTGTATTTTATAGTGGGGGTGTGTTACATCTTACTTATAACTATCAATCTGAGAAAATTGAATATTAACTGAAAATGTTAAAAGTGAAACATTTTTTAAGCAGGGCTCAAAGTTGTCACATATTTGCATATGTAATTTTTGATATGGAAAGTGAAATAGAAAGTCTGTTACCATTTAAAGCACAATAATATTTGACCGTAAAAAAAATTATTTTATGATGTTTTAGTTTACAGAGTTCTATTAGTTAAAGCCAACGTGTGTCAGATAAAGCTTAGTCAGTGTTGTAAGCTTTTCCTAAATTTGATGAATTTCAAATTTCAATGTCTTCCTTTTTTTTTAAACTGGACAATCAAATTCAAAGCAGCAGCTTGACATATGGTTACCTAGGTTTTGAAGTTTATGTTGGACGTGTTAAAACAGTCATTGCAGAACAAACATATTGTATATGTCGGTAACAAGGATGGTACTGATATTAATGGGGTATATGAACATTTGTTCTCCACAAGAATCATCTTGTTATAAAAAATTACATTTCATGTTTGTATTCAATGTATTTTTGAACATGAATGAAGATATTTTTTTTGTACTCTTCTAGAAAAAATTTGACTAAATGGTTTGAAATAATGGTTGTGTATCACAGAGAGATTTTTACATGTATATCAATCTAGTCAAAAATTATTTACCTACAAAATGTAACTTGAAAATATAAGTTCTTTAAATCCCTTGCCATATTGCAAATGATACACAGTTTGTTGTAGATAATGCTGTTGTGCAATATTGTTAATATTTTGAATCAGTTGTTTGTGTATTTTTCAATTTTTCAACTAACTATCATTTAAGTGTATGTTATTTTGTCGTATATATATATATATATATATATATATATATATATATATATATATATATATTACTGTAATCAAATTTAATGTATATCATTCAAACAAACCTTGATTTGCAAATAGGAATTGAAAATTCAAAATGACTTTTTTTTTCCCTATTAACTAGGATTCAAGTTGTTTAAAACCTCGTGTTCTGGTTTATGGTATACACTTTAACTAGCATTTGTACCATTATCTTGGTACATGTATAACAAATCCTCCAGTTCACCTTTTCTTTAGGGAACAGAGGACACTTTTAAGTATTATTGTTAGCCTTTTTAAAAGTAAACCCTATAACTTACACTTTCCAGGATAGATAATCAGAAATATTTTTATATTTCACAACAATAATCATGCCAATATTAGAATCGTGCCAACTGAATGTACATGTGTCTCATTTTGTACAAGTATATATTGATTTATCATCATTATCATATCATCATTATCAATATCATCACCATCTACACTTGTCTCATTTTTTGTAGCTAATACCCTAATTAAAAATGTGCAATATAATTTTCCAGTCTTCAAACCAATGCAAACACACTATCTATGTTACATACTCTTGTAGGGGTAGAAATGAGATCATTGTATCCACCTGTCCACAGTTACAAGGCTGACAGAAAGATGGCGGGGAAAAACTACACAAATCAGACGTGTTCTATATAATGCATCCACAATGCTGTGTTAAATTAATGCATACTTTGATGCTGCTCTTTACCTACATGCTCACATATCATGCTGCTTATTACTGGAGTATTATAGGGATTGTTGATGCTTAAACATAACACAAAGGTTGTTCACAACTAGAGACTTGTCCTAACGATATGAAGATTATTTAAGCTGTCGGTACATCTGATACAGTGAGTTGATGACCAAAGCATGGTATGTTATGACTTTGGTGACCGTTGTCAAAGTCATTTAGATTGATCGTTATGAATATTTTTCAGACTGTAGCTTATTCAAGAAACCTGTGTTTCTTAGGTCTGGACCATTTGGGAAAGGTCAAGGTCACAGTGATTATAGATTATCTAGACATTAACTAAGCATTACAGGTATTAAAATTATTAGGTCATTTGGGTAAAATCAAAATATCTCTCTCTCTCTCTCTCCAGTGCTGACTGGATCAGTAGCCAAATCTGCCTTTGACTTAAACTTTAAAATGTATATAATGCATGTCAAAAATTATATTGTGATGATATATTTTTGTCGTTTTATAACATTTACAAGATCCACATTTGTGAATTGACTATGATTTAACTATGATTTGTTTTTTTAAATGTATAAAAATATGAAGTAAAAGGGAGTATTTCATCATTAAATCGATATTCTTTACATTCAAGATGGAGAGAATTTGTTTGTTGTTTTTTTTTACCCCACATAAAATGCAGGTGTATTATGCTATACCACTGTCATCCATCTGTCTGTATTAAGCTGTCACGTTTACAAAATTTTGTAAACGTTTAAACGAATCATTGTAAACGAAACGTTACCGTTTAAACGAAGTGTTGTATAATTTAATAAAATAAAATACGCACAGAATTTTAAGACCCATTAATAACCATTATGTTTGTGTTTCAGTTTTCATCGTTCTATGGACGATGCAGAGATTGTCACCGGACGTTCCGGAGTATAAATATAAGACAGAATAAAATACACGAACATAGATATCCGGATAGCATTTAAATTGAATTCAATTTTATTCACACTGTACAACATTTGCACAATACAGATCACAAATTCACAATAAACTTCATTTTTCAAATTTTCATTTCAGTGATTGTCCAGAGAGGGCAGAGCTGGTGCCGCGGCTTCTTCCGTCGGTTCGGTTTTAACATGGACTTCACGTGCAGGCGGAGCAGCGCAATTCACTTTATATTTTAATCTTTTGTTCAAAAAGATCAGTTTGTCTACGTTCTCAGCGTCAAGGGAGGAGCGCAGTTTTGTAACAGTTCCACCCGCTGTGGAAAAGACGCGCTCAGGGGCAACGGACGTTTATAAATTCATTACTTCCCCTCGCAATTTGTTTAATAAGTTTATTCACTTGAAATAATTATTCAAATAATTTAGATTGTAATTTGAACCCTGCAAGATTTGTGCCACATATATAAGACATCGTTTAAACGTTTAGGGATTTTGTAAACGTTTACAGCCCAAACACGAAACGTTACCGGTTACACGTGTACACGTGACAGCCTTAGTCTGTATATCCATCTGTCCCTTTAACTTTGTCTTCACAACTCCTCCTAAATCCTTGGGGGAATTTTAATGAAACTTTGTGCAAAGACAGACCACAATGTGTAGATGTTCATATTACAAGAGGGATGCTGTCCCACAATTTTTAAAAAAGTTATGGCCTCTGGACTTGGATTTTTTTGTGTCAATAACGTGTGCGGGTGTATCATATGCCAGTTTAGCGGTGCTCTGTTTTAAATAAAAACAGCTACCTACATATAACAGGCATCCTCTTCTATTTGGAAGACCCTCAAAAATTACAATCGCAAAAATATATCTGTATATATGGGTATAAATAGGTATAATGCAACTTCAGAAATTGAAATCACAGAATATCATTTGATATCTTTTACAGATCGGATCGCAAAATTTTCTAACTGTAGAAAATGTCCATTATACTGTGTGTGTGTGTATATATATATGTATATATATATATATATATATATATACACTGAATTCTATGGGCAAAAGGTAAATTTAATGCAATCTTGCACACCAACACATCTTCAATTTTTGGGGTGTTTTTTGTTTTTGTTTTTTTGTTTGTTTAAGGATATAAAGAAATGTATACTTATTGGCACATGTCAAAGGCTACTGAAATATCGAATGCTGAATATCGATTTTAATGGTGTGCAAATTGAATTTGTGAAACAAGCTAAACTTTTGGGTGTTTATATTGATAACAATTTATCATGGACTGCACATCTGGGATTTATTTCAAAGAAAATTGTAAGAAAACTTGCTGTACTAAACAGAGCAAGTTATTTTATGACACCAAATGCACTTCTCTGCATTTTACCTACTGCTGTACTGTCTGGAGCAATGTAAAAAATCAACTATATTTAGATAAACTTCAAAAGAGCAGCAAGAATACTTTTAAATACTAGAAATATCAGGACCTCTACTAGCTTTTCATTTTCTTGTTTGAACTGAATGCCAATCAAGGATTATTTTATTCATAGAAAGGTTGTCTTTCTGTTCAAAGTTTTAAACAATCAAATGCCGAATTACCTAAACGTGTTTCGATATAGAAGAGAAGTCAGTTGTCGCCAAACCATGTTGAATGATTAAATGTCAAATTTGTTATATTTACCAAGAGCTAAAACTGAAAATTATAAACGTTCATACAGTTACTCATCTGCATTTCTTTGGAAAAAACTGTCACAAAATGTCCGAAAATCTGCTTTGGTTGGCATTTTTAAAACTGTATCTAACAGAATATTTCAGCAGAAGTAACACTTAAGCATTGTGCTTTCCCCTTTGTTACTTCAGGTCTTTGATAATGTACATGGCAAATTCTTTAAAATACTTGTACTATGACACTGTGTATATATACATGTCTTATTCTATGTTTTTTTCCTCCCTTTTATATCATGTATTCATGTTTACATACTATTTTATGTTTGTCTTATGATATATTAGTTTTTCTACTCTGTTCTATATGTATTCATACTTAGATACTAATTTTATGTTTGTATATGTGTTTTAAAGCAGGACCACCATGAAAACTACCTGTGTGCTAATTTGTGTCGTCCTGGGTAAATAAAGGATATTATTATTATTATTATTATTATAAAAATATCCTTGTTTCAACATTTTTAAACAGGTATTGCTCAATTAATCACACAGATAAATAACGGGCTTTCATTAAAGATATTTGATGCCCTTAGTTAAATAAAACAGGAGACTAATGGATATATTTATGTATATAGCCTAGATTTTCACAGAATCTAAACTTCTTTTATTTTTTAAGTCTCATTCATACTTGAGATATGTAGGTCAGTTCTTGATGGTACATATCATCGCTTACACGAACCTTCTAATTATTACATTTTTAGCATCGGGTACTGGCCCTACGAAAGCCTATTAGTATCATGTAATAAAATATATTCACATTGCATTATCTCATAATTACGAGATAATTATCTCGTTATTGCGAGATGATTATCTTGAAATTCCAAGAAAGATCTCGTAATTACGAGAAAAGATATCGTTATTGCGAGATAAATATCTCGAAATTACGAGAAAGATCTCGTAATTACGAGAAAAGATATCGTTATTGCGAGATAAATATCTCGAAATTATGAGAAAGATATCGTAATTATGAGAAAAGATCTCGTTATGACGAGAAAAGATGAAGTTTCTTTAATAGTTTAATGTATACATTCCCGTATCTATTCTTATCTCGAATTTACGAGAAAATTTCTCGTAATTACGAGAAAATATCCGTTATTACCATATAATGATCTTGTAATTACGAAAAAACATGTAAATATTGGTTACTTGATATTTTTCTAATATAAGTGCTCTCCTCTTTTCTCTCCGTCTTTTTTTAAACGCTGTTTTAAATATAAGAAATAAATTTTCTATCGAACCATAGATATCTCATAGATATCATAGAGAATATTTTGCTGTGGTTAGATGCTACTTTGTATAATGCGAATAAATATCTGAAATTCTTGTGTGATTCCATTACCACTTTTAATGGAGGCCGTGGTCCCATATACATATTGTGTCCAGATCATATCTTGAGCACTGTTAAACGTAGGACCATCAAACTTGGTCAAGTGTTTGATTTGTTTTATTTTATATATTCGATAGTATAAAAACAAATTTCAATTTTACATGTATTTAATTTGGGAATATTTCAACAAACCTGGCACTATCTATAGCGTGAGACAAGTGCTTAAAGTGTATGTATCTGTTGTTTCTACTTTCTTGGTACCATATATCTATAGGAGTAGTACCATAGAAATAACTCTCTCTCTCTCTCTCTCTCTCTCTCTCTCTCTCTCAGTATCTAAGTAACCAGTCCGAAATTATTGGATCATTAACGATATATGATGACATTAGCCAATAAAATAGAAATTTATTGCATACGTTATGGTGGTATATTTAGGTCACACAACATTTTTGTTGTTGTTAGAAAAAACATGTCGCGACGTTTTCAATATCTCGTAATATCTTATTAATAGCGCAACACATGAACATGAAGCTCAGGTGACGAAGCATTTCTATTGTGACCAAGATTTAACCATATTGTATAAAATTATATGAATACAGTATACCAACAAACATTATATATATACACCCTTCCCTTCTTCCTCTTCTTCTTTTTATTTTTTTTTTTTATTTCTATTTTGGGGGGGGGGGGGGTATATGTGCACAGTCTTGTATTGTCATGTTAATTAAAAATCATTTTTAACTTTTTCTTAAATGTTTAATTAATATGAAAAACGATGTCTAGATTGGATAACATAATATTACGGGAGCTTTAGATTTTTTATTCAGCAATGATCTTTTAATCTCTTCCCTTTAAAACTACACGCATATTATATATACACATGTTTTAGTAAGCAGAGTAGAAATATTGTTCTAACACATAATAAGACTCTGCTGCTCATGTGATGTGGTTCTGGTTGAGTTAAAGATTATAACAATGATTTAGAATGGATTCTCTCTGACGTTCCTCCTTTGCAAAACAATGGTATTTCTTAACTAAAGTGACAATCTAATTAAAATTATATCCTTTGATCCACTCAGGTATATCGCTACAGTTACGAAATAGTGGAATGTGAATTTAATCTTTTTCAATAACACTAATAGGATTTCACTCCCCCCCCCCCCCACCTTGGGGCCTCCGTGGCCGAGTGGTTAGAGCAATGCGCTCAAAATCACAAGACCTCTCACCTCCAGTCGGCGCGGGTTCGATTCTCGCTCGTGCCGATATATGTGAGAAAGTTTGCCGGTTTACTTTCGGAAGGTCGGTGATCTCTTCCCGGGTACATTGTATCTGGGTTCTCTCCTCCACCAATAAAAACTGGACGCCACCAGATAATTGAAAAATTGTTGAGAGTGGCAGAAAACAATAAACAATCAATCAATCAATACCCCCCTTGAAGAAAAATATCCTGGATCCGCACATGACCACCCTGTCGACCCATATAAAACAATATCTCTATATATATATATATATATATATATATATATATATATATATATATATAGATAGATAGATAGATAGATAGATAGATAGATAGATAAAGAGAGAGAGAGATAATTGTATATCATAGACGTATACAAATAGCATGTATGATAATGCAAGGTCCTTGATAGATATCATGTAATAACTTAATAAACAATATATATATATATATATATATATATATATATATATATATATATATATATATATATATATATATATATATATATATAGATAGATAGATAGATAGATATAGAGAGAGAGAGAGATAATTGTATATCATAGACGTATACAAATAGCATGTATGATAATGCAAGGTCCTTGATAGATATCATGTAATAACTTAATTATATATGTAGATAGATAGATAGAGAGAGAGAGAGATAATTGTATATCATAGACGTATACAAATAGCATGTATGATAATGCAAGGTCCTTGATAGATATCATGTAATAACTTAATTTAGGATTATGATATTCATGTTTCATGAAATCTTTGATATTTTAAAAACTGTATGATATATAAATATGTGAATTAACATTGTTTGTTATGACTAAATTTATTTTATTTAAAAAATTAAGATACTGAAAATGTATATATATTTGAATTTCGTATTTGCATCGACAAAAAACAGTAAAGAATTTAGTTCATTTTTTTTAGCAGTATAAAGTATTCTTTAATTCTATGGTAATTTTTTTTTATCATTCATTTATTTTATTTTTGTTATTTTCTTTCTCTCCGGGGAAAATATTATACAGGAAACTAATGCGATCACGAAACAGACAAAACCCTCCGGAATAACCCTTTTTTCCGTCGCCGCCATTGACAAGGTGCGATTGCAATGTTGTTGTTCAGTTAAATGCCAAATAGTCTAGCAAATATTGAGCCAATTGTTATTAAACTTCATAATTAAAGAACCCATAGCATGATCTTTCATTTTTAGGCAAAACACTGTATGATGATGTATTGTAGTTGAGATTTTATATAGATTGTATAGGAAGGGGGATCGTAACACGAATTTTCTCTGAATGTTATCGTTATGTATACTGCGTTGACGCTGTTAATACAAGAATTCAGCATTTATTCTGTTGTGAAATTTCATGCTTTAACATTCAGATTCCGGGGAGTTGGGTTTTTATTACCTCCCTGGCTTTTTACATGAACATCAGAACTTGTTAGCTGTGATTAAAGGTCTCGCTCGATTTTGAAGACAACAACCTGAGCAAGTTGCTGTTCTTCAAAGATGTAAAGTATTTCATTTGTATGAATCGATGAAGTTGACAAAATTTTGATGCAATTTGAATTTTTTTTTTTTTATATAGTTAGTTTGAGAAATAGGAATTGGGTAGTATATAACCTGATGTTTGAAAGATTGAAGCGTCTCATTGTTTTTGTTTTGAACATATTTTATTGAATAAATCAAAGGGATTGGGAACAAGTTCTTGCAATTATTAATTTATAAACAAAAATATTTCATTTACATATCAGAAGAAATTTGATTTTAACTTCACTCACTTTAATGTAGATATGAAAGTACAAATACAAGATGTACACAGAAAGGAAGAAAATGTTTATAATGCATGTTGTACTTTTCAAACAAAAAAAGAAAGCAAATATCAAAGGTATCAGGCTGCGGAAGATATGAAGGAATCATTCTATTTCTTCCTTATCATTTTTATTACTTTTTAATCATATCTTACCATATAGACAATATGCATTTTGTGCAACCCTGTAGGATGAAGAGTTAATTGTGAAGTCGTGCTTTAATTAGATGTCTTTTAGTCAGCAAAATTAGTTATTAGAGACAATTTTACGCAGAAAGTAAATAACTTTACAAGGCATATCTGTTTGTGGAGATTTTACTTGTCAAGACTCGACTCCCCTTATCACCTATGACCACTTAAGTATATAATTAACTTGGTGAATCCACAAAAATAGTCTTGAATCCACAAAACACTGTACACCTTTTTTGTATTTTTGAGTGAATAGTAATAGAAATGAAATAATTATAACCCAAAACAAATGCAGTAAAAATTGACAACAATAATGTTTATTAAATTTTAAATATCTACACTTGTTTCAGCTATCTAGAAATTATACAAATCAAATGCTAAAATTAGCAACATCTTCAACTCCCAATTGCATACATTAGTAATTTTTGGAAGCAATCAATAAAAAAATATGTTTACAGTAATTCCGCAGAAACGTGTACATTTTAAAAACCCATATCAGGACAGACCACGCTCTTGCACAGCCTATCACAGAGTGGTTTTCACACTATAGTGCTGCAAAATGAACTTATTGTAGAGGAATTTTGTCAACATATAGAACATATCTGAGCACAAAGTTATTGGTGTGTGATAAATCATTTGCCCATTAACATTAAGGATTGTTTTGATATTTTTCATTGTAGATGTATTCGGCGAGCGCTAAAATCGTGAAACCGCAAGGTGAAAAGCCAGATGAATTTGAGTCATCAATTTCTCAGGTTAGATAAACATATATTATTGATTTAGATTGATTGATTATATATTGTTTAATGTCCCACTCGAGAATTTTTCACTCATATGGAGACGTCACCATTGCCGATAAAGGGCTGCTAAATTTAGACCTATGCTTGGCGCTTATGGCCTTTGAGCAGGGAGGGATCTTTATCATGCCACATCTGCTGTGACATGGGACCTCAGTTTTTGCGGTCTCATCTGAAGGACCGACCGCCCCTTTTATATTCATTTAGAGTATTTCACATTCTTGCATAGATTTATTGACACATTCTGACTAGTGTTGGTTTGCTTTCTGAGGAGAAATAATCTTGAAATGTTGGGGTGTACTTCATGTGATCATTAACTATGAATATAGCTGAAAAGGAATTTAGCCAATCATTCAAAATGGTCTTTTTTTTTCAAAATTTGATTTCTCGAGGAACACAAGAAGTGAGATGTTATATATTGATAAAGTCTTTCTTGAAATCTTTAAAAAATGATTGTGTGGACACTTAAGGATGTAAATAAATTTTTCAGGCTCTTCTGGAGCTGGAGATGAACAGTGACCTAAAGGCACAGCTTAGAGAACTCTATATCACAGGAGCCAAGGTATGTTGAATTAGTCAAAATTATTTTTAAATTGGATTTTGTACACATAATAAAGCACATGAGTACAATCACGCCATATATACGTATCATGTGTAGAGGAGAGAGACATGTTGTAAGTAAATGAATATCAAACTGGTCCTTTTCACCAATTTTATATGAGATATGTTTGTGTATCCAAAAAAAAAAATTTCTCATTTTTGATATTGCAGATGACAAGCGTAGAGGTTTCTCAGTGAATCTTGCAATATTAACAATGCTTTAGCCATAATAGTATTTTATATATCTTTGTTATTTTCAACACAAGCCAAACTAAAGGATTTCTTTGTCTTTGATATCTGTCACTCAATCTTGTCTTCCAGAAGTTGTTCAGATCAAATTCCCATACAAGATGTTCTGTTGTTTTCTCCTCAAATTGACAAAAGTTGCAATAACTGGAGTCTATTATAATTCTGTATTGAAACCAATGGAGTTTCAAATTGATGTGTATGCAATGCAGCATTGTTGCCCATTTATAATTGTATAGCATGTCGTAGACATTGTTTTGGGAGAATTAAAACAAAATTATCAGTCACTTCATGATTGCACTACACCAGAAACATTCCGACATATAAATCAATTTTCTTACATAAGATATGTGCTGTACATTGAAGGATATGTTTGCATGCTTTCATTGCTTTTGTTCCTTTCAGGAAATTGATGTTCAGGGCAAGAAGGCCATCATGATCTTTGTACCAGTTCCTCAGCTCAGATCCTACCAGAAAATCCAGACAAGATTGGTCAGAGAGCTGGAGAAGAAGTTCAGTGGGAAACATGTAGTATTTATTGCACAGGTTAGTGGAGGTGCAATACACGGATAATGTAACTTTATATTTTACACATGGAGTAATAAGTTCCTCTATCATTGAGTCATGGGTGTGAATTAAACAGGGGTGAAATAATACAGTGTCTTTATGATTCAATTTGAATGGTGATACAATAGTCTTGATTGGATTATTTTTCAATATGATTCCATGACATACAATGAATATCTATTTTAGACACTTATCAATAACGTTCATTATCTTTAATAATACTTTCAATGTTTCCTGGATATGTGCTGCAAGATTTGTGTACTTCCCATCTTGCAACCAGCATCAGTGCAACATATCTTGCATAGGGCCAGGGTGTTTCCATTCAAAAGGTCTTGTGTTGATAGGGCTTTTTCCAACAATATTCTACAATTTGCTGATTGTTCAGTGTCTATTTTGTAAACATGTTGATTGAACTTGAATTGACCAGTCAGAAAACTGGAACTGAAAGAAAATGTGTATTACACCTTTTTTTTTTCAAATCAAAATTGAATTGAAATGAATCGAACATCAAAGATCTCGAGTCACAATTTACGTGCAGAATGATATGTAGTTTCACCCCTAACAAATTCAAACTACTATATCATATAAAGGCCTGACAAAGTTTGCTGTATTCTAGTGGATAAAGTGCTTGAATCACAGCAAGAAGGTCCCAGGTTTGATTCTCTGTCCCTGTGCTGAGTCGGATCTAACATATTTAACAATGGTAGTGACTGTTCATTTTTAAAGCACCTGGTGTTATAAGTGAAAGTACTGGGTTTATGGGGTATGACTTTTAAAAAAAAAAAAAAAAAAATGGGGGTCCTGCATTATTTTGGTGTTGGCATAAGAAAGAACCCTCAATTCTATGGCCTTCCATGCCAAGCATATGTCAGTATTTGTGGCAATTCACCTATAGTGGGGATGAGACATCTTTATATGAGGGGAAAATTCTCAAATGGTATTGGAAAAAAAAAAAAAATGAACAAACTTAGGTCTGATCATTTTTGTAGTTTATCTTGGTATCAGTGTTGAACTTACTTTGCAGTACATTTTGACCATTTCTTCTTTGAATGTTTCTGTATTTAGATGTTCTTTGTATATTTTGATGCAGTTTAAATTTGATATGTTTGTAGAGGAGAATCCTTCCAAAACCAACTAGGAAGACAAGGAGGAAGAACAAGCAGAAGAGACCCAGATCGTACGTGTTCTATTTTGTTGCCTTTATTGTACGTGTTATGTTGGCTAGATGTATATATTTCATTGTGTTGTCCGGATCTACATATGTTGATGTTCTTTGGTCTCTGTGACGTAATCAGTTTTAAATTCTTTGTGAAACAAAAATCAAATGTGATTAGCCTTGTATGACTCTAAAATCTGTATTTATCTATCGTTTAAAATACATGATATAGACATTTATTAGATAAGGTCAAGGTCAGATTTATTTCAAGCAGGAGGGATGAACATCACATTTAAAGGCAATACATTACAGGAATCACATCTCGTGTCTTTTGTGGGATCAGTATTATTCACAGGCAACATTGGATGTAGCTCAACTGCAATGTTGGGGAAGCATTAAGTAGTGGTACTTCATGGATTTAGGAGTGACCAAGTTACATAGATAGGGTCCTGCATGATATTCAACATTCTGACAGTATTTTTGGAGGACTACGATTTCAAAAGGTCTTTTCATTGATACACAAATAACCCAGCTTCTTTAGGGAAACTAAATGAAGACCAAACTTTTTCCAGTTAGCATAAACCTTGATAAGGTGCAATCTTTTTATGGGTTATCAACCAATATTTAAGTGTAGTGAGCTTCAGCTGCTTGTGACAGTGAAGGGTGGCATATTATACAATACTCCGTCAATAACCCTACACACTTTTTCAAATTCTATGCACATCTAATTCTAGACATGCTCATTTGTTTACATTTTGGGTATCTGACAGTGTGTTTATGTATGTTATCATTTGTAAACAGATATAATCATCAAAATATGCAAGGCAGGTGTGACATCACAATTGATTTGAAGTAGTTCCTGTGTATTTACAATGCAGATGGTTTATGGTTCAATATAAGCTGGGGAGCTCTCTATAAAATCTACAGAGAAATATATCAAAATATGTAAGAATGATCCATATTCAACAAATTAACCTTGTATATACTACTCTCCCAGAAATGTTAAAATTGAAGAAGGGTTACATTATATCTGTGATTGGGTTCTTTTCCTTCAAATGAGAAACGTGGGACTTTTTTATGTGTCTCTGTTTAGCTACACACTCTGAATTAATATGAAAATACATTTGTTTGCAGTCGTACACTCACTTCAGTTCATGATGCCATCCTTGAGGATCTTGCTTTCCCTGCTGAAATTGTGGGCAAGAGAATCAGAATTAAGCTGGATGGATCCCGACTGATTAAAGTGCATCTGGACAAGAACCAACAGACAAATATTGAACACAAGGTCAGTATTACTTTTTAAAAAAAAAATTGTATTGCAATGATGATCTCTTGTCTTTCTAAACTGTAAATTGTACAAATCATATATTCTAGGAAAAATGTATATCTCCCATCTTTGAATCGACTTTAATATTGCTAATAACAGGCTCTTATATAGTAAAAAGATGCACGTTTTTAAAAATAAGGGAATAGCAAGTTTGACACTTCTGTATATTGTGTATATTATTCCCGACTTCTGAATAGGAGAAATGTGTAGGTAACTTTGATTAAAAATGAATTATTTATTTTCAGGTGGATACTTTCACAGCTGTGTACAAAAAACTCACAGGAAAAGACGTTGCATTTGAGTTTCCAGAATATGTGTTATAAATTCACTAATAAAATGTGAATTGCAACGTATTGAAAGTGCTGTTATCAGTTCATTGTAGAAACAACAGTGTATGAGTTAAAAAACAAAGAGGCTGCACTGCATTAACTATGCTGTGTGTAAATTATTAAGAAATAAAATTTGAATTTTGAATATTCATGAGGGAATGAACTGCTCCACTAAATGCTGACATACCTCATGAAATGCTGGTGCGCTTCATGATAAGTTTGCTGACATGAAGCATTGCAATTCATATGTATTTTCAAAAATCAGTTTCAAAAAATATTTCTATATTTACATACTTTAATTTCGGTCAGAATTCCCAGTCATAATAGCTGTACTATATTGAGATTCGAACACACATTCACAACTATGATGCATTTGGGTGAAAGTGTTCATCATAACAATTTGTAGAGATGTCAAAGGCAAAAACAATGGAAATGCAAATATATATATATACACGTGTGTGTGTGTGTGTGTACGGCACTGATTGATTAAAATATAAAGGTTAGGAACAAGGGTACCATTTAGCAATCTTTGCTTTGGAGCCAGAAGTCCTTGTTTAAGAAATAAAAACTCTCAGCAGGGGTGCACTAGAACTCCAAGACAGCAGAAGTGGCTCAGTCATTAGATCACTTTGTGGAAGATATATAGATTCTAGTCAGGACCACAGTCCTGGTATGCAGTAACCACTGTTCCTTAAAGCAATTGGCATTTAGATTCTGTGACACGTTACATGTTCACACACTCGCTGCATTGGTCCCCATCCATAGCACAGGTTCAAGTTCGTGGGATTTCCTTATTGGTGAAGTATTTTTGGTCGGATTTGTTGAACGATGAAAGTCTGACAGAAAAGTGTTTACCTACAGGTTTGGTATTGATACTTCTGTTTTTATGTGTGTGCATGATCTTGGTTTTTATTCTTACTTTGTTTTGTAAAAACAAGACAGAAACAGTATTAATAGGCTAAAATAATCAAACTTGATGCACATATTTAACCATCATAGAGGGCTGTATTATGATAATGTAGTGCTGTGTGTCTATTTCTTGAGCATCTTTGAAGGATTGAAGAGAAATAAGGCAAGGATAATCTAATCTATATATGCTCTCCATGGTGAGGGGGAGATGACTTTCATTTTTTAAGGTTGTAGTTTCATAGGTAGACTTGAAGGAAAAATAGTACTACTATATTTGCTGGTATGAAATGGTTTTTTGTCAGTTTTGTTTTTTGCAAAATGTGTATTTGTCCGAGCCACTTGTTTTTCTGGGTTGTTTTTTTTTTTTTTACCGAAAAATGCTTTATTTGGATGGTAGTCCCATCTTCGATTTGTAACAGGAAGAGAGGAAATGTAATTAACCAGACTAGGATTTGAACCGGAATCTCCAGACAGATGCTGTACCAACTGAGCTCTCTGGCCACCAGCAATTGAACCTGTCAGACTGCTACAGATAAGCAAGTCTGCATTGCTAAATATGTTGAACAGTGTGAGCATTGCTCATGTTCTAAATAAAATGGGTAAAAACATAAAATGATACACGAAATCTATTACTTGCACAACAATAAAGGTCTTGACACACTTGCTTTTACTCAGTGATGGTACGTAATGTAATTACCCCCCCCCCCCCCTTATTTTTGTGGTAGGAAGGGCATATTGCATTGCACATGTCCCACATCTTGTGCAGTAGATAACTTGTAAACACTTTTCCTTAAAGAGTTGACACTTGGTAGGAGGATGATAAATATCAATGCAGATGATTCCCATTGCTTGGTAGGTCGTCATGTCCAAGGTTACTAACTGGAACAGGCCAGACAGGTTTCGTATAACAATGCTTTACTCCTTACACTTCGTACTTGGTTGATGCATATTTAAGTACATATGATTTGCAGGTCTATGGAGTGCCAAATTAACATCAAGGCAAATAATTTAAGACGTCATTAATTATTTGAAGATGTCATTAATTTAGTTATTGTGTGCAATAACTGAATTGATGTGTGCATTAAATCGATTATTGCTTTCATCGGTTGAATTGATGTGCGTGTCGATTATTACACACTAGAATCGATTTACTTGTGCATCAATTTAGTCATTGCTGTCTTCAATTAAATTGATTCGCATATCAATGTGGTGGAATTACAGCTTATATAATTTTAAATTTGGAGCTCGGTATCATTGAGTTAATGATCTCTTTAATTCAACTGAAGATATTTTTAATCATTTACAATGATTTTGTATGGAAATTAATGCACACATCATTAAAGAGAGCAACCGTTCAGTTAAACGGATCATTAAATCAATTGTAGATACAGTGCATGTTGAAGATATCTCTTATTAGACACATGTAATTGCTCTCTCTAAAAGAATTATTACATGTACATACATTAATTGAATTAATGACATCATTAATGCAGTTAAAAGGGGTAATAATTCAATTATTGTTTGTAATAATTGAATTATTGCATACATTAATTGAATTGATGCATGCAGTAAATCAGTTGGAGAGAACAATAATTCAAAATTCATGTGCTCATTGAAATATTGCTCTCTTGATTTGAATTATAGCATGCATCAATTTATTTGTCGATAATCATCAATTCATTTGAAGAGAACAATTCAATTACTGTGAGTATCAATCCAGCAGAATTATTATTGCCATCATCAATTCGCTTAATGCATGCAATAATACAGATTTGAAGGTGTCGTTAACCTTTAACTGAATTGTGTGTCCATCAAATGAATTGATGATACCTTCAAATAATTAAAGATATTTTAAGTTATTAGAGTTTATGTTAATTTGGCACTCCATACAGGTCAGTGTTTTCAATGTCGAGGCTATTACCTGCATCTCCAAGCCTTGCTTCCATTTTTGGCACACTTTGCATAATTTTGTTCTATCTGTTCAACACCAGGTGATAATCGGAGAAGACTTTTAAAGGGTGTACTGTTATACAATGAACTTTTTCATTATCCTTTACTGGAAGTTCCTATAATAGATAGTAACATAAGGCCCTGAAATGAAGTTTCAAGAAAGATAATTGGTTCAGCCTTGAACTTTTTTCTCTTAGCTTTTTTTTTTTTTAGTTCATCTACCTGTCTGTAAACTTTAAACATTTTCAATTTGGCTGAAATTGATTGAATGATTCTGGAAAAGATGATGAAATTGTGAAATTTTAAAATGCCAACAGACAAGAGACATAATTTAAGGCACAAGTGAGCTAAATAGTTCACAGGTGACAGGATTTGGAGTTTGAAAATTTGCAATCCACCTTAAGACTGTTTTTATCACATAGAGAGATATTTTGATTTTAACAAAAGATGGCCATTTGATGTTCTGTCCAACAAACTATTGTGAGTGTGCGTGGTGGTGGTGAGGGGGGGTGGGGGGTATGGTAATGTAAGGCTAACATAACATCTCAAGATCTTATGATTTTGAAATATACTTTAAAAGTACTTAATTACCATGCAAAATGTTAAAATCAAAATTGACGATCAATTACTCACGATCATGAAAGACAATTTTATTTAATCTTCATAATGTAAAATTTTAACAACTCTCAATAACTTTTTATAAACAGGAAGAAGACCAAGTCGTTTTGCAAAATACTTTCACATTAACTGTCGACAATTCTGTATAATTTCAAGTGAAAGAATGAAGTAAATTACTTGCAATATTGGGTATAAAACAGTGGCACAAAATTTTATATCATATAAGTGGAATTTTTGGTGAGACACAAATTAAAAATTTTTTCCCATAATAATCATAATGGGTATATATATTTAGCGTGAGCTAATTTCAGTGAATTTATAATTCAAATAAAGGTAACTATTACCTCCAATATTGAATAAATTGTTTGTGATATATAATTTTAGCAACTTCAATGCCCTCGCTAATAATACCAAAATTAAATCCTCACTAAAAATTCTTCTTATATTGTACAATAATAAGCTAAGTTAGTTGGCATATCATATCATTATTCTCTTCAAAATGGTCCACAAAAAATTCAAATGATTATAATATATAGCCACACAGTCATTGTTGACAAGTGTACAGATCTGCAGCATGCTCTATAATTGGTGTCAAGTTACTTACTGTTTATAATCCAGTTTTGTCAATATTGAATTAACACTCGCACACTATAACACAGTATCTTTGTATAAAAAGAAAAGTAATAGAAAGATAAGTAAATGTTACAAATTGCAATTCCATTTGCTCTATGCCAATGTATATACCACTACAAACAAAACTTTCACAATACATATGTGCTGGAAAGTTGTCTTTGATCAAAAGAGTAAACAATGCATGTTTTGCAAATCAAAGCATTAAGTTTAAAAAAAATTCAAATAATTGCACGTAGGTCTCCTACTATGTTTGCAACCTCTTATTTCCATAAAAAAAATAATTACAGTAATTTCATTCAAATAAAAATGGTACATTTTGAACCTGAATGCGATTCTACATTACACTGTAATAACAAATGGCACAAACTAAACCATCTATGTTTGACAGCAAATCTGATTATGGCAACTTTTGTAAACTTGAAATGTCTCAAAGCAATTCAAATACAATTAATTGCAATAATTAAGCAGTGTGTATTGCTTAGTGGAACTTTAATGTGTTTTAGTTTAAACAAAAAGTGATTTCCACTGTCTCAGATCTATACCCTCATTAACTATCTTTTACTAATGTTTGTATAATTTCACAACTTCAAATAAAATTCAAACCATTTGCCAAAGATGATTTAAATTTTCTTGTTATCTACATGCATCTTTGACCTTTTGTGATTTGATTAAGGTCAAGGTCTTGATGTATATACACTGTTGGGTTGTAAGTAATCCACTTATTTGGTTACAAGGTATGGATTATCATGGCCAGAAAGAGCATGGTTTACTTCATCATTTAAAACTTTCAGGTCTGTACACGTACGTGAGACACCCAATGTAGACTGTACCCCCAAATTCCTTGTTTATGGGGTATAATTAAAACAAAATCTCAGCATGCATTTATACAGTAACAATTCAAAACAAAACGGAGCAAAATTATTTTTTTAAAAAGTGCACTACAAATGTATTTGTTAAAACTAATCTCTTTTACATGCAGTACAAGGCTAAAACATTGGAGTCATGTACACCTCCCAAAATATCCTTTACTTAGATAGAAACCTAATTTACAATACCGATATGTATTATACTTTTTTCTTTCAAACATTATAAACTACAAACAAACAAAAAACTTTGATATGATATTACTCTCATATCAGAAATATTTTCAAAACCAAGTAGATAAATAAAGAAATATTGAGAAATCCTTACTATTCATAGAGGTCAATTTTCATGGAGTTTGTAGTATATATAGTAATTACAGCCATATTGAATTCACAACATCCAACAAAATAGTTTGAAATGGGTTTTTAAAAAAAACCAATCTTCCCATTAAGTAATGTCCATTAAAAATAGAAGAAAATCAATTTACAATGAAATTGTTCTCCATGAAAGAAACTAATTCTAGAACACTCCAAACCAGCATGACTTTGTATTCATTCTTGAGCTTGCATGTTCTCCCATATATATGTCACTTCCTTACAGAAAGGTTTGTTTGTTGTTTTTTTAGTTTTTTGGTTTTTTTTTAGATGTTTTAAATATGTACCTGCACCTTGAGAAATAGTTTTCATTTTGAAAACTTGTGCATGTAATTGTAATATATGAATCTGTTATCTGTAGTGCCCCATATTAATATAAACTCAAATAGTTGAAGATATCTTTAATTATTTAAAAATATCATCAATTCATTTGATATGCTCAACAATTCAGTTAAAGATCTCTACAAATAATTAATATCTTTGAATTACTGTGCACATTAATTGAACTGTTACCACGTTTCAATATGAGTGAAAAATTCTTGACGGGACATAAAACACAATCAATCAATCGTTTCCATAAAGCATGCATCAATTCATTCAATTACACAATACTCAATTTATTGCTCTCTTCAAATGCATAACTGTGTGCATCAATTGGATTAATATATGCAATAACGGAATCAACTGCTCTCTTCAATTGAATTAATGATATCAGTATTTCACCCAGTAATTGAATTAATGCATGCATCATATCAGCTAATAGAGCAGTAAATAAATTGATTTACTGCAATAAATAATGAAGTAATGATATCAAATTATTACTGATATCTTTAGTGATCTGAGTTTATGTTAAATTGGCACTCCATGGAAAAAAAATAAATACCAGCACTTGTTTATGTAAGTATTCAATTCATCAAATTATTAAAACAATAGTTTGATGCTCATCATTGACAAGAGGCAAGATTACAGTTGGATTTTACTAAAGAAAAATATATGTATAGTATATACATATATACTGCTAAGTACAATGTAATTAACATTCTTTACAGTAACAAATGGTACTGAGGCAAGCACAGAGAGGAAAAAAAACTCCAGATACTCAAAAACTTCCAGATACTCAAAACTATTTATAACAAATGCACTGGCAGTGGAAGGACAATAAATAATATGAATATTCTTATGATATTCATAAAATAAATCCCTCGCTTTTAGAAAACTGAAATACTGTTAATTCTTTTTCCTTGTGTTCTTCTTTCACACCAATGTATTGCTTTTTTGTGTTTTGTGTAATTGCTGTCAAACTGTGTCATCTAAAAAGCAAATCTTCATTTTAATTAAAACTTTTCATAATAAAAACCATAAACACATAAATCAACAAGAGGCCCACAGGCCTTACTGGTCGCCTGAGTATTTGTTAAAAGTATCATTAGTCCAAAGAACTATAAAATCTAGAAAAAAATAATATCTAACCTAAATTCTAATATTCAGCAAAAGTACACATATAAAACAAAATGTACTCTTAAAACTTAAATGCCCTCAAAAACGCCTTTATTGATGAAAGGCTTTACATGATATATGTAACATTAACATGATATAACTAACTTTGACCTGTCTTAGAGTCAGAATCCTGGGGTTGCGAAAATCACAATTTTGGTACATCCTTTTCTGCTTTTTCTAAATATGCATTTAGTATTTATACCACATTTATCAGCAAACTTCAAAAAGTATTTCAAATGATAAAGACAATAATCACTATAATACTCGTAATTTTGGCTCCACCCTGGAACCAAATCCTTACTCCATGGGGATCATGGAATTTACAATTTTTGTAAAGGGCTACTTACTCCTTCTAAATGTCTATTTAGTTTCCATTTAGAAACAGTAACATTAAAGAAGATATTATATAAATGTTTTACAAATATACACTATACAAAGTTTGGTCCTGCCCTAAAGTCAGAACCTCTACCCTGGGATTATGAAATTGACAATTTTGGTAGAGGTCTTCCTGCTCTACATCACTATGCATTTAGTTTTTCTTACACAGTACCATGAAAAAGTTAAAAGTGTTCAATTGTTAACACAGTATTGACTAACCATTTTAGCCCAACCCTAATTTCAAAACACCTACCCCTGGGATCATCAAATTTACAATTTTAGTAAAGGGCTACCTGCTCATTCTAAATATCCATTTAGTTTTAATTTGGTATCATTGCATTAAAGAAGATGTCTTTGAAATGATTTACACATAAAAAGTATATACCAAGTTTGGTTCTGTCCTAGAGTCAAAATCTCTACCCTGGAGATAATGAAATTTACAATTTTGGTAGAGGTCTTCCTGCTCTACATCTATATGCATTTAGTTTTTCTTGCACATGTGTGGTTCTAGAGAAGAAGATTTTAAAAAATTTGTCACTTTTTTAAGGCCCCTGACGTGCAGGAGTCCTGAAATTTACAACTTATGTCAGTTTTGTCCCAAAAATTCTTCATACCAAATTTGAAAAGAATTGGAATGGTAGTTATCAACAAGAAATTAAAAATGTTCAATTGTTAATGGACAATGCATGACGATAGACACAGACCAATTGCAATAGGTCACCTGAGTTTACTCTGGTGTCCTTAAAATGATAAAATATTTTCTTAATTAACAATTGACTAACCAGTCATATACTTACAACACCCCAAGTAAAAAGTATTATAACTTAAGTATTAAGTAAATGGTTTACTAAGGAAATATTTCAAAATTTTTTATTCTGGAGCTTAATATGGTAAAAACAAGTGATTAAATCCATTACCATAGAGGCCTACAGACTACACTGCTCACTTTACCTTGCTCATACAAAAATGACTTTAATACAGGCATAACTACATAGATAAGTGAAGTATTATACACATTCATTGTTAAGGATATGTAAAACAAATAAAACATTTAACAAGAAGTCATCAACTGGCTGAATACACTGTCAAACTACATGTACTATTTCATGCCAATTTCTTGAAGATACTCAGAAAGTTTACATACTAATCACAATTCATATTTATACATATATGTGAAATTAGCTTTTGATCGATACTTGGTACACAAATTTGTGGGTTTTTAAAAAAAAAAAAACTGCCTTTAAAATTGACATTGTGACAATTTTCATAGAAAACATATATGGTCACCAAAGTAACACCATAGCTGCTGATAGGAATCTGATAAATTAAAAATGAATTTTCAGAGGAATATAAAGAGGTTTGATATTTAGAGCCACTGTCACATAATTCTACTTCCAGGTAGGTCACATTTTGATCAGAAGCCCAGTAACACAACTAAAGCGTACAGGTTTGAGTTTAGTTGTAGTTCCGGCACAGCTTTTTTAACATCTTACAGTTTTTCTCATTGTTTCTGGCACATATAATAACTGTTAAATGAATTTATCAAGCATTTGACATTTAATACGTGGTATGTTAATATACTTTAAAGGTGTATCTCGGTCTTGTATATTTATATTAAAGAAACCCAACTTGACTTGCAGGGGTTTTCGCTTTGAATGGGGCAATAATAGATCTCTTTTGGCACATTCTTGGCAATTGTTACAAATTCAAGGAAAGTTACTGTTTTTGATGGACTTTTGCCATTTCAAATAATACCAAAACCCAATACTCTAAACATATTTTATTTTGGCAATAAACTCAAACCTGTCATGTCACTCAAGTAATAATGAAATGATAAACCACACTAAAACTGGCTATTTTCCTAGCTAACCTAGAGAAAAGGTTTGAAAAATTTATATTTTGCAAAGTAGAAGACAAGAAGTGTAATAGTTTTCTATAGGACTCGAACCCTCTCTAACAACCTATGATTCTCGGTCATTACTGATCTCTGATTGGTAATTATCTCTTGGCTGTCAGGTGAATCAAGAGCAGATCACTTAAACTACTAATAACTCCTTTGTATTTCTGGTGTAGTATATACGGAGTCCTTTAAAGAACAAGAAATGTTTCAGAAACATGTAAGCCCCCCCCCCCCCCCCCCCCTCCCAGGTACAAAATTGAAAAGGATCATACACATGTATCATCTAATAGATAGTCTCACTATTTCTTTATAAAAATTAGCATGAAAGAAGTGTAAATATTTCTTTAAAAATGAGTTTTAAATAAATTGAGTCATGAACTCAAAAGCAATAGGAATCATCTTCTCCTTAAGTAGAATCAGTGTGCCAAATTGGATGTCTTTCAAGGAAAGGGTTCCCAATATATTGTGCAGAAAATGTCTTAAAATATCCAGTTTGATCCTTGACCTTTGATCCTGTGACCCCAAACTCAAAAGGAGTGGACCCCGTGGGGATCCAGGTTGTTAGAATAGATCCTCAGTACCCCTTGCTTGTCGTAAGTGGCGACTAAATGGGGCGGTCCTTCGGATGAGACCGCAAAAACCGAGGCCCCGTGTCACGGCAGGTGTGGCACATAAAAGATCCCTCCCTACTCAAAGGCCAAAAGCACCGAGCATAGGCCTAGATTTGCAGCCCTTCATCGGCAATGGTGACGTCTCTGTATGAGTGAAAGATTCTCGAGCAGGACGTTAAACAATATTTAATCAATCAAAATGAGTGGAGTTATTGACTCCTTAGGATGTACCAGTGTACCAAGTTTGGTGTCAATCAAGCAAATGATTCTCAAAATATAGGGGAGGCAATATATTACTATGTCCAGTTTGACCTTTCACCATGTGACCTCAAAATCAATATAGGGACCATCTACCCTTTATGATGTACCAGTGTACCAAGATTGATGTCTGTAAAAGAATAGGTTTTCAAGGTATTGAGCAGACATATCTTCCTATGTCCAGAGTGGATTGACCTTTAACCATGTAACTTCAAATTCAATAGGGGTCATCTACTCCTTAAGATGTACTTTTATGTCTGTCAAGCAAAGGGTTCTTAAGATATGGAGCAGACAAGAATCAGTCTATAGACCAACTGACCGACAGCTGTAAAACAATATGCCCCCTCTTTTTCAAAGGGGGGCATAATAAAGTGCCCCACTAAGGTGACTAATACACCCATCTGCCACTACATGCACATATTTTGCATGCTTGAAGTCACAAGCTTTGATTCTGTCAATGTAATTCCAAAATAAGGCACAGTGACCTATTTTTTTGATTCACAACACACCTTTCCCTAAAGATGCATCAACTGATCAAATTTGATAATCCTAGACCTCACAGTGTGCAAGATATGATCTGGACCTATATTTGGGTCACGATACACTCTTCCCCCAATATGCATCAGCTGACCAGGTTTTATGGTTTTAGGTCTCATAGTGTGAAAGATATGATCTATACATAATTTGCATTAATGTATAACCATAATATTCCAAAATGAAGCCATAGTGACCCAACAAAAGATGAGTGTATAAAAAGTTATGATGGACTTAATTAATTTTGCTGCAATAGCCATTTCAGTTCTAAATATTGAAGAAAATGTTGTGGCAAACTTCTAGTGTTTTATTTTTAATTCCAGATATTATAAAGAAAAAGTTGTGGTGAACTTCTGATGCACTGTTTCACTTCTAGATCTTAAATTGTGGTGAACTGCTGGCAGACTGTGTGTTGCAAGTAACAGACTGTGTGTTGCTAGTGGCAGACTGTGTGTCGCTAGTGGCAGACTATGCGTCGCTAGTGGCAGATCGTATGTTGATAGCTGCATTAACTGCACACTTCTTGCAAACAGCCTGGCACACAGATTTGTTAGCTGCAAACTTGTGGCAACAATTGAAATTATGCCTGGGGCCCACAAAATCAACAGATGCAAGCTTAGTATATTATTCACTTTTTCACTTACTTAGCACCGTGGAACTGATAATTGTATCAGAAATAGGCCTACCTACAGTACCTGGTCTGAGTGCTAATCTAGAATGGTGTTTCAATAACAATGTCCTTTTGTGATGCAATGATGTATTAGTCAGTCTGTGTCATCACCAATAAGACCATTGATAATAAAAATTTTGAAAATGTGATCTCCCACAGTATTATTTTATTACAAGTCTGTAAATAGTATTGGTAGAAAACTTAACAACTTAGTGTATTGTCAACGAAGGCATTAGCATGCACTATTACTGCAATGAAACTAAAAATGTGAAAATACTGGATTAAGTTCATATCTATTTAAAGCAGTATCCTTAGTACATATTAAAAAATTTAAAATATTGTATTAAGTTCAGTTCATATCTACTTAGAGCAGTATCCTTAAGGATTATTATGAGGAAATGTTATCTTGCAATGACAGGAACAAACTGATTTATTTCAGATTAGATTATTCATGGTATGAAAAATTTCAAAGTATCACTACAAACATGTACATGATATTGTGAAAAACAAAAAAAGTGTGGATGTTTATATAAACAACCTGTATTAATCTTTTTAGAATAACAAGATCAAATATATAGAAGTTTTTTTATTAGCATCTCATTGATAATTTTTTTGGGGTATATAACCATGTATGAAGTTATGCATAATAGTGTCTGAATATTAAATAAGATCTATCCATTTTATTCAGAACATTTAAAAACAACATGTTCTGGTTGAAGGTATTATTGTTAGGGTGAATGCAGGGTATATAAATATATGAGAGGATCTATATTTTTTTTTCTGCAGAATCAAAGGCAGATATCCTGGATCTGAAGTTAGGGGAGTTGGGGATGGGTGGGTGGGGGTGGGGGGTTCCAAACTGATCAGGTGGGGGTCTGGATAGCCCCATGTTAGACCCCTCCCCCATTCCCCACCCCACCCCCCCATCATAATCATTTTATGTCAAGCTTATAGTTATACCTTTTCATACATGCAATATAAGTACAATTTCTCTGTCATAGTAAGTAAAGTGCCATGGATGATTTTCACCTGTACGAGCATGACATGCTAAGTAGATAATGATTTAGGGAGGAGTGGGTGGAGGAGGGGGCGGCTGTTATCATGTTTCACATTATAATTCCTGAAGGAGTTACAACTGAAAACTTGACATGACTCGTCGCTATTTTTTGATGCAGAAAAACCAGAAGTTTGTATTATTTGTTGACAGTATTCTTATTTAGATTTGTCACTGTATCATGTTTTATGACATCAAAACAAAGAATACCATCTTGCCTCAGCTATGACTGATATTACATTTTGTTATACATTAGGCCAAAATGATGCACTGCATTTGCTGGAGGCCAAAAGACTAGAATGAAATTGAGATAATTTATGCAAGTTCATAATCTCAGGTCAACAAGATGTAATGTTGTGAGATAAAAAAGAAAAAAGATGTTCACTATGATAATAGGAGAATTTTCTATGTGAAAAACTCTTTGGACGTAGGTGTAAACTCAAATTTTCTATCCCAAGCTTTAGAGCTTGCTAAAAGTTGAAGGGCCTGATAGAATTTTTCACATAATTGCATGCATTTTCAACTAGAAAGCAGGTAGTGTGCACAGAATGTTGGTCAACTGGTTTTACAGCTTGAATAATTCCCTCATTGAAGGAAAGAAATCACAAAACTATTGATTCATTTTTTTCAAGTGAAGCAATTTGAACATAAATTCAATACCCTGAACAAAACCGATGACTGGAATCAAATTTGCATGGGCCAAAGCCAAAATTTTAAACTTGGATATCAAAATTGTATTAGGTATTTAATGTTGCAACTGAAATGTGAAACTACTTGGAACCAAAATTACATAACACTGCAAAGGGCTGTCATTGTACTTAAACCTTAGACTATTCATAAACTTAGTTCTTTGGAACGGCAACCAAACACCTGCCAAAGGACAATTAATGAAACTATATATCGGTTACTTTCAATAACTTAAAAGTCAACATGACCACCAAAAAGCTTTGAGAGATCATTAGAGTTGCTGAAATCTGGAAATCAGCAATCCAGTCGATTTATTTCAAATTATATGCAAACAGACTGTTAGTTCTTGTGTAAGAAGTTGTTGAGTAATACTGACAATCTGTTGAATCTGATAACATTAGGTTTAGTATTGATTTATATTTCATGAAAGCTGAAATTAACACTTCTCTTAATTTTCCTCTTGAAATTACCATCTTACTTGCATATCTCAAATGATAGACTCTAAATTAACATGAAGGTTTCATGTGCAATGCTCAAATTAATTATCGTAATTGTCAAACCTGCATAGAATTTTGATGAAAGTTTGAGAGATCAAAAGTAAATTTTCTTAGTTACATCAAAGCAAAAAAAAAAAAAAAAATGGGACTGGGACTTCATTTCAAGAGATTGAGAACTTCGAAATATTGAAGTTTAAGCCATTTCAAGTGACCTGTATGATTTCATTATAATATCAAACTAATTAAGATGCCAAAAAATGTGAAAATTAAGTTAACAGACATCTATGACAAAATCAATCAGAAATGTGAACTAAAAATAAATTTATGGTACAACTCCTACAGATGCAATGGATTTACTTTTATCCACTTTACATTTGTGCATAGTCATAAAAATGTTTAGCAGGAAGCATAAAGTATATGTATGGTATACAGACTGATAAATTCTTTCAGTTTATATGTACTGATATCTCTTACTCACCGTGATACCACCATCTTGTTTTCTTGGGATTTTTGCTGCATGTTTTAACATAAAAAGAGTCATCTGGGGGTCTTTTCTGTGAAAACAAAGCAACATCTTTTACAGAAAATCTTAGAATAACAGGAGTTGAGATCCATATCTTATGTTAAAACGCATACCCGGATACTTGGTAAAGGAAATTAAATATAAGCAGAATCTACAGACATTAAATTAAACTCGAGATCGAGATCGAGAGAGAGAGAGAGAGAGAGAGAGAGAGAGAGAGAGAAAAGAGACATTAAACTGGTAAACAGCCTCCTTTTCAACTTTTGCACTTGATTACATTTTATCCCCTATTTGTTAGATTTTGGGAAAATTGTAACAGAAGGTACAGTGTATATAAGCCATAGTTATGGAAGAATTAGTACTTGTTACACAAATTAAGGCACATCTGGATGTGACCCTGACAGCCACACATAATTACTACTCATAATAGGACCATATAATTAGAAAATCTGATTGGTTAGATAGGGGTCACATGGTTAGAGAATCTGATTGAAGTCATATGTCTGATTCCTGTTCCAGCCATAATGCTAGAATATCAGTTTATTAACATGTTTATTTCTGGAAAGTAGGGTTGGAAAAGGTATTAGGAAAAGGTATTATGAATACTCTGACAATGTCCTCTAAATCTTGTTTTACACACATTTTTTCAAATGCATGTATAACAAGGTTAATCTAGACGTAGTTATTGAAATGTTACTTGATGCTCTGTACAGAAGAATATAATATCTGACAATCCCAAATGTTGTGATAAGAATCAGTAGAACAGTTATAAATTACATAGCATATCTTTAAATGAATAATGACTCAAATATTTACCTTTTCTTTACAGCTAGACAACATACTGACTATGCTTAAACAGACAGACTGGACAGATAGGGCTGGAGACCAATCATCTGTCAGAATGGACAGACATATATGGCCATTACTGTATACATGTGGATGTAGTGGTATGTTTCCACCAATGAACATTACCTGCAAGAGAAATATGTGTAATACACAACACGTGTGAAAATAACAAGCTTATATCTGTCAGGTTCAAAACTTTTTTGAAAGTTTATCTTGTCTGATAAAAAAAGTGAAGATATCAAACAGTGATCAACCTCATAAATCCCACTAAGAATTCAAAAGTATAAGTTGGGCAAACATGGACCTCTGGACACACCAGAGGCAGGATCAAGTTCCCAGAAGACTGTTGACCAGTCACACCCACCATGAGCCCTATAACTTGTTCAGGTAAACAGAACACTCTGTAGTCAAAACTAGTATGAAACACATTCAACAGGTTGTATTTGCAAATTGAATTATTACAATGGCAATAAAATTTAATATAATCTCCAAGTATGCATAGTGTTTGACGTGTGTCAATCATATGATGCCTTTTAATTAAGGTACCAAATTTACTTACTTGTGGAGAGTCAAATGGATATCTTGACCCAAATTTAAAAGCAAGCTGAAACTTTTCTCCTTCATACAATGTACCAGGGGCTCCATCCAAGTCAACAATCCATCTGTAAATCAAGGAAACATGGATAACCATACATCATGCATAATGGAAAGGATTATAATTTTCGGTGATCATTTTGGCAACTGCATATTGTATACTGTAAACCAACTTTTATTCACAGTGACTTTATTTTACAATTTACCAGTGATGAACTGGTTTGTGGTAACTAATTTATGCAGCTGACATTATCTTAAACATACAAAAAACACCAAGGACTCACAATGAATAAAAGCTAGTTTATAGTATATTTAACAACTTTGTAGGTACAAATGGATAGGTTTTAATATTAGGGTTTCCTATAGTGTTTGATATAATGTTTCCATACTAAACCACAGTTAAAAGAAATTACTATATATATGTATATAACCATTCAATAATACATGTGTATGCAATGATTATATTGTATATGTAAGAATTTACTTACTCTGAGAGATTTCTATATATACTTTGAGAATCCACCTTCACACCATTGGGAGGGTCCTTTAGCAAAGCTTGTAGTTCCTTTTGCAATCTTTTCTACTCAATAAAATGAGAGACAAGTGAAAATCTCACATACAAGCAGGTACAAAATGGAAGCTTACTGGTAGAACATCCAGTGTCTGGAGATCCCTGGTTTAAATATCAGTTATACCATCTCTTTTCCCCTCTCTACTACATGTACATTTGAAATGTCATGTTTATAATGGCTTATTCAAAATGTTAGATCAAAGTAAAGTGGACAAAAAAGAAAAGTTTTGTTACAATCCCTGAATTAAGAAAAACCCACCTGATCAAATTCAAAATTCTCCATATACAAAAATTATATTACCTCTACCTTTGATATGATACAGGAACAAACTGAACTCTAAAATTAATCATAATATACCCTGCAGACAAAGTTTAAGGGAGGTATTGAGGAATCACCCCTCCTACCCATCTCTCTGTTCAATATGGGATATTGGAACTAAGAAAAATTTGAAATCTTCAGAAAAAGAAGTTACAAAAATTATGCTTCACTTGGGCAACTCTTGTATACAAAAGTGATGGCTAAAGTTGATTCATTTCTGATATAAAAATATCTGCCTGATTATTTTTCAGAAATGTACCAAACGAATATCCTAGTACCAAAAACAAATCTATTAGATAAAATTTCTGATGTTTGCAGAAGGCGATTCAATAATAACTTGCAGCATCGATGGTGTATTTCCTCTGCTGTATGGTATGTGAATATTCACTCAATTTGTTAGATTTTTTAAAGTTATTTTTAAGTGCAAACATCATTTTATTAGCTGCTCACTTTTTAAAGCTGTGATAAATGGTAGTGAAAAATGCAAGATGAACCAATGAATTGAACTGAACTCGTCTATTTAAAGATACAACCCCCCCCCCCCCCCCCCAACCCCAACCCAACACCCCCCCCCCCCCCCCCCCCCCCCCCCCGACTCGATTTTGGGATTTGGTCAGAACTACTTATCTTGCTAACTGAAAATTTTCAGACAAATATGAAAGCAACTTCAACCTCTGTTTGCACCTCCCCTTCACAGCCAAAAACGACGCTCATTGCCTGAGCTTATTATACCTGATACTTGAAGTGTGCTTATTTACTGAAAAGTTGCCCAAGTTAATGCAGAAGAAAATGAGATCTTGTTGGTTATGCTAAACATTAAAACCACAACAGAATCGAAGACGAACAGTAGTTCCGATATTCGGTATTGCCTGTGCAAATAATGCATCTTGACTTTATATATTGTAACTTTGTGGCTGTTGAGAAGAAAATCTAAAGAATTTTACTATGTATTCCTAAACTTGTGACCACTTTGTGGCTTCATCCAGACTCAAAGGGTCATGATGTGAACTAACTTTAATCTAATTACATGATAATGCTAAAGCTGTTGTGATAAGTTATCAATAGACCTAGTTCCTTACGCAAACTATACTAAGCCATCACTTTTCTCTGTCTAGCATAAGCAACTTATTCCTCCATGACTTTCTCAAGCAGTGTACATTCTATAACAATGGACATATACTGAAGACCACTTGAAAAAAGATTTGAAGTTGCCCTTGAAAATAAAATGCTTTACATAAATTACAAAGTGTTTCTTAATGCTATGGTAGAGTTGTATAGCAAGATCAATACCCATTCCCTTCTTCTGAAAATGGTGGTTTTTCACTTTATTGCTAAATACTGTTAAACTTCCACTCATAGTGGAGCATGAAAATTTATTTGTAGTTTTAAATATCATAATGTCCACAATTTCTATATCAAAAAGCAGGTATGCACAGGTAAAGAATGTTGACAGCACATTTTCAATTTGCGCCAATTCATATTTCAGGAAATTTTTGTTTCATTTGGGTACTGATGGACCATATGTTATATCTACATTTCAATTTGATGTAGATATTTTCTCTTCTTTAGATACATGTATGAATTCTAAATGAGTTTTTAGTCAGAAAAGTGCCTTTCAATATTTAACATGTACAGAGAAATCAGTTTATTTACAAGACTCACGAAGACATTTCTCTGATATCACATGTGGTACAAATTAAAAAATTGGAAAAAATAATTTGCAAGACACTGAAATTTTTATTCCCTAATGTCTTTATAATGTTGACATGGGTAATATAACAGGAACAACATGCTTGCTTACAAGTCATCATACTTATCTATGCCTCAATGCACACAGGGTAGGGGACAGTTAACAACACAAAAGAAATTCTTTTTTCATGAAAATTCTCAAAAAGACATAGTATTGTTAGGAACTCTAATTACAACAGTGTTGTGGTTTGTTCAAAGTATAAGTAAAACATGTTAAAAAATTATTAGGCGACTTTTTGGCTATGCCATTGAACTTAAGAAATTCAATCTAAACTAACTTTATCAAGCTTTTTTCAACTAGCTTTATAAAGCATATGCCTTAATAAAGTTATACAGCTAAGTATATCTAGATTGTGCTGTGTTTTGCGATGATTTTATTTCATGAGAAGTTTCTGTATCCCTTATAATACACTATAAGGACGCACAAATTAGTTCTACTTGAATATTTTATGACGTGCCCCTGTGTCGTTTATGGTAAAGGAAGCTAAATGCATCACTCCTAGACCTCAATTATTATATGACATCCCTATTGCCAGCATTGGCCTCTGTCTTGTAGAAATGCTATCAAATATGTATCCCGTAACGTTCACAGTTCTTGCTATATCAAGTATAGTTTCTTATACGAAGATATCATAATTTTTTAATATACTAAATGAATTAAACAAAAATATTGATATTTTGGCACAAACTGTCATTACCTCCATTGAAGCCATATTTTCTGTTTACATTTAGTTTCGAAAACTGTTTTAAACTGTAAATAAAATAATCATTGATAGAATTAACTAAAATTAATTCTAAATAGACTGCCAAGATTTGTTTATAAAACATATGAAAATCTACTATTTAATAGTTCGAAAGAGTGACAGATATAAGATACGAAACTCTGGAATAGTTGTTCCATGGGTTCTGACTAAATAGCTGATATGTATATATTTTTTATCTTATTTAAGTCAACGGTAAAAGATAAGGACAATAAATTTTTAACAGTTAAGCGAAAGTTTTACATATATGGTACCTGATAAAACTATGCGCTACAAACTTATGAATAGAAAGAATGGTATTTTTAATTTTGAATTAACAAATTTGTAAATATTTCAATTAGTAAACCCAATATGGCTCCTACAAACGTGAAGCTGAACTCTGTTGGGGCTGCTGCGTGCTTCGCATTTGGGCTCTGTACGGTCATTTATGTTGTCGGGTTTCCAGATTGGTTTCAGAAAGAAAAGAAAATTAGTTTAAAGGAACTTTTGTCCGTAAGCATTGCTCTTGTTGAGCGAGGTGGGACTCGGGTGCGCGAAATACGAGAACGTAACACGTTGGCAGACAGGTCAAAAGGAAAAACAAAGGAAGGTGCCGAGGAAGTGCTCACAGAAGGTGACCTAGAATCGCACAGGTCTATTGTGTACGGATTCGCCAAGACTTTTCCGGGACTCCAGGTAGTGTATTTCTTGGTATTAACGTTGGTCACTTTGTGACACATCAATTCTAGGCGGGGGTGGGATGGGAATGACGAATTGCCCGATATTTCGTACCCAGGTCACTCCGTACACAATTTGCCACTTTGTATCGTGGTTTAGGGAGTCATTTTTTTCCCAGTTAGTGAAAAATGAAATATATTCGTGTTTCCTTTTTCGCTCTAAAAAAAGAATAAACACACACAGACACATATATATATATATATATATATATATATATACATATGTTTATATAAGTGATATTGAAATACAGGTGACTCTCCATGGCTCGAACTTCAGTCTCTTGAAGTGAAATCACGATCCCAATTTTTTTTCTCAATATAACTAAGCAAATTGCTCTCGATATCTCCCGAACATTTAATCTCTCAAAGTTTTTGAACACTCGAAATGAAATTTGGGTCCCAAAATATATATAGCATATACCAATCGTCACTCAAGCATATAATTATTTCCACTTGGATCTTACTTGCATAACAGTAACACCTGGGGCTAGCACAGCTGTATTAATTAGGTATTTATATAGGTGACACAAAGACAGTGTTTCCTTGTGGGGTGGTTAGTTAGAAATCTTTTTATAAAGTTCAGTGTTTAAAATTCAAATCATTTACATATACCTAACAATATGAAAGACAACATGTCAAAAGAATGCCAGGATGCTGTAAATATACAGTCTGGTTGCTATAAAATCAGAACCATTATGTTGAACCTTTAATTTCCGGATTCCCATCAATTTTCAATCACTCAAACTCTCGAAATTTTATCAAGGTCCCTTGAACTTCGAGTTATTGAGAGTCACCTTTATTTTATTTTTGCAACAATTCTAGGATTGTGTAGGTTCGACAGCACAACATTTTGTTCCACATCAACTGACTCTGACCATGGGAGTCGGCAGTTTTATCGATGAAAATCTATATAACATAAACAACAACTGAGGTTCGCTAGTGTAGTGACAGGAATGTAATGCGATTTTGGCATATTTTCTCTGGTGCTTAGTATTTAGTCAAAAACACAATAGCAAGCATTATGACCTTTCACATCTGAAATTCATGGCTTCTGGGTCAGGGGTTCAGGCCCTTGTGCAGGATCACTATGGCTACGTGATGAAAATGTATAAAAATAATAAGGGAATGTTAAAATGATTTATATGCTTCAAACTTCCATGTTTTCTTTTTCTGTAATTGAACAGGAATTGTTTGTATGTATTTTGAAAGATCATAAACATATTCACAGAAGACTCCATATTGAGTCTTATATGGAAATATGAGACTCCCTCTATGGGCTATGTATCATGGCTATGATACTTAGGTGACCATTATGGCCCATGGGTCTCTTGTTTTTCATTAACAGGGCTGTCGTGATACTCACTTAAAAGTCATATGGGGAACAGATGTCATATTTTTTACCGGCATATGGTCGTAATTGCCATATTTTATGGCCAACAAGCCATCCTTATATAATCGAAATCTTCTTAGTTTTTGATATGCTTTTAATATTTGTATGAATATTTTTATGATCAGTAGCAATCAAAACAGAAATTCAAATGTGAAAAGAAAAAAGTCCAGTTTAAAAATTCCAGATTTTTGTTTTATATATATTGTCTGTAATATGTTTAGGGTTGGCGGTGAAAACAGAGGTAAAATCGGGAAACACATATATATTTTATTTTGGTTTTAGCAGGGTATGGAGTGACTCCTAAGAAATATGTTGTACCCAGGGTGGTAGTGTGAAGTGCACACTTTAAAGGGACTAATTCATGATTTTCTCCAAATTTTGTTTTTCACTTTTAATGATCAAAATCTACTGTCTAATGTGCTAAAACGGTTTCACATAAAAATTATGTCAGAAACTCAATATAGAGAGTTTATTATTTGTTGTGTAAACAAAGATTGAGGTATGTTATTGTTTACAAAATTTTCAAAATGTATGGTTATTGATCTAAGTATATGATATATATCACAATTCCAGTATATATAGTTAGTTTGTAAGTATAAACAAGGCTGGAATCTTGTTTACATAACAGAAGTTAAGGCTGAACTATTCCTGTTTTCTTTGCTAGAAGGTTCAAATTTTGGTTGTCAACTTTAAATTATTTTTAAGGTTTAACATAAAAAAATGTTGATATGTTTTTCAAAAAACGTGAACCAGTCCTCTGAAAGTTGTAAACTTTAACTTTTATATAACTGCATATTTTATTGTATTGAAATAACTAATCATATTTCTACAATTTTCATACAGGTTATATCTGAAGAGTCTGACATTAGACCAGTCAGTTTTCGATTCATAGACAATGTTAATTCATATAATAAGGAAGTGGAAAAATTAATTAAAAGTGACAGGTCAGTGCCATTTAATAGAGTGTCTGTTTGGGTTGACCCTCTAGATGCTACTCAAGAATATAAAGGTAAGTTTATTTATATTATTAATGAAGCCATTGCAAGTTTTACTAAACATATGAGAGCATGAAATGCACACTGGAGTACTTTTCATGAATCACTAATGCATTTCATTAAGTATGCTGGTGTGATGCATTACATTTCATGCCCTCATGCATTTCAAAAAATGGCAATTTATTTGTAAGGTTTTAGGTCACCTGAGCTGAAAACTCAAGTAAGCTGTTCTGGTCACCTTTTGTTGGTTGTTTGTCTGTCCATCCAACTGTCTGTACATGAACGTTTCACATTTTCATCATCTTTTCCAGAACCACTGGGCCAGTTTCAATCAGGCTTGGTACAAATAGGTGAAGGGGATTCAATTTTAAACAAATGAAGGGCCAGGTCCCCTTCAAGGGGAGATAATCATAATACAAAAATCGGGTAGGGTCATTTGAAGAATCACTGGGCCAGAAAAGTTGAAATTTTCATGGCAGCTTCCAGACATAGTGCAGATTCAAGTTTGTTAAAATCATGGTTCTTGGGGTAGGGCAGAGTCACAATAGGGGATCAAAGTTTTACATTGAAATATATATAAGTAAAATCTTGTAAAATATCTTATGAAGAACCACTGGGCCAGAAAAGTTAATATTTACATGAAATCTTTCTGACCTAGTGGAGATTCAAAGTTTTTCAAATCATGGCCCCCAGGGTAGGGTGGAGCCACAATAGGGGATCAAAGTTTTACATCCAAATATATGAGGAAAATTTTTCTTCTCAAGAATCACTGGGCCAGAAAAGTGAAAGTTTACATGAAAGCTTCCTGGCATTTTACAGATTCAAGTTTGTTCAAATCCTGACCCCTGGGTTTTGGATGGGGCCACAATAGGGGATCAAAGTTTTACATGCGAATATATAGGGAAAATATATAACAATCTTCTTCTCAAAAACCACTGGGTCAGATAGTGGAAATTTGCATTAAAGCTTCCTGACATAGTATAGATCCAAGATCTGGCAAATCATGTTTTCCAGGGGTAAGGTAAGGCCACATTAAGGGATCAGAGTTTTACATGTGAATGTGTGGGGAAAATATTTAACGTTCTTCTTAAAAACCACCGTTTCAGAAAAGTGAAAATTTACATGAAAACTTCCAGACATGAGAGTAGATCTTTGTGATACAATCATATTTGCTCTTGTGGCCTTGGCCTACATTAAAAATAACCTGACCTAATAAATACTTTGAACTATCTAAGGTAGAGCTTTCATATTTTGTATAAGGCAAGACCTTTTTATACTGTGGTGTTTGACATTGTGATGGTGACCTGGAAGTTTGACCTACTTTTAATAAAAATCTGACCTATTCAATATCCCCTGAAGTACTGAGGATAGAGCTTTCATGTTCTTTACATGAATTTCTTATCACAATATCTTTCATATAATATGATGATTTATGACCTTTTGACCTTGGTCTTATCCAGAACAACAAGGTCATGTTAGACATAATGGTGTTGAGGTATCTGTGTGTTATGCAAATTTATTTGCAGTTATGATGTGATCTTTTGGGGTTAGATTGGGGCCACAATATGGGGTCAAAATTTTTCGTGGGAATAAAGATTGATAAAAATCTCTTGAAAACACAGCAGCTTAACAACAGCAGGACCAAGGTTACTCAGGTCAGCGATGTGGCCTATGGGCATTTTTAAATTTTTACATTACATTTTATTTTCACATTGTTTCATTTATCATATTTACTTATTTTTATTATTGCATAACCAATAAAATAAGTTTTAAAAAAGAATTTAAAAAATGACTTCACACATTCCTTGTGAAAAGTAGGTTTACTAGTATATTGAATTGCATATGATGTTTACATTCCAAATCATCAGTAATCAAGCATTGTATTATGCATTGCAGTTTGTTATGTTTTTACCACTACAAAGTAAACTTACCTTTTTATGAACTTGTATATAGGTAACTTATTATGCAAGAGAGCTTTTATTTTCACATTGAAAGTATCTCACAAAATTACACTTGCAAAAGAAATATTACAATATTCACAATATGCAAAAACATATATACTAAAGACATAAATGATAATTACAGCATGTAATACAGTTCAACGTGACATTAATCACATATCATATTACAGAGAATTTAACGAAGTATGTGACCGTGATGATATGTGTAGCTGTCAATGGGCAGCCGACCATTGGAGTCATCCACAAACCATTCGAGAAAAAAACAGGTAACAGCATGAGTGATCTGGAATATATTAGATTATTATCTGTCAAGTTCTTCCATCTCTTTTAAATATGCCTATACAGATTTTACTCAACTTTTGATCATTTGAAAAAAAATCTAAGCATTGCTACAGTGGATTTGTACAGGAAGACTATGAGTTTGTGAAAATTTCACAAAATTTTCATGTATGTTCGTGTTTACTGTAGAATGTAAAATGTAATTAAATATGTCCATCAACTTGTAGGGTGTTTTGACTTTGATATTTTAGCTAGAAATTGCTTTCTACTGGGTATGTTAAAAGGCATCAGTTCCAACTGAAAATTAGCATAGCTAACAACAATTTGTAAAACTTTATTAGGTAGGCTTAACATTGCTTGACAAGCATTACAGGACAGTAAACTTAATTTAAAATTTTTAGCTATGCTTAGAAAGTTGATTCTCCATTTTGGGAAAATTTATGTACTTTACAAGAGTGGGACTAATTTTTTACCTTAGTTTCAGAGAATCTGGATCCCAGCATTGCGATAGACATTCTGCTGTACTGAAGTGCTCTTCACTGGTAGACGTGGATCAGTCCTTCTAAATTTATATTGATGCTTATATGTATTTCATGTTGCAGTGTGGGCTTGGGTGGGTGTTGGACATTCCTCTAATCTCCAAAATGTCCAAAACAGTCGGGGAGAAGGTGATCCCCACAACATCATCATATCACGCTCCCACACAGGGGATGTGGCTGACAGTGTTCGCAAAAGTTTGGGAAATAATACCCATATTATTTTTGCAGGAGGGGCAGGTAAGTCACAAAAGTGGCACCACACACACACACAAAATTATGAAGGCCAGGGGACATAAATCTGAGATGAATTCCATTCTTTCTATTGAAAATATGGAGTGACATCTTAACTGAGATCAATTCATTTTATTATTGTCATCCAGGGGATGAAGCTCAGTTTCAGATGTGTTTAAGGGATGGGTAGAGCTGGTGCAGAAACTGTGTCATTTCTTTAAAAAGATTTCTTTTTTATTCTTGGAAATGAACTAATCAAATTGAGAACATTGTAAATGAGGAGAGAAGCATTAAAAAAGTTGTGAAATTGATCATAATCGAGAGACACAATTCAAACACTTTTGCAAGTTTTATATTATGGTTACATATATTCAAATAGGGGCCTCCGTGGCCAAGTGGTGAGAGCATTGGGCTCAAAATCACAAAGCCTCTCACCTCTGTCGGCGTGTTCGAATCTCGGCCGCGGCGTTATGTGAGCAAGTTTGCCAGTTTACTTGCGGTAGGTCGGTGGTCTCTTCTCAGGTACATTGTGTCTGGGTTCTCTCCTCCACCAACAAAAACTGGACGCCACCAGATAACTGAAAAATTGTTGAGTGTGGCGGAAAGCAATAAATAATCAATCAATCATATTCAAATATGTAAGATACAATCCAATTCACCCATATATTTATATGTAATTATAAGAACTAATAAGATATCATTTCTAAAACTTTATTGGAATGTGAAATGCAATTAGTACTCTTCAGGCAAAATAGAATTTGGTCACATGACTAACTGGGTATCACATCCCAATAAAATCATTGAAATATTAACTTTCTTGTAAGAGTGCAACTCCTGTCTATGTTAAGTGAGGCAAAACAATTGTTAAAGTGTTATATTTTCAGGTTTCAAAACACTAGAAGTTATAGAAGGGAGAGCTGATGCTTATGTACATACTACAAGAATAAAGAAGTGGGATATATGTGCTGGAAATGCCATTTTATCTGCATTTCATGGGAAAATGACTACTTTAGAAGGGGCATTCATAGACTACTCTTCTCGAAAAGAAGTGAGAAATAACGATGGTTTGTTAGCAACTCTTTTTGATCATTACAAATATTTAGAACAACATGTTGCCAGACCAATGGAGCATAACAAAGAGGTCAGGTAGTGGAAGATATAACCTGAGGTAGTGGAAGATATAACCTGAGGTAGTGGAAGTTGAACCTGAGGTAGTGGAAGATATAACCTGAGGTAGTGGAAGATATAACCTGAGGTAGTGGAAGTCTTTAAAGTTAGCATTAAAAGGTACAGCATTAGGAAACAGGCCATTCATCTTTATCACAAGTGTACATGTGTCAGTTTAAATGTGTGTGAAAGTATGTGTAATGAGACATGTATAGTCTATAGAGTATTGAGAAGCCTTATATTGAAAGGATTTGATGTATATAATGATTATGTCATGACAAATCACAGCAAAACATTAGATGCAAAACTGTAGCCCTTTTGGAGAAAATTGGGATATATATGTACCAGAGAGCAACCAAATTCACCTCTTATAAAAACTTCTGCACATGATAGAAGTTTTACATTTCTGTATTCTTGTATTGTTGTCTCAAAAAAAATTTTTTTTTCTTAAAAATCATATTATTTTTCCTTCTATATTTGTGTCAAAACATATCTTTATCATTTATTAAATTCTTTTATTTGTTAGCAAAGTAAATCTCGTTTTCCTCAGAGCTACAGTTTTTCAGCTATGGTAGGCAAAATAAATGATCCTCAGGGAACAAAGTAGACAGTAGCTTGAGTAAAGTGTTGTGATTTCTTTTGTATTGGAAACTTTAGTTTGGTTTCATTTAGAATTGTTTTGAAGATTTTCGTAATTTCCATTGCCAAATTTGAAGTTAAACATGTATCACTGCAACCAACAGTTTTAAACTTTCCTTTTTAAATCTGCAAAATTCTATGTTCACCAAAAATAGTCTATAAACAGCTTTACAGAATTTTTCAGATTTTGTATGCATAGAAAATTCTGTTATTTATGAAGAAAGGTTGATTTTAGACAATCAAGCAAAAGTTTGTAAGATTCTGATTGAATGAATGATTGATACTATTGTGTGTTTAATCTATTTGTACATTGTTTATGGATCTGCAGCCCAGAGTGATTGTAAAAATGGTGTCCAATATTTACTATATCAGTATTTACCAATATTTATATACAATATATTGAAAGATATTGTTGTATCCATGACAACAAAGTTGGAGGATGGGGATGGGAGTTCTACATTGGATTCATATTGTTAGTCTCTTTAAACAATGGTTTCCAGACTCCTAAAAAAATAATTGCCTGTCCAAATAGATTATTAAATCTCCCTATGAAACGAGGATGTGTTGGATTGATAATGGGGTCAAAAGGTCAAAGATCTAACTCAAAGGTCCCCATCATATTGATATGGTTTTCATACTTAAATTCCCTTTATGTTCAGAGTAAAAGAACTTCACACAGAGACTCTTCATGAGATGAAAACAGTTAAGCTGATTTTGGAATAAAAAAAAATTCAAAGGTCAATCTCACAACACTAGAAATGTAAAGATGGTTTTCAGTCTCAAACTGAGTTTACTTTACATCTAGAGGCTCAACATTTTATCACCTACCCCATCCCCCTTATCACCTACCCCACCCCCATCCCCCTCAATGAGTTAAAGATGTACTCTATTGGTTTGGGGATCAAAGGTCAATCTTTGGAGAACCAAGAGGTAAGAGATAGGATTAGGGTTTTTGAATTGTAAGTGAATGAAGTCATGAAACTCAAAGGAATCAAGATGTGACAATTAAATGTTCAGATATGCAGCATTTAGATAAAACATTCTGGTATATACAAGTTATAATGTGCTCTGTGGGGATATTTATAATGCTAGAACAGCTCTTACACTTGCATATAAACATAAGGATTTAAGACATCAATTAGTTGGGTATGATTGATTTCTGGAATAGAGAGTTAATGAAATCACTATTCTTTATATTTTTTGATGTTTCTGTTATGAAATTGTTTGATGTTTCTGTTATGAAATGTGTCACTTTAAATACACATATACTGGTACATTTTTCTTGTTGCTGTAGAGCATGATATCTTTGCTTAACCTGGCAATCTTTATATTAAGGTCACTTGTTAAAGAGGAGAGAATGGAGGTCAAGGTCACAAAGTAACATCAATGTTTTGCAGGAATGGTTTTTGGATAACATTTCTATCATCCTTTAAACTTTAAAGTTTTACTTGAAGGCCAGGAGTTAATCATTGCATTGCAGCCAATCCAGATTAAAGAAATAATTTGATTTTTTTTTTTCTAAATTCATGTGAACGTATGTTAAATCTTGGGACTTTTCATCCATGAGTTGGTGTAAGTGTTCACTTTCAAGGAGAAAACCAAGTCTTAGACAGGTAAAAACGCGATGGTTTTCTTTGTGGGTTTTTTTTTTTTATCATAAACATGTATCTGTATTGTAAAGGGGTCAGGTACATGTCCTAATATCTTCCGATTAGATAAAACAACTAGAAAATAATGCACTTTATCTTCTGATTAGATAAATCAACTAGAAAATAATAGACTTCATCTTCTGATTAGATAAATCAACCAGAAAATAATACACTTTAGCTTTTGAAAACATATATTCATTGTGGTCTAACTCTTTTTTACTTTACAACTTTCACTGTGTACACTGAAGAATTTTGTCTGGTACATGTGTATTTCATTTTAGTTATTACTATTCCCTTTCAAATTTAACAAACTTTTATCATATTTTATATCAGTGGGTTCATGCATCAAAATCAATATAACAAATGTGATCTTGTCTTTTGTTCTTTTGACCCTAAAATCTATATTTGAAGTTTTCTGTTCTTCCATTTATATATTTATTATCTACATGCAGGTACTATATCATTTGTTTGATATGTATACACAACTTTGCTCCAGCACCTGTGGTGCATTTGTGATTTTTAAAGATTATTTTGTTTTAATGAATTTTTTGTTATGGTATATTTGCAAAATTATGGTCAAATAATTACTTGATTATATAAATATTCAATTATACACAATAATGAAAGTAGAAATTCAGTTCATACAGAATTGTCTGTTGAAGTTCACAAAACTAATCAATATAAAGTAATTATATAGAATATTACAGGTAAACAAAAAATTACAAAGGTTTTGTATTGTTTATTACAATATTTTAAATTCTTTTCAGTACAGATACACATCTCACAAACTAACTGGATGTATAAATTTATGATGAACATGGTGGTCTTCACCAAAATTTTTTGATATGTGACACCATGGTTGGAGACTCATGCCAGAGCATGTATGCCCAGTCTAGAGTGTCTGAACAGTGGGCACTGCAGAATAGTACATTTCCTTTTCTTACATGCAAAGCGTCAATAACACACTATGTTCTTTGTAAATACTGTGGAATCATTAATGTTCCTGGGGGCCAATTTCGTGGGTACCTAAATATTTACTAGTTCCTGGAGATGTAATTTCGAGGGTTAGTGTTATTTTGAATATGTACAACATTATACTATAGAAACTATTGCAAAGAATAACTGGTTCATGGGGATGTAAATTTCTTGGTAAAAGGTATTCACGCAATCCACAAACACTGAGCCCCCACGAACAATAATGATTCAACAGTAATTTTAAAATGTTTGTATAGTTATATTGTTTAGAGTTATTTTCATTTACATTATAGAGGTACAAGGTGCTAGATTTTGTTGTTGGATTTATGTGTATTATATGTTGCAGGATGATTGATAGGCTTTAATAGTATGCAGTTAATTATACTAGTCATAAGGGAATATTGTGGTTAACATGATATCTGTATATTCTACTTTAAGACATGTGACCTAGGACTTGAGGTAATAATTGATGCGTACTTTTTCAATGTCCGAAATATTTTCAACATGTGAATATTTGAACCCACCCTCTGATGTTATGTAGTGTACTACTTGAACAATAGATTGCAAAAGTATACTTTGATTTATAAAAATATTGAATAATGTTTCTTTGGAGCCTTTACCAGGTTCAAGACTGTATGCATCTTTTAGCTAAGTAATTATACACATGTATAATGAACAAATATTGAACATATTTTAAATCTCTAGCATTTGTATTTGATTTTTCTCACTATTTGTGTGTTACTTTTTGAGGTAAAGGTAATGATATTAATGAAGAATAATTTTGGCCAAATTTATATATTTTTTTTTAAATTGGCCATTCTCACGAAAGTGATTTTACTGGGATGAATGCATGTGCACTTCTTAATTAATGCAGGCTGTATTTTTTTTTTCTAGTAACCACTGAAAATCAGTAACTTATTGTATGCAATTAACAGTCTTCTTGTACACAGTATTTTTAAACCCCTGGAATCAAAGATTCGGGGGCATCTAGTTTTTGGCCAGTCCATCTGTTGCTGTGGCAAAAAAAAACCAAAAACACCTTAACCTTGGACATATCTCTTACACCATAAGAGGTAGACCTTTCATATATTTTATGTTTATTTCTTTTGACAAGACCTTTCCATTGACACCAAAATCTTTGACCTGGTGACTTTAGCAATGACCTTTGACCTACTTTTAATAATTCAAATATAAGCCCTATTTCAAGTCATAAGAGGTACTATTTTCATTTTAAGCTTTTTTAGAAGACCTTTCCAATGATACCAGATTTGTTGACCTTGTGACCTTAACATTAATCAGTGACCTAGTTTTTGGAAATTTTCTTTAAAAAAAAATTACAATGTCTTACAGTTCCATTTGTTGTAGTCCAGGGGCATTGGTGTTTCACAAACACATCTTGTTTTTTGTTTTATTTTGGGGTTTTTTCAGAGCCCATGGGATGTGTATTTTACATTCCACTTTTGAGTGAACATTGAAATAAATGTTTATTATGTTCATCTATATTAGTTCATTTTGATTAGTGAACCTTTCTGCTTGAAGTTTGCCAATCATCTGTTTGTCTTTCACTTTTTTATGACCGGACCATTTTCATGGAAACCTTGATACATCTAAAGTAAAGGACTTTTTGAGTAAAGAGCCACACACCATTCCAAAAGACAATAATTTTAGAAAATGATAAAGATCAACCCATGACATGACTACCAGTCATTGTGGGGCCATAATAGGGGTCAAATTTAAACTTAATTTATTAAGGATCAGTCCACCAAAAATTTTTGGGGGGACAAATTATTGGTGAAGATATTTTTTCAAGTAATATTCTGTTAAGGAAGGCTTTAAACTTTTGGTTTGAAAATAAATATTTCTGCGAAGAGATATATATTAAGCCATTTTGAATCCACAATAACTTGAAAAAATTAATCTTTTGCTTGGTTAAATTTGATATGGCATTTTAAATTCTTTTTAGAAAAAAAATTATCGATCTTGTGAATAATTTTTTTCAGCTGTAGTGTGATGTTGCAGTTGTCCCTTTTCTTTTTTCAGTAAAAATAAAAATATTTTACCAGAATTCTTCATATTGTGAAAAGATGGCATATTTATTTTTCCAACATATTAAGCTTTGATGATTATTTCCATCTTTATATTCGGGGCCTCTGTGGCCGAGTGGTTAGAGCATTGCGCTCAAAATCACAAGGCCTCTCACCTCTAGTCGGCACAGATTCGATTCTTGCTCGATATATGTGAGAAAGTTTGCCAGTTTTCTTTCACAAGGTCGGTGGTCTCTTCCCAGGTACATTGTATCTGGGTTCTCTCCTCCACCAAAAAAACTGGACACCACCAGATAACTGAAAAATTGTTGAGAGTGGTGGAAAACAACAAACAATCAATCCATCTTTATACAATTATTCATGTATTTGTCATTTTAACGCAATATTCTAAAAATTATCCAAATTGAAATTTAAGTTATCTCTCTTTTTACTACATTGATCAGATCCAGTGGTTTTCATCCAGTCTGGGCAGTATGAGATGTTGGATCCACCCATATACTTGTATACATATATGTATGCAAGTGGAACTACCATTCATTATATAAAAGGCAGATAACATTGTTTTGACTTTTTGTTTGGAAATTGACTTTTTCACCAAATTGTGAAAGAAAATGAGTTACATGTTTGGTTATGGGTTTTTATTTTGAATGACATACAAGGTGATAGGCAAAAAGGTATATATATGTTTGGTTTGAATATTTGCCTTTTCTAAGAAGAAAAATATAATTTATTAAATAAAAAGACAGGTTAACTAGGGACATATGATAATATGTCTGTAGGTTAGCTATTTTCTCTGCAAACATGAAACATTTTGACATCAGTTATCTTTATAAAGAAATTTATATTATTCTGAATCATTGTGTGTTACATCATTTACATCTACAGAACTTCACTTAAAATTGATTATTCTTTTTTAAAGATTACTAGTATTTAAAAATCAGTCATTATTTAAAATCTGAATGGCTCTTTGGTGGACTGCTACTTAAATATCTTCATTCAAAGAACAATATTTCCGCAATTTCCCATTTGAGTATGAAAACATTTATATGTAGTGTTTGATCCTCACCCCCACTCTCCATCCAGGTCATGATAGGGTTATACATGCAGTAGTGAAAGAAAGTTTTTAAGACGAATTTGTTGGAAAATATCTTGTAATGTTTTTTTCAAGAATAAAATGGCTATAAGATGCCATTTTTAAGTAGATTCATGTTCAAATTGATGGATTCAGAGATGATTGTTAGGTCACAACTTGGCCTTTGATGGGTGTAAAATTTTACAAAGGAATGTAATAGAAAAAAATTTATAATTCATTACATTAATTATGGGCGTATTGGTTTGCGCAAGTCATTGTGTTAGAAGACAGGTTTTCTTTTCCCAAAATCTTGAGAACAATCTGACAATCATCAAACTTAATATACAGGGTGGCTATGAGTAGTAGATGACCCCTATTGAGGTCATGGCAGTCAAAGGTCATTGGATAAAACCAAGTTTTGTCCATTCAATATTTTTGGAACCCATCACTTGTTAAACGTTATATTTAATGCACAAGTTGGCTATGATTAATAGACAGGTTCAAAGATGAAAGGTCACAAGGCTTTTTAGCATGCGTATAGTAATTATTGTTGACTAATAACTCAAGAAACCCTTGTTCCGATAGTCATCAAACCTAATAGGCAGCTTGTTTATGACTTGTAAAGGAGCCTTACTAACTTTCAGCATACATACAGCAATAAATCTTGCCCATAACTAGAGAATCCTTTGTACAATGGTTTTATCATAAGCAGGTTCATCACAGAGAGGATATGATCTCTGTTGATTTGCAGATGAAAAGGTCAAAGGTCTTACTAACTTGCATACAACTGTTCAACTGATAAATAGAGAACCATTTACCAAATGGTTTTCAAACTTGAAGGCTTGGATATTACAGGTTAAAAGGTCACTTAAGTTTCCTAAACATGAATTTTAATCCTAAATATGTCTCTTTTTCAGTTTAGTATGCATGTATTCCCCTTTAGTGTTAGTTGAACTTGTTATGTTTTCACACTATACCGAGAGAGAGCAAAATGGTGCCAAAAAAAGAGTCTACATTATGCCATAGATGTTGCTGTGTTCAGTCCAGTTCCCCTCTGGCCAAACAATGTTCTATAATTAGGATAAAAAAATTTATATATGGATATTGGGGAGGGTTTAAGAATATTCTGAAGAACAATTGCAACAATTTATCAAATTAATGAGAAGATATTCTTTGTACTATAAATTGAAGACAATTTACGATTTGTTGAATCATATTCTCAAGTCTTCTGGGTCCTAAGTTTATTTGTTGTGTGGATTGGTGTTCAAGTTGTGATCTTCAACCTGAATAGTTTATTTCTGCTAGGGTAAGGCATCTTAGATGAGTGTTACGCCCATTAATTTTATTGTACAACTCTGATTTTTTCTAAAAAGATTTCAACCTTTTTTTAGTGATAATGGTTTTGCATTTCCAAGTAGTGAATGTACCAGTTTATTACAGATATTGTAGGTGCTAGATCATGTTAAAACATTTTCATTATATAAATAGCTGTTTCAGATTCTATGCAAATTTATAGTTTATATTAGAATGCTTATTTCTATTTAGATTTTCTGATTGTTTTTAAAATACGCCATACATATATTTTATTATTTTTGCAGGATAAGGTATGTGAATTCTCTACTACATAGTATCTGTAAAATAGAATTACAGTACAAAAACATCATAACTAGTTTATCTTTGTACAGTGTATAAATAGTCTGATGGGATTGCCTTTCCTTTTTATTATGGTATAAAGTGTATACACGTATGCGTTTGAATATGCAGACTCTGCATTGGTGAACAAAATCATTTTTTTTTTATTCATTGTTTTTTTTTCATGTTTATTTCTTGTCAGATGTTGACTGTACTTTATTGTTTTAATGAAAAAAATAAAAAAGAATAAATCAACAGTATTTATATAGTTGTAAAACAAGTGGATTGCACAGGTGTGCTGCTCAACAGTTTTCCATGTGCTTCAAAATACCAAAAGTTTGCATTATAACATCTGTACTGTTGTGAAATGGGTGTAAATTCACAAAGCAAACAGAGCAGTTGGTTAATATGTAAATATGATTTATATCATTAAAATATTCATTAAAGAAATAAATTTAAATTTTGAAAGCATACATGACGGCATAAACTGTGATGCTTTCAGCTGTCATACTTCATGAAAGCGTGTATGCTGGTGTGAAGTATTCTTGTTCATACCCTCGTGTATTTTCAAAAATGAAATTTATTATATTTATTAAGATTCATATGCACATCCTTCACATTCATGGGGAAATGGTTGTCATTTCAATTGGTAAAGATATCAGAGGTACAAACATTGGGAATGTAAATATTTTGATATATGCATGTACATAACATGATGTATAATACGCATCTACAGCATACAAATCCTGCTGATCATGCATGTATATGTACTATTATTAAACTACGTCGGGCTGGTCATTCCACGCGTTGAGCCCGCTCTCTTTTGAGGACATCGGGCTGTTAAGACTGCTGTTAAAAAACTTAGGAGCTGTTAATTTCTTTTCGTCTTTTGACGTTTTATTTTTGTCTTCTTTTACATTATTCCGATTTTTAATCAGAGGCTCGGGCGTCCAGGCGAATGAAAACTCAGAATTAGCATCTTCTTCACCGTAGTCACTGAACGAATCGTACATCGAGACAATTTCCTCGGAATCATTAGATGTGGCTGTGTGCGCCTCCGATGTGGAGTTGCTTATTTTTTGTGTCAGATTAGGTTTGCCTTCCGCTTGTTTTGAAAGCTGACTGTGCTGTTTTGGGATTGTAAAGGCAATTTTTATACCGGACAAAAAGTCGTCACCTTCATTTTGGCAAATATGCAATGCTTCCATACAATTTTCTGAATTTTTCAATATTGCGTCATTCAAACAAATTTTAAATCGAATGGGACTTTTGCATTGAAGCTCCAGGAGCGTTGCAGTAGGGACGTTTAGCGTCGCTGCCAACACGGACTGTTCTTCTACGACGCAGACGCATTTCATGACGCTGGAATAAGTGGACGCTAAGATAGGCAATTCACCGAAAGTATGTCGAATCAACAGAGGGAACTGATCCTTCTTGTCGATAACATCTTCAGTCTTTAACAATCCTCTACCACTCTCTTCGCTTTCAAAAACCCTGTAGAAGCATCCTTTTTGCGTAACGTCAATTAAAATGCTCTCGTCCTTCTCGTCAGCACAGATGAGAATTCTGTCTGTAGGCAAAGTGCATCCGTCATTTCGAATTTCATCATACTTGGCCTTTACTTGAGCAATTTTTTTACGCTTCCCATCGTACATTCCTCTGACGGTCAAAATTTCTCCACTTTTCACGTGTCGTCTGACTACCCTGGGAGATTCATTGCCTATTGTCACCAAAGACAAACAGCTCAAACTTTTGGCAGAGAGGAACTGGTTGGCTTTGCTTTCAACTACAGATTCCAGCGTGGTATCGGGTGTTGTCTTCTCAGAAGGACTGTTTATTACTTGAAACCAGCCTACAAGTAAAATATGTGTATATATTTTACTCAAAACACTCTTCATTTTTTCTAGATATTCGCATGCATTTGAAGCATTTGAATCGTCTTTAAAATTAAACAATTACTGAATGTAAGGTCAGACGAGAACTTTAGTATTGCAGGAGTAGAAATCTTTCATAATATTTTTTTTTCTAATCGTGAAAACTGTTTATTTTCTTGAAAAGCGTTGTATTTCAAAGAAAAGATCTCGAGTTTATGGTAACATCTATTTTGATGACTTTAAAAAGGTTAAATAACCATTATACGAATAGAGAAGTGGACAGTTACCCTCGTAGTCCTCGGGGATGACGTACTGTGGGTGTATTTCCGTGATCTGTCGGGACGAGGCTTCCCTCTGGAGACAACTCACCCGAATTTTCCGGGTCCACTTTCTAGAATGAAGCAGTAAGGGTTCAGCCAGATCAAACCGAAACTCGCCATGCTCAACAGTGGGTGTTACGTCGCTACAACGCACGACAAGAGGAAGTTTAAAGTTATCCACGATATCACACAGTGTGTAACTCTGAGCACTCCACTGCATGTCCGAGAGGTCCACTCCATTGCTCTCTGTTCGTTTCAGGATATTGGTCAGTTTTCGTTTGAACATTCGGAAGAGTCTACATCTGTTCGTCAAAGTTCGTTTCACTGTTGACTTTTACTATCAACAATCTTCTTTGTGCAGTTGACGTCGTTTTAATTCACTTGATGAAATAAATCGGTCTTTCGAAACGCCTCGATGAGTCTGTATTTTTTTTTCCATGCATTTTAAAAATTTAGCATATGTGTACTACCCAACCGGTATCGATGTAAGAAATGATGTACACATCATATCACACACACTTTACCTTTTGTGTCACTACGTCAGGAATATCCACTAGGCATTTTATTTCAAGATACAATGGCGATAAGAATGAGAATGGTGACAATTATTTGACAATTTACTTGGGGGCAACGAGCTCTCGGGTTTTGGTTGGATTTATATGGGGAGTAAATAGGGTTATAATTTTGTGTATACTGATCAGTGATGTGTGTTAGTTTACACATTCTGTCGTTCTAACAAGTCATCCGGGCTGTTTACATTTTGAAGACAAAATCTTAGATCCGCCATCAGTGACGTTTCAGATGTTTGGGTTTCATAATTTTATTTTTCTGAGCAGTCCACTTCATTTATGACTTTTTAGAATATGGTATTAAACTTAAGCAAGATATGAAAACAACTGCATTTGAAGATTTTTAGGAAAGCACCGATTTAGTTGGGGCAACTCGCAGCCAGTTGTTTGCGGTAACCCCAACCTCACCCCTTCCTTTTAATTTTGAATAGTGTTTTTATTTCAATGAAATAAAGAAATCCCACAGAAAAACAGTTAAATTTCTTATAGATAATCTAAGAGAAACTAGACTTTGGAATGACCTGCCATTTATCATTGTGGCGTTTACTGTGATAAGTCTGTCGTATGTAGATTTTGTATGTAATTGCAATGTCCTTTAAATTGTTTTTCTGTCTTCGGTTGATCTTTAACTAAGTTCCAATTTGTTCATCACTGTGTGCACATAAATCAATTTGTAAGTGTTGTATACTTTTTATAATGAACTGATTTTGCATCCCTGTGTTATATAGAGCATTCTACAGTAAATGCAGGCTTCAGATCGTTATGTAATGATTGTACTATACATACAGACTTCAGATCGTTATATCATGTATTCAACATTGGATACAGGCATCAGATCGTTATATCATGTATTCAACATTGCATACAGGCTTCAGATCGTTATATCATGTATTCAACATTGGATACAGACTTCAGATCGTTATATCATGTATTCAACATTGGATACAGACTTCCGATCGTTATATCATGTATTCAACATTGGATACAGGCTTCAGATCGTTATATCATGTATTCAACATTGGATACAGGCATCAGATCGTTATATCATGTATTCAACATTGGGTTCAGGCATCATGTAGTTATATCATGTATTCAACATTGGATACAGGCATCAGATCGTTATATCATGTATTCAACATTGGATACAGACTTCAGATCGTTATATCATGTATTCAACATTGGATACAGACATCAGATCGTTATATCATGTATTCAACATTGGATACAGACTTCCGATCGTTATATCATGTATTCAACATTGGATACAGGCTTCAGATCGTTATATCATGTATTCAACATTGGATACAGGCATCAGATCGTTATATCATGTATTCAACATTGGGTTCAGGCATCATGTAGTTATATCATGTATTCAACATTGGATACAGGCATCAGATCGTTATATCATGTATTCAACATTGGGTACAGGCGTCAGATCGTGTATTTAACATTAGATACAGGCGTCAGATCGATATATCATGTATTTAACAATGGAAACAGGCTTCAGATCGTTATATCATGTATAATACAACATGTACATTAGATACAGGCTTCAGTTATTGTTCAGTACATGTGTGGGAGTGCGCGTGCGTGTTTGTGAGCTTTATCTAACGTCCCGATCCAACGGATTACGGATTTAAAAACACACAATGCTTGATATTCACAACTGTTTTTGATGCATTTTTTGTGCTTTCGGTCAAAAAGATAAAAACTATTTGTATGTTAAAACATACAAATACTGTCAACTCCTCGATAGAGAATAAAACGTGAAACAAAGTAGATTAGTCTAAGCACTCTTCAATCTGTTTCTCCATTTAGTCGCCTCTTACGAACATGGAGGGGGGTATGGGTCCCAAAGATCTAATAACTGAATAAACATCTCACCTATTTACCCACCTCATATTTTCTTTTTCCCCCTTATATCCATTGTGCAAGCTGTGTGTACTACCTTTTCTTAACCGTTTAATTTTTTTTCAGCAACTGTTTGGCAATGTTCCCAGATTACCGCATATATCCAAATAGACAAATATTTCAATTTTTTTTTTTCATGTTATTACTATTTTATCGACGAAATCGCTTTCATTACTATTATAGGAAATCTTTCAAAAAACATGGTTTTTCTATACATACGATTTTTCCGACCTACGGGATTATGTCCAGTAAAATTAAATTATTTAATTGTATTCAGGATTGTAATCTTGGAAGCATTATGCAACAGCAATACATTAATGTAATAGTATGACCTGAATAGGCCCCGAATTCTTTTCATAATCTATTGAACCGGTTCATAAAAAGATCGCTGGCACAATCAGTGTTTACTGTCCCGTCGACAAACTGGAAAGACGAGGTTAGTGTTTTGCTCTTTCATATGGTATAATTTACTTAGCTATTTATATCTGGAGATTGGAAAGAATTTACTTGGCATGTTCATGGAACATTGATAGACCTGGTTTTTAAACAAGACATCGATCCGACCGGGACACTTGAAAGAAGTGTGGCTAGTGGAGCGAAGCTGTTAGACGTGGGTAGTCTGTTTGCTATTTCTAAATTCTATAAATGCTTTCCATTTTCCGGTAAGCATGATGAACGGATCCACACACAGTCGGACCAATTCCTGGAGAGAAAAGAATAATAATGATTCCGGGGATGGACAGTCCAGAGCGCAGTGGAGTACACAGTCCTTTGCCGCGGAGGACATTGTCCAGCAGTTCGCGCTGCCACAGATTGTGAAATGTAATCAGCAGGCCATTTTGGTCAAACGAGATGTTCCACTACCAATCAATCTGGCACAACCAATACTGCTCCACGACAAACGAACGATCCGGAAGCTCTTGGCGAGGAACGTGGTTCTGAATCCTGCTACACAGCGTTATGCTGAAAATGACGAAACTGTCGTCATCCCCTCCGACTATGACGGTAGGTGTTCATATGATTACATTATGATTTATTTTCATTTCAAATATTTACGTCGTCCTTGTACGACGGGATATTTCGCTGGAAATTTTTCTCTGTAATTAATAGAGGATTAACCTAATAATGTATTTAAAATTCAACCTGTCAACAATGTGAAACCAGCATACAAATATATTGAGTGCAATCAATTCTCCGCCTTCTAATGGAAATAAGCGTTGTTTACTTTCTAATAGGCTTATTGTATTTCAAGTATTTTAAAATATATTTTTATAATGTTTCAAATATTTGAAAATATACCACCAGATGGTTGTTACTCAAAACGCTCATTAAAATAGTGACAATTCAAAAGCACCTCTATCTCTTTTCTTCTGAGAACATAAATGTGGATACCGGTATTTATTTAAACCAGTTGAATGCGTTTATTCAGTGGCTTTCATCTGTAGCTTCCTAAGGAGAGACAGTGTTACAGCGAAGACATTGTGATACTGCCCCTTTGTCGTTAAAACCTGTTTCGCAACATCGCTTAGTTTAATGATGAACGTTAGTGTACATATACTAAAATGATAAAGATATATATGAAATCATGTTTCATTTTGAAATCAACTTTGAAATTTGCAATCTTATTTTGTGCGAAATTATAACACTTATAAACAAATGGTATATTTGCCAACTACGCAAGTCAGTGCATAAACAAAACTCGAACTGAATAACTTTTGGCTCACCGGGACGAACGTCGGCGTCATACTTTTGGGGAAAACTTTTAACTTTGGTTATATCTTTTGATTTGAACATCTTTTATTGCATAGATCTTGTAATAAAAGGATTAGGCACAAGTTCTTAAAACTTAGAACGCCCTCTCCTATGATAATCAATTATGCAAAATAATGTTCAAGAAATGAAACACAATGGTATCAAAGGTCAAAGTATGATTAGATTAATTGAACCAAGGGGGATAGAGCTTTGATATTTTATACACAGGTTCTTCACGATCAGGCCTTTCATTCCCCTGACCAAAACTTTCTATCGTTCCAAGACTTTTGACCGAGTAACCTTGACCTTGGATTTTGACCTACTTTTCTGAAACTTTCTTCTTCTATTCTGGGGTTGAATTCATCTTTGAGTGTTTTAAACTCTGACCCAGGTAAAAACATTGGCTTTATCGTTTGAACCAAGTGGGATAGGACAGTACTATTTCAAATATATATTCCTCGTGACCAGCCTTTATGTTACCAAGACTTCTGACCTACTTTAACCATAGTTATTTTTTTTAACTTATGGAGATTGTATAAGCAGATTCACGCGTCCGGGCGAGCTATGTTGTCTTCTGATAACGTTTGTTTTAAATCGTGTACAGTCGATCATATTTAATATATATTTTTCCTGCTTCTGTAGTACTGTTTACATTGTCCGTAAAATGTAAAATAACGTTTTATACATTTCGTGGTCTGTTAGAATTCATTGGTGATTGGTAATATTACTTATTACGATAGTGATGGTTAAAAATGTTTACATTCACCTTCATATATGTACAAGCCAACGTCATTCTCATTCAATATTAATTTCGTGTCACTATCATGTGCAAGATAAAATAGGTTGTGGATGTTTAGAAAGATATAAAATGTTGATAGCAATTGCAATGCATTTCAAAACTAGCAAGATCATTATTTCGAGTTTCCACACGTCTAAAGAACATTACGTAGATGCTAATCAATGTTTATATGGATGTTCTTACCTATTTGAATAATTTCCACGGTAGTTTATTTCTTTTTAATGAAGTTTAATACATTTTTCTCTTATGTCTGTACATCTCTGTCTACTGTACGTATATTTCCATCTACTGTCTATACATCTCTACTTCCATTTATTTTCTGTACATCTCTATTTATTGTCTATATACTGTTTGTACATCTCTACTTCTTTCTACTACTTGTACATCTCTATATATTGTCTGTATATCAATATCTTTGTCTAATGTGTTTATATCTCTATCTACTGTCTATATCTTCATCTACTGTTTGTATGTCTAAATATTCCTGAAATGTTTGGTATGTCCAAATGTGGACTTGATCACTTGAATCCATATTCGTTTGACAAGAGTTTTAAATTACCCAGTAAACTCTTTTAGATTCCCTTAAGGCAGAATTTGTGGCAGTCAAAATATTTAAAAACACACATGGCAATTTTAACTATCTAATCCCAAAGACATATATTGTGCAATGAAAGTCCGTGTGAAGGTGTGCTAACACTTGAGACGTAACTCTAAAATCAATATTACATGGATATTAAAATGAAACAAATGGTTCAGTGTAAAAAAAAAATGAAATAAGAACTTAAAGTTTTCTGTAGATTTCTAAATATACCGGAGGAATTTATATTATCGCGAAAGAAATTATTCGCCTTTATGATTAGATTGAAATACATATTAAACTCATGATCAATAGTCCATCTGCGAATTCTTGGGTCTCGTGATTTGACGCCTACGAATCACTTCGCAATATTAAATACTCGCGTAAAATAAGGAATTTACAGTACTTGATGACCACAAACACAAAACAGTAACTTGAACCTTTTTTTTCTCTATCTGAAACGGAATATTAGTAACTTGACCGCTTCTTCGTTACAGGTCTCTTTCTCCGTTTGCAGTCCAGGACAGCTAAAGATCACACATGTCACAAAAGCATTGAGTCTCTGGCTAAATACAAAGTCAGGGCATTCCTAAACCTCAGCAAAATGACTGCTTTCCAAATCTCCAGGAATCCACAGTCTAACGACTATCTCCAAATAAACTACACCCCAGGAAATGTCTTCCTAGTGGATAAAGTATTCCAAGGGTCCGCCCGCGTCAAATCCGAGTCCATTCTTTCTCGGAAGTCTACACAAATTCAACAAATCAAGTATCTAAAATGTAAAGATGAAAAGGATGTGGATGTTCTAATTCCAATGACACAGCCGGGGGAGTTTATCGAAGCGCTCTCGAGTCCCACAGGTAATGGGCGGATGTCTGTGAATGCTGAGAGTCTTATTGCTACACAGAAGTTTCCCATCGTTATCCGCTTTATCAGCGGTAGAAACAGACCGCGTCTGACGTCATTTTCGGGGCTTTTCACACTTTTAGACTCTTTTGAAGAAACAACCCTGTTTGGTTGCATTCTTGACCCACACGGTTTCACAATGCTGGAACTTCCGGTTTCCTCACCTCTGACTTTTCAGTTAGCGCTCAATACGCATGATCTGTATTCACATCCTGTGGTGAAGAAAGCTTTGCGTTTATGTGACGCAAAAGGACACGCGTATTTCAGAGAATTGAAATATAAGTTTAAATTTGCTCAAAGAATTCTTCAAATAAGTGGAAGACGAATAGAGCCGGAAGACGAAAACGACCCCGGAGATCCACCTAGTGCTGCAAATTCTGCCAAGTTCGGAGTGACCACCACTTATATTTACCTGTAAATCTGTAGACATTGTATATTGAATTATGATAAAGTACACTTGTAAATAGTTCTGAAATATGATTTAAATGTATTATATACCTCTAGTATTACTGATAATGCTATACTCGTGCAATAATATTTGTGGATATACTATAGTGTTTACCCTTTTTGTAGTGTGGATTACACGAAGGGAAAAGTTGACATCTTTTTTTCAGTATTGGCATTCAGTATTGGAATAAACAGGATATATTCCACAATGTATATTTGATGTTACATGCAATGCCACGTACTAATTTTCAATAATAAAAAAAAGTTAATGCTTCAGAAATATTTTAGAGATTTTTTTTTTACTTTTTCATTTCTCTGGACTTTTATTTACTCAAGTTTAAAAGTTTGAGCAGGATTGAAGCACACATTAGGGTTTATATCGACCCATGATTTTCTATCGTTAGATAAATATTTAATAAAAGTATAATGTCGACAAGAGTAGTTTTGTGGTTAGCTGACAAGTTACCTCATGCAAGTCAGCGATACAAAGGATGGTTTGAACAAAGAGTCGGAGCTTACGACACTCATGACCAATATTGAACTTTTTCACATTCGCACGTTTGAAATTTGTACACCAAAACTCACGGTACCATGACATCTCCAAATTCCTTTAACAATGAACAAGTTGTGCGTGTATACAAAATGGCAAATGTCAAAATACATTTATACCCTTGGATTTTGTACGGGAAGATAACCTGTTGACAATGATCATTCTAACCGCCACGTTGTTGGAATCTTTACATGTAATTGGGTGAAAATTATCTAGTACATAGCGGCAGCCACGTAGTTGGAATCTTTACATGTAATTGGGTGAAAATTATCTAGTATATAGCGGCAGCCACGTAGTTGGAATCTTTACATGTAACTGGGTGAAAATTATCTAGTATATAGCGGCAGTCGGTAGTTCTACTCTGCTTAGAGGGTGATCTTCTGTTTTGATAGTTCTGCATCTGATCAATCAACCATATTCAAATTGAATAATTTGTAAACCATAACTTACATTCAGGGTATTTACGATATACAGTTCAATAATAGTGTAGTGTGTCTACTTTGTGATAAAAAAGGTTAAGAATCGAAGTCTGAGGATTGTTACCACCGGGTCGACAAATTTAGGACGACTCAAATTAAAGTGGACAAACCTTAAATTTTTCGAAATATGTATCAGAATTTTAATTATTTTGAAACCACTGAAAAAAAATTTTGCATACTCATAAATTTACTCTTCCAACCACCTCTACCCTCTCTTCCAAAATAAAAACCTACTAACTTATAGTTCAATCTTTTGTTCAATGAATCTTTAGAGAGGAATAAATTTTCAGACAAACTCCCATAAGATTTCACTCGCATCTTTCTATTTCAAATTGATCCCATACATTTTTTTGGGGGGGGGGGGGTGATTTTTAAATTTCAGTATATGACAACGCAAGAGAAAATCGATTTTATTTCTGAGAAAAGCAAATTGACAATCAAGGTTTCTTACCAAGTAGGTAGACATTAACATCGTATGACAATAGGGGTCTCCCACAGGTATTCTTTATTTAGATTTACACCCGCAGCAAAAGTACATCAATATTTTCTATACTCTACTATATTTTGGATGATATTTTTGATTTAAATAAGAGTGCAACTGGATAAAGTTGAGATACAGAGAAATATGTTAATCTCGGAGGATGTGATTTGATAGTTTTTACTTAGATTAATTCCCCTCTTTTAAATAACCCGAATCAATTCTCAACGCGTTGAAAATGGACTCGGATAGAATTTGCTAACCAGCCTAGGGGAAATGAACCGAATCAACGTTACATTTGGAAATTAACCCTATTTACATCTAAGAGATGAAAATTAATGTTTATATATCAAAGGAATGATATGTACAAGACAGCATGACAAAGTGACTGCCACTCTTTGATGTTAAAACTACTGCTACAGCCTACCATCAACTACCACACCTTCCTGTGCCTAGCCAGTGATTACAGCCACAGCCTACCATCAACTATCACACCTTCCTGTGCCTAGCCAGTGATTACAGCCACAGCCTACCATCAACTATCACACCTGCCTGTGCCTAGCCAGTGATCACAGCCACAGCCTACCATCAACTACCACACCTTGCTGTGACTAGCCAGTAGCCAGTGATTACAGCCACAGCCTACCATCAAACCTAACTACGAATACTGTCCAGTGATTACAGCCACAGCCTACCATCAACTATCACACCTTCCTGTGCCTAGCCAGTGATTACAGCCACAGCCTACCATCAAACCTAACTACGAATACTGTCCAGTAATTACTGTCACAGCCTACCATCAACTGCCTTACTGTGACTAACCAGTTGATTACTACCATATAATACTGTATCTGTCGACTACCGCTGTCTCCTGTCAACTATCACTTCTGAATGTGACTTATACCAATTACTACCACCCCCCACCATCAATTGCCGTACATGATTGTAATGCTTATAGCCTACAGTCACCTATCACCCTTGACTGTGTTCTAATTTCAGGCAAAGCCTACCGTTTACTGCCACTTCTGACTGTGCATGTCTACTAATTTCATATAAACATATGCCATACATATGCTAATGTATACCATAGCATATCATCAACTACTGCTTGTGACTTATGATAATTATTGTCACAACCTACTGTCAACTGACACACATCCCACTGTGACTGTCACATGATCTGGGTTTTGTGTATTTAAATACGTGTACTTTCAATGTGTATTTAAGGAATCCGGTGTATAATTATCCCCCCCCCCCTCTCTAACACACACACTTACACACACACACACACACACATCGGAGATTAGCGGGAACCTACAAATGGAGAATATACAATTCCCGATATAACACTGAATGCCATCAACATAGCGAATGACACTTTTTATAAAATAAGAATATAATTATTACTTAGGCATTAGGTACCTTGGAAATTGAATCCTATGGGGAATATAGAAGATAACTTTCTAAAGAGGATTATCAATCAAAAGCTACATATATAAAATCTGCACAAACAGAATAAATATATGTTCACTTGGCATAGTCTGACATAAGTCTCCCTTCTATCTACTAGGGTAGATTGATTGATTGATTCTATATCGTTTAACATCCCGCTCGAGAATCTTTCACTCATATGAAGACGTCACCATTGCCGGTGAAGGGCTCCAAAATTTAAGCCTATGCTCGGCGCTTATTAACCTGCTTCATTTACCGAATTAATTTTAAATTTGGAAATAAACCACTTTACATCTAAGAGATGAAAATTAATGTTGATATACCAAAGGAATGATATGAACAAGACAGCATGACAAAGTGAATGCCACTCTTTGATGTTAAAACTACTGCTACAGCCTACCATCAACTACCACACCTTCCTGTGACTAGCATTAATTCCTGCCACAGAGTACCATCAATTACCACACCTCACTGTGATTAGTCAGTAATGCAATCAGTGACCACACCTTACTGCGAATACTGTCCATTCAGGGGCGCAGCTTGAGATAATATTCTAGTGAGGCAAATTTATTGCGAATACTATCCATTCAGGGGCGTAGCTTGAGATAATATTCTAGTGAGGCAAATTTATTGCGACAGGGTCTGCCATGGATGGGGGTTCGGGGGGGGGGGGGGGGGGCAAAGCCTCTGGACGAGATTGATTGATTGATTGATTGGGGTTTTACGCCGTGTTGGCAATATTTCATCCATTTTACGGTGATTGAACAACTGAAACATGGTTGGTTAAGAAAACTGAAGTTTCCCTGACGGCCCTCAGTGAGCCTACTCTTTTTCGAAAATCAAGGAAACGATCTTTTACGTGCCAAGGGGGTTGTAATCCTTGACACGGGGCATCCTTTAACGTCCCATCCGACGGACTTAAAGGTTAAAAATCGTAAACAGGTAAAAATACATATCATTTTGTGTATATGAATAGGTTATATTATAAAGGATCAAATTATTCTGTAAAAGTCGCATTCTTGTAAATATTTTATAATAAGATGATAGTCAATATTTGTAAAAAGTTGATACATTGATTGCACATTATTAAAAAGTTTATTTCGTTTGGGTGTAAAATCACTACATTCCAAAATAATGTGTTGTATAGTTAATGGACAGTCACAAGATATACAGTCAGGTTGAAGTTCTCCGTTTAATAAATAAGAGTGTGTCAATTTTGAATGTCCGATGTGAGTTCTTGAAATAATAACTTCGTCCTGGCGTTTCATTACAATGTTACACGATTTGTTTACTTTGTTTTGAATAGAATACAGTTTACTTCTGTTACAGAAATCCCAATATATTTGCCAAAGATCATTTACATATAGTTTTATGTTATATTTCAAATCTGTGTAAGGAATTTTAAAATGTACATTATTATACTTTCATGTAAAATACTCCGATCTGATTGGCCGAGAAACATTTGTAAAAACATGCTATTCCCTCTGAGGACAGAAAGCCGCGCCCTCCAAGGTGATATTATCTAGCAACGGGAAGTATTACTTAACGACGGGAGATATTCTAAAAAATATCACATGCGTCAAATTTATGCGCGTACGGTTCGCCGTAGATTGCTAGAAGCCGGCATTACATTGATTCATTAAACGTCAACAGACGATAGCGACAACATGTTTGCCAACGTGAATGAGAATGATATACAAAGACTACTTGAAGAAAAGAACTCAAAAAGCACGCAAAGGACAGTGAAAAGGTCCGTGAACTTATTTCGGAAGTTTTTAGCATAGAGAAACAAAAGTTCGGAGTTTAAAAGTTATTCCAAGCAGGAGTTGAACGAAAGTTTGAGATTGTTTTATGTATCTATTCGGACTCAGACGGGTATCAGCTTAAAAGTAAGCTCGTTGAACAGCATTAAATATGGACTTTCAAAATTCTTAAAGGATATATGTATCACTGAGCATGATAAAACAGACATTCAGTATAATAAAACAAATAGTTCATGTAGTTGAGGGTAATATTGAAAATTTTCAATATTACCCTCAACTACATGAACTATTTATATAATATCGTTTTGTAGTGCATTCTTTGCCTCTTTGTCTGCTTTGTTGTTACCATGGATACCAATATGACTAGGAATCCAGCAGAACTCAACTATTTTATTTTGTTTAGTTAGAAGATAATACTGGTTTAAAATGTCTAAAATATATGGATGATCAATATTCATATTACTTATAGACTGTAGACAAGACAGGGAGTCTGAGAATATAGTGAAGTATTTGTCCTTAGAGATTTTAATGTACTCTAACGCAAGTTGGATAGCCTTTGCTTCGGCGGTAAAAATTGTTGCTTCATTTGGAAGTCGTGCTGAGAAAACATTGTTATTGATTACTGCAGCAGCAGCAACTTTATTTTGGTCTTTCGAACCGTCTGTATAAATATCAGTTGTAGAATGTTTAGATTGTTTTAGTTCGGATAACTTTTGTTTGAAAATAGCGGAATTTGTTTCAGATTTTTTATATTCAGAAAGTGAAGTGTCAACTTTGGGTTTTAGTAATTTCCATGGTGGTATTTCTGAAAGTGATGAGGTTTTATGATGTCCATAGGTAAGTCAGAATCATGTAAATGTTTTTTGACTCGGAGATAAATTGGTTTTATACAGGTCTTAGTTTTTTCATACAAATCTTCAAACTGTGGGTGGAAAACGCAGTTAAATGCAGGAATGTCATTGTTAGCTTTTAATTTAACAACGTATTGTAAGGTTAGTTTTATTCTACGTAGATCTAGAGGTGGTTCGTTTGCCTCAACATACAAACTATCTACAGGAGAGGTTCGAAAAGCTCCTGTGCACAGTCGAATTTGGGAGTTTTAGAATGTGAAAAAACTCATTGTCCGGAACAAGTTTCGGTTTTTTCACAATTCAGACCAGCATCTATTCACAGTATTCTTTTACAAATTTTTGAATTATAAGAAATTCAAAATTGAAAACACGATTGTCGTGTACTCAATTTTTGAATTCTTTATAATTCAAAAATTTGTATTCAACAGTATTTAATAAAATAAAACTTTTAACAGATTTGAGATGAAGCATATTTTTATTTTAATCGTTGTTTTACTTCAAAATTTTAATGGACCGATTCGGCGGTTGTTTTTTCTTTTTTTGAGTTTGCAAATTTCGTGAGAATATTGTCAACTGAGACCATTTGGTGCCTGTGAACAAAAAGTAAGGCAAGGCCAACCAGACGGTCCTCGGTCATTGTTGAACGTCCCCAATGTTTCAAGCGTCTCATTGCGGAGAAAGATCTCTCGCAAGGGACTGAACCAACTGGCATGGTGAGTAAAATGCGGAATATAACATGCAAATTGGGATAAAAGTCGGAGTCCGCCAACATAATAGCATTGCTCAGAGAGCTCCTTTCAGAACCATCATTAGGCGAATTTCCACAGAACGCTTTCCAGCGTTCAAATTCTTGATTTATGTCATCTCTGTCCAGTCAATCAATTTGGAACCTTTCCACAATATCTTCAAATCCATGTCAGGTAAGTGTGTTAATGCGGCCTAGGAGTTTAAAGGTAAGGAATGAAGGATGTATTTCATCAGAAAATCTGTTGTTGAGTTCGCTCAAACAATGCTCAACAAATGGCAGGTAAGTATTAATCCTGTAGTATTCTTCCGCAGTGTCTGTAAGGGCAGCATTTGCTCTGTGCCGCATCTGACCCGCTGTCCTTGGTTTCTGCAATTGGATGCCGATACTGTCAGCAATGGCTGTTGCCTTTGACCATATACAGCTCTGATGAACCTTCTCACTTCGCTGATCATTTATCACTTGCTTGCAATTCTGTGCATCCACAAAGGCTTTGTACATATCACAATGTGAACTCTGCAGAGCCAAAGTTAGGGGCTTCATATAACTCAGTATATGTTGAGCAACAACAATTGCAACAATAAATGTACTCTTTTCCATCATATATATAAATGCAGTGGCTTTTGTATGAGCATCGGGTACAGTGCTTTAATTTCTCACATCCTCGAGCGAAGATAATATGGCTGCATTCTTTCCAGTTACAACTGAAAGAGTATCAACTCTAGCTGACCATCTGGTTTCGCAAAGCTTGGGTAGGATGTTCACAGAAAACGACTGTTCGATGTTTTTATTGCTTTCAGTTACCTCGTTTTCAATATTGCCAATTAAAAAATCAGCTTCTTTTGCGCCTGGCAAGTGTCGTTTCATAATCGAAACTCTCTTCGGACTAGCTCCTAGAAACCATGTCAGCTGATTGACATCATCAAAGAGGTTCCTGATCGTAGGAATGTTCTTGCATGAAGAAGATATAACTAAATTGAGTGCATGTGCTCGACAGTGGTGGTACTCAGCAAGCGGTTGGACTTCTCGTATATGAGAACTGACACCAGATCTTGATTCAGATATAACACTTGCCCCATCATAGCCCTGTCCTCTGAGGTATCGTGTATCCCAGTTGCAGTCTTCAAGCTTTTGCAAAATTGCATTAGTTAGGGATTCTGCTCCAACTGAATTAAGTGGAACATACCCAATAAAGTCTTCGTTTACATCATTGTCCTCATTCACATACCTGATGCAGATTGCCATTTGCTCAATGTTTGATAAGTCTGCACATTCATCGGCCACAATAGAAAACCATTTCGCATTTCTCGCATTGGACAATATTGAGCTGAGCACTTTCTCTCCAGCTAACTCAATTAGTTCGTTTTGTATGTCAGGGCTGAGGTATTTTGCGTTGTAAGTTGCATTTTCAAGGTGAGCTTTTAGAACAGGTTTTTCTTTGGCCAGCCAATGCACAAAATAATCAAAATTTCCATCCTCTCGTTTGTTATTGTGTACCACCGGTGTCCACTAAATGGAATATTTCGTTGACCAAGAGCAACGACTAATGTTATGATATCCGATAAAGTTGCCCTATTCCTGATGACATTATCTTCATAACTTTTGGATATACTACTTTCAATGTTTTTTTCTTCCCCCGAATAAACTTTCATAATTACTGCCTTAACAAGAGCGTTTTGGTGAGTGTTTGATTCCTCGTGAATCAGCAAAGTACCTCGCTTGGAACCCATGGCATTTTTCCAATCCTTAAGACCAGTTACCAGCTTGTCGGATTGCACCCCGAATGCAATACAGGGGGCACAAAAAGCGGCATTTTCAGATGGCGAATATCTCAGCCAATTAAATTTTTCTTCCCAGTTCAAATTATACCGTCTCCCATTGGTAATGGGAAAAGAATATTTCTTTTTTCACTTGAGATAGGGCTCCATTTGTTTGAAAGTATTTGGTATTTTTCACTATCATCTAACACTTTTGTAACGAAATTCACAGGATCCAAAGAATCTGTTTTGCGTTTTTTCCTTTCTATATAATAATTATGCTCGGGTTTTGTTAATCAGCTTCTGGTGTTACATGTTCATCTCCTGGTGAGAAAATATTGGGGTAATAAATTACTAAGCTAAGAGAAATGGTGTTATTATTTTTTTAAACTCTGAAACAAAGTGTTGGACCTTAGGCCTAATTAACTGCTAAAATTTATTTTGAATTTGAGTATTTAAACATTAATAAAACAATTGAGGGATTTATATGTGTTTCTGTAAAGTACCTGATGCCGATTCTGGACTGTCGTTCTTCTTTTTCTTTATAAACGATGTAAGCTTTGTTTGCTTTTTCTTTTGATCCATATTTCTATTTTCCCACCTAAGCAACTTTAAGATTTTATTGGATCAAAAGCCCGATCTTTCATAATTTTGATCCCGATCACATTGAAATTAAAGTATATTAACAACATTTTTATTTATTAGATTTGTTTAATTCTCAAATTTACAAAAGAAAGATTTTCTTCTATGTGGGCACTGGGACGGGAAAATCCGATTGATGGTCAAAAAAATTCTAGTGAGGCAGTTGCCTCATTGCCACAATGGAAGCCACGCCCCTGCCATTAATTACTGCCACAGCTTACCATAAACTATCTTCCTGTCACTAGCCATTGATATCCCGTACGGATCCGGGTTATAATAGATCCTCAGTACCCCTTGTATGTCGTAAGAGGTGAATAAATCGGCGGTCCTTCGGATGAGACCGCAATAACCGAGGTCCCGTGTCACAGCAGGTGTGGCACGGTAAAGATCCCTCCCTGCTCAAAGGACGAAAGCGCCAAGCATAGGTCTAATTTTTTCAGATCTTCACCGGCAATGGTGACGTCTCCATTTGAGTCAAAAGAGTCTCGAATGAGACGTTAAACAATATTCAATCAATCAATGATTATTACCATACATTACTATATTTGACAGGTCGCGGTAGCTCAGTGGTTAGAGCGTTCGCTTCGTAACCTGGTGGTCGTGAGTTCGAGCCCCGCTCGTGCCATGGCCGCGTCTAACCTAAGACGAAAAATAGGTAGTGACTGTTCCTTCGCCAAACGCTCGGCATTTACAAATGAGAATCACGGGTCTTTCGGATATGACCTAATATATATGACGGAGGTCCCGTGTCACGGTAGGCGTTGGCACGTTAAAGAACCCTCACTGCTACGGCCCTGAGCGCTAAGCATAGGTCTAAATATGTGGTACTTTCGTCTCAATACGAGTGCAAAAATTTCTACGGGCCGTAAAACAAACATACAAACAAACAATACTACCGCAGCCTACTACTGTCAACCATCACTCCTTAATGCGACTTTCTAGTACTTACTACCACCGCCTATCATCAATTGCCCCTCATTACTGTGATGTCTATATCCCACCGTCACCTACCACACCTGAGTGATTTGTAATTTCTGGCGAAGACACCGTCAACTGCTATTTCTGAATGTGCCTGCCTACTAATTTCATAAAAACATACGAATATATGCATCATATATGCCATATATATGCAGATATATTTTATAGCACATCGTCATCTATCACTTTGATAATTACTGTCACAACCTACTGTCAATCTAATGAACCTACTGTCAACTTATACATATCTTATTGTGACTGTTGCATGATCTGGCTTTTGAGTATGTGTACCTTACGAAACCGATCCATTAATACCCCCCCCCCCCATCCACCGGAGATTAGCGGACACCTACAAATGGAGAATATACAATTCCCGTTAATATACTGATGGACATCAACATACGAAATGATTAACTACAATAGATCTACCGTCTTTTATGAAATAAGAATATAATTATCAGCTGGACATTGAATCCTTTGGACATTTAATCCTATGGGGAACATAGAAGATACTGTAACTTGCCCGAGGTCTACGATTTCTCTCATGAGGAAATAATATAATAAAAAAAAATACAGCTCCGGAAATTTGACTGGATTTATCACTCTTATATGAATTATAAGTTAACAGGTAAAATAAAACCTTACTGGTCTTAGTTCTTGAGCAGTTTAGCAGTGTTTTACGAAATTTAGAAGGATGAAGAATATAAAAAAGAGGGGGGGGGGGGTTAAAAGGTCGACTGGCACCCAACAAAGTAGAATCCAGACGGTAATAATTTCCATTTGAGAATCTAAGAAATTGGTGTCTGGTAACTGTTACCAAACTTACATCTCAATAATCTCCTCTCGCTGCTAACGGCTTGCTCTGATCTGCGTTTCAACGCCCGTTTGCTGGCTCGTAATAGAGCCTCGAATGTCGACGGTATATAAACCCTTTACATCGGATACCCAACGTTTCCAATATGCCCACGTGACGTACTGCACAAATGACGTCACACTCTTTGGTGACTGCTAATTTTTGTAACCGAAAGTATGGAGTTACCACTTTCGATTCAATGTAAATAGGTAGAAATACGTGAAAACATTGCGTGCCAGTCACAATAAATTATATAAACAAGGTAAGAATACATCAACAGGGTCGGTTGCAGATATACTTTGTTAGCAGAACTAAGATAATCACTATATTTCCATGTATTTCTATGCACCAGTCACCAACACGTGCACCAATGTACATAATAACATCATCAATCATGGGTTATTTTGTATCCAGACACTGGTAGTAAACAGCTATATGTATTTTAAATAAATACCGAAGGCTGCATACTCTTTGATACTCCCGTGTTACACATGGTTGATTTTTAGCGTTAACTTGATCAAAACGAAGACCTGCATTTTAAAATACCTTTCTAAAGAGGATTAGTAATCAAAAGTTACATGTATAAAATCTTCACAAACAGAATAAATATATGTTCACTTGTGATATTATGTCCCCCATCAATTGCAGATACAGTATCACCTTTTTTAAAAAATCAATTCACTTTATATAGTATTGTAATGGACTTTCTCTTACATATACGCCAAGATGAATGACATAGTCAAACCTTTTACCACTACATCATTGATCAAAATTGTGGCACATTTTCCACTATTATTCATCGAATACGTTGCTGTTTTATCCATTTCTAATTCCAATAATCTTTACATTTTACCGTAAGAGTATTTCATAAAGTAATAACGTGGTAATAACAATGCTTAATTAAATACTTTATTTTTTTATTTGAATATATATCAGATTCAGTGTGCGGTATGTACAGTCAATTCTAAGGATGAGATGTTTACTTGATAGACACCACGCTGATGGGATACCAGCCGTACCGCTTAATTGATAACTTGTTTTTTCTTGTCCATCCATAAGCAATTCCTTCGTCTCTATCTCCCATCATTTGCTTAACGACTTGAACTTTTTTGAGACTGAGTTCCATGCTGCTCCGCGCTTTGTACTTTGTATGGGCGACCACTCTGATGTTGCGCATTGCTCCTATATCATTATTTCCCAATGCTGGTACAGCAGTGTGGAAAACATCGGCACTCTGGGAGTAAAATCCTGTGGTAGGAGTTCCACTTATAGTAGAATTAACCACCTTCTTACAATTCTCACAGTTTTTCCAGTTGGTGGCATGCCTGGCGCTATTTTTATTACTATCATCATTATCATATGCCACAAAGGAATCCCTGACCTCGCTTCTACACAGGTAGTTTTCTGTTATCCTCTTTCTTAGCTCCGTCTCATCCACACAAAATGCCTTAACGGGAAATGGATTTGGTAGACGACAAGTTGTCTCGTTTGGTAGATCTATTGTTTTTATATCCTCCTCGGAATATTCTGTCACCAACGGCGATGGGAATTTCATAATTAGTGAGCTTTTCAGCTGTGTGCCACAATTTGAAGAGGAAACTGCCGTGCTGTGAGCCAAATGGGTATCTTTGTGTTTCTGTGATAGATCTTGCTGTTCAAGGGATGTAAAAGGGTGTGATGGTATCGTTTGTCTCTTCCTGGTACCCGTTCCCACCTCCATTACAAGTAGATCCAGATTCTTCGATTCTAAGGAAGGACTGTTCGCCAAGAACATATCAATCCCCCTAACAAACCCCGCCTTCTTGAGTCTTGCCCTTTCTGCTACTTGTATCCAATTGCGGTCGTAAATTTCTTGAATGTTTACTGTTTGTAGATTGTTGAGGGATTCGGATATCTCATATGTACTTTCCTGAATTAAGTCTAATCGCGGAATGATATATTTTACATACTGTGTAATCACTTCCAAGAATCACAGTAAATCTGTCTTTGTCCAGTTCCTTCAGTTCTTGAAACATCGTCTGTAGGATCTTCTTTTTACTACAGATCAAGGAGTTTAATTTTGCTTCGTCTTCCATATATGCTGCAGAGGTTGTTTTAATGCGTGCTTTGAGATCCGATATCTGTGTATTTATGGACTCTAATTTGCCTGCGTTGACAGATCGTCTTCTGCTGCTCCTGGAAAACTTTCCTTCAAACTCGATTGAAAGTGATTTTAAGTTTTCTAACGACTGCTTGTGTTTATTTACAATGTTTTCTAGGTCAGTTCGCTGTGTGTTATATAAGTTGAATTCATGATCTATTTCTTTCAATTTCGTTCCCTGATCCTGGCGAGTGTGTTTTACGATCTGTTGATAGGGGCCATTATTTGCCATCAGTTTATCATAAATGTTTCTATAGATTTCTGTCAGGCGGTCGACATTTGTAGACGAGTCTGTTTGGATTAAATCAAGTACATATTCCCCGCCAACTTCCTTAGACAATTCAGATTGATATTTTCTCTTCCAACTTTCGATTTCTTGTAGATATGTGAACTCTGCGTGTGCTCGATTCCATATCATCAAACCTGTAGCCTCCTGAAGACGAATAGAATCTTTGTTTTGTTTAATACCTTCTTCTACCAAATGAAAAAGAATGAGACCATCCATGGTTAATATCAACACCAACTAGACTACCGTGAAGATTCCTAATGATGACGTTGTACTATTTATGACGTCAGTGTCAAAAAGTGATAGGTTGTGGGTTTGCTTACGTCATCATTGTCTGGTACGCAAATACTACGATTCCACGTCTTTTTATGAGCATATTTGATTGGGAAGTAAAACTCGTCATAAAAAAATGGTTGATTGAAAATTATAGAAGGGAATTACGAGGGGTGGATACAGGATTGGAGTTTGGGGGGGGGGGGGGGGGGGGGCGTGAATGAAAAATATAGAGGCACCATACTGACCGTCGTAAAGCCCTAAGTGAAGATTTAGTATGTGACCAAGGTGTGGAGTCCTTGCAGTCTCTGGAGCTAATCCGATGTAAAATTGCGCTTTTGTTGCTACCTTAAAGGAATATAAGCTGCCAAAATTGCAATTTTTTTTTATCGTGGCATTAAAATAGGTTAAATGAACGTTGATATGATTGAAAAAAAGAACTGTATCGAATTTCCTCTCTTGTGCATCGTTTACACACCTTTACGTGATGAAAAATATATTCCTCGACATTCCGTTTAACCCTAACAACGGCAGCTGATTAATCGTCGGCGACAATCCCGAAGATAACCGATGTTGACACGAATGATTCTGATGCTGATCGGGGTGGATCGGGTTGTATCCGGGTCATTAAAATATGGACGGCGAGGTGAGATAAAATTCTAGTTACCATCATTATTTTGGCATTGTTAACGATGTTATATGTTTTTATATCTTTTTCGTCCCGAATCAGTCAAAGTCGGCTTTCTCCCTCACTTCGAACCTTTCGTGTCAGACATCTTTCGTGCTTACCGGAAATATTGCGCTTGCGCATTTGATTTTGCCGAATGAGTTCAACTTTAGGTCATTGCATACGGAAATAATGTCGGAAAAATTAAGATACGGGAAGACTTAATTTCAACTGTCGAACAATTTTTACATTTAATGCAAAAAATACAACATGTCAAAAGTTTAATCGATAAAATCAGGTATTAGAAGGTAGATGTTTACAAAATCTTCCATTAAATTTTAGGGACCCCAAAATAACAATTTTGACAGCTTATATTGCTTTAAATATCTTATTAAACATGCATTCCAAACTGAAATCCACAATTTTATTAATCTGGAAGTTTCTTCTTTTCGCACAAAGTCTCTCTAATTTTTATTTTGACCACTAATGACCTTGAAAATGTTTAAAATATATAGACCCCGGGATCACGAACTCAACGGTTTTTTTTTACTCCAATCTCAGAATTGTTTTCAAATCTCAGACATGTCAGAGTTGCACTCAAAAGAGTGTGACTAGTAAATGGCACTTCAAGACATACAGATTAAACCATTTGAATAATAAAAAAAACAAAAACCCCAACCCAGTTTCAATTTATAATATTGATAATTGATCATTGATAAAGCACTATATAAAAATTGCAATTATTATTTTTACATTATCATTTTTTTTTTTGTAAACGTTCAAAATCATGACACACTTCATCTACCGGTATAATTTTCTTTCGTGACACATTCAGATCGATAGTATGTTTATTTCATCGTGTCTGTGAGTTGAAGTAACATTTTACAGATGTACATGCATTGCAACAACTCGGCTCTCTCTCTCTCTCTGCGTGTGTTTGTGTGTCAAACAAAACAGAGAATTCTAAAATTTGTTCTGTGTTTTATTCAATATGGCAGCATATAACATATATATTAATTTGAGGGAATTTTCTTAATCGTTTCGTTGGTGTTCGTAGCACTCTCTTGAGTTATAATTCAGAAGAATAAAAATAAATGTCACCCACTCTTTTTGAGTTTAACTTCGAAGATCGTGATCCCAGGCCCAGTATTCACCAAGACTGTTTTCTTAATGAAATGATCAATTTAATAGGAAGCACACATGTATTTATATTTCATGTTGGCCTCATTATATCTCAACAGGGGTATAGCTACGGCAGTCTGCCTTTATCCTTTTAATAGACTGTTCGTAAATATTATCAAGTTTGATACAATGGACAGAAACTCACCTATAATTATTCGAAGCCTTAACCGGTATAATAAAAAAAACCAAACAAACCAAAAAAAAAAAAAAACCAAAACAAAAAAACCCCACCAAAACAAATCTAATAGTTAAGACATTTTTTTACATTCTTTTTTGACACTCTGTATTATCTGTATATATAGGATATTCTTAATTCAATTTCATCTTACTGCAGTCTGGATTCGTTACATTTTGAACCATAACTTAGATTTCGCAACTTGACATTCTTAATTTTATCGAAACTCAATCCATGATTCCGCTTTCCGTGTTAATCCCATTATGCTTCATTGCATTCGTCATTTTATGTCTCATTATTACGCCAGAGGGCATTGCGTTCGCTACAAATACTGCTTCCCGATACAAAACTGAAAGTTTGACGACTTGTGGAAAACTCGCATTCAGAATTTTTACTAACGACAAAAGTTTTTCTTAAGATAAACTTGGCAGTGCCCTTATGTAGATAGGGTACTTCTCATGGAGACGTAGTAACCAGATACGACTTTTCCCATCTTCGCAAGCCAAGTGTCCGATTCGTTTACTTTCATGAGAGTAAGCGAATTGGACACGGGTTTCGAAGTTGGACTTCTTCACGAGAAACTCGTACCCAAATTCTGTGACCTGTCTCCTGGGTACTCAGTTCTCTTGGAGTTTGTTTCTCAAAAAGGCATACAACTAGCGGTAAGCTTATTCCGAACTGAATCGGGGACTATTCCTGAAAACCGGATTTAAAAGTTCCGTTACACAGAAAGGCAAAGATTTAATCTAGACCTCACCTTAAGTAGCCAGCTAATGGGTAAGCATAGGTTCTTAGTCTTTAATCTCTCTCTCTCTCTATGTGTGCACTTGTTTTCCTACAGCTTTCGAATTAACGCCTTTCCATCATTAACGTCTCTGCTCCCACAGGTAACTGATGCAGAGTTCATTTCTTATAAAAATGAAAAAAATAAAATAAAATTAATAACACGATGAATTCATATATATAGGTCTGTAAGTACCCTGATATATAGAAATAATATTTTACAAATTAGGTATATGAAAATGTATTCAGGATAAAATGCGCGGATCTGGATAAAATCACTGGGGGATGTATACTCTCTCTTTCTAACCCCGTGTGGATACGGGTTGTTAAAATAAATCCTCGGTACCCCTTATTTGTCGTAAGAGGCCACTAAATGGGGGCGGTCCTTCCGATGAGACCGGAAAAACCGAGGACCCGTGTCACAGCAGGTGTGGCATGATAGAGATCCCTCCCTGCTTAAAGGCCATAACCGCTGAGTATATGCCAAAATTTTTACCCCGTCACCCGCAATGGTGACATCTCCATAGGAGTGAAGGATTCTCTAGCGGGACGTTAAACAATATATAATCTATCTCTCTTTCTGTTTAGATACTTAATGATGTCAGCAAAAATTATGTGGTACAAGGGATTTTTTTCGAATTATAACATTGCGTATCGCCTATATTTAGATTTGGGGGGGGGGATCAAAAATTGAGGGGGGGGGGGGGAGGTGTTACACTGAAACCTTCAGGAAAACCTAATATTCCCCAATCGCTAAATCGGATGGGGATGTCGGAGTAGGCAAGCTTCTCTTCATCGGTACAATCTTACATTTTCGCTCTCATTTTATTACTATCATGAAAAATCAGAGAGAGAGGGGGGGATATGTAGGGTTTGGATTGGTAAGAGGTCAATAACTTAAAATTCTAACAGACAAATTGTACTAAACCGTATTGTATTTCATAATCGCGTCAGGGTTAGGGATTGACTTACTTCAATGTATTTTTCGTGCAATTCACGGGTCTTTCGGATATGACCTTAAAAGCCGAGGTCCCGTGTCACGGTAGGCGTTGGCACGTTACAGAACCCTCACTGTTACGGCCCTGAGCGCTAAGCATACGTTTAAATTTGTGGTACTTCACCTACAGCTGGTGACGTCTCAATATGAGTGAAAAATTCTCGACGGGACGTAAAACAAACAAATAATTTTAATCTCTAAGCCAATAGATGATCTGCGCATACTTAGTAGGCAGCTTTTGGTGTATGTCGCTTTCAGAAACGCACTTCACACGCTAATAAATATGACCGCGTCAAACGTAAGACGAAAAATAGGTAGTGATTGCTCCTTCGCTAAACGCTCGGCATTTACAAGTGAGAATCACGGGTCTTTCGGATATGACCTTAAATATATGACGGAGGTCCCGTGTCACGGTAGGCGTTGGCACGTTACAGAACCCTCACTGCTACGGCCCTGAGCGCTAAGCATAGGTCTAAATTTGTGGTACTTCACATACAACACAATATGAGTGAAAAATTCTCGACGGGACGTAAAACAAACAATCGATCACTCATATGGAAACGTCACCATTGCCGGCGAAGGGCTGCAGAATGTAGGCCTATGCTCGGCCTTTGAGCAGGGAGGGATCCTTAACGTGCCACACCTGCTGTGACACGGGGCCTCGGTTTATGCGGTCTCTTCCGAAGGACCGCCTCATTTAGTTGCCTCTTACGACAAGCAAGGGGTATTGAGTATCTATTCTAACAACCCGGATCCCCACGGGGCAGAAAATAAAGAAAGTAATGCTTTACCGATATCATATAAATTCAAGAAATCAACTTGACGCAAGCGTTAAAGGTATCAGGCCGCAGAAAAAAAAAAAACAATCGAAATTATATTCTCTTATTTATTTTAGATGAGACCACAATGTCGTTATGCATCTTGAACGTATATACGTTCAGGATGAGAGTCGTACTTTAATTAAGATATCGTAATATCTATAGTAAGCAAACTTCGTTTTACAGTGAAGGATAACGACTTTAAAATGAGTTTTCGTGCACTTGTCTGGACTCAATTCCCCTTATCACCTCACTTGGATATATTTCTAGTTGTGTGAATCAGCAGAAATTGTCTTGAATCCACAAAACACTGCACATCATTTCTGAATTTCATTTTTAAAAATTGAACTCGAAACAAACGTAGTTTAAATTGACCATTGTTATGTTCCAGCATTTTAAAGTTTATTTTAAATACACTCGATTCACATGTAGAGATATGTACAACGCGAACGTTAATATTAACAATTGAGTAATTATATTACATTTATTTTGCAAAAAAAATCATGAAAAATACTTTTAACGTTCATCCTGCAGAAACGCATGTCCATTTTGAAAACCCTTCTATCAGAACAGCTTCTGTAATGACAATTCAGCATCCTGTCAACCAACTACGTTAGAAATGTAACTTCCAGTCAACTTTTTTGTTTGTTTTACGTCCCGTCGGGAATTTTTCACTCATATTGAGACGTCACCAGCTGTAGGTGAAGTACCACAAATTTAGACCTAAGCATGGTGCTCAGGGCCGTAGCAGTGAGGGTTCTTTAACGTGCCAACGCCTACCGGGACACAGGACCTCCGTTTTAAAGGTCATATCCGAAAGACCCCTGATTCTCACTTGTAAATGCCGAGCGTTTGGCGAAGGAGCAATCACTACCTATTTTTCGTCTTACGCGGCCATAGCACGAGCGGGGCTCGAACTCGCGACCTCCCGGTTACGAAGCGAACGCTCTAACCACTGGTGCAACTGGATAAAGTTAAGATACAGAGAAATATATGTTAATCTCGGAGGATGTGATTTGACAGTTTCTTACTCAGATTAATTCCCCTCTTTTAAAACTAACCCGGTTCAATTCTCAACGCGTTGTTAACGGACTCGGATAGAAATTAACCTACTTTCAATTACCAAATAAATTTGAAAATTAACCACTTCACACCTTAGAGATGAAAATTAATATTGATATACCAAAGGTATGGTATGTACAAGACAGCATGACAAAGTGACTGCCACTCTTTGATGTTAAAACTACTGCTACACCTTGCTGTGACTAGCCTTAATTCCTGCCACATTTCAATTACTACAGTTTACTGTGACTATTCCGTAATTTCGGACCGATCACGGTGGCTCAGTGGTAGAGCTCTCGCCTCGTGACCGGAAGGTCGTGAGTTCGAGCCCCGCTCGGGCCGGCCGCGTCAAACCCAAGACGTTAAAATAGGTAGTGATTGCTCCTTCGCCAAGAGCTCGGCATTACGAAGTGAGAGTCACGGGTCTTTCGGATGGGACCTTATAAACGGAGGTCCCGTGTCGCACGTAAAAGAACCCCCACTGCTAAAAGCCATTAGTGCTAAGCATTGGTCTAAATTTGCAGCCCCGTCACCGGTAATAGTGACAGTCGCCGGATAGCTGAAAAATTGCTCAGGCGACTATAAATAAAACAAACAAACAAACAGTAATTTCGACCACAGTCTACCATCAATTACCACACCTTACTGTGCTTAGTCAGTAATTGCTGCCAGCCCGTGGGGATCCGGGTTGTTAGAATAGATCCTCAGCACCTCTGGCTTGTTGTAAGAGGCGACTAAATGGGGCGGTCCTTCAGATGAGACCGCAAAAACCGAGGTCCCGTGTCACAGCAGGTGTGGCACGGTAAAGATCCCTCCCTGCTCAAAGGCCGTAAGCGCCAAGCATAGGCCTAAATTTTGCAGCCCTTCACCGGAAATGGTGACGTCTACATATGAGTGAAATACTCTCGAGCGGGACGTTAAACAATATATAATCAATCAATCAGTAATTGCTGCCACAACTTGCCATCAATTACCACACCTTACTTTGCTTAGTCAGTGATTACTGCCACAGCTTACCATAAACTATCTTCCTGTCACTAGCCATTGATATCCCGTACGGATCCGGGTTATAATAGATCCTCAGTACCCCTTGTATGTCGTAAGAGGTGAATAAATCGGCAGTCCTTCGGATGAGACCGCTATAACCGAGGTCCCCGTTTTACAGCAGGTGTGGCACGGTGGAGATCCCTCCCTGCTCAAAGGCCGTATGCGCCAAGCATAGGTGTAAATTTTTCAGATCTTCACCGGCAATGGCGACGTATCTATTTGAGTAAAAAAGTCTCGAATGGGACATTAAACAATACTCATTCAATCAATCATTACTGTATCTGCTTACTACCGCAGCCTACTACTGTCAACTATCACTCCTTAATGTGACTTTCTAGTACTTACTACCACCGCCTATCATCAATTGCCCCTCATAACTGTGATGTCTATGTCCCACCGTCACCTACCACACCTGAGTGATTTGTAATTTCTGAATGTGCCCGTCTACTAATTTCATCATATATGCAGATATATTTTATAGGACGTCGTCAACTACCGCTTGTGACTTTTGATAATTACTGTCACAACATACTGTCAATCTAATGAGCCTATACATATCTTACTGTGACTGTTGCATGATCTGGCTTTCGAGTATGTGTACGTTACGAAAGCGATGCATGAATACCACCCCCCCCCCCCCCCCCCCCCCCCCCCCCCCCCCTTCACATCCGAGGTCTACGATTTCTCTCATGAGGAAATAATATAATAATACAGCTCCGGAAATTTGACTGCATTTATCACTTCTATAAATTTATAAAGTTAACAGGCAAAATAACACTTATTGGTCTTAGTTCGTGAACAGTTTAGCAGTGTTTTACGAAATGTAGAAGAAAAGACGAGGGTGTTAAAAGGTCGACTGGCACCCAACAAATCCAGACGGTAATAATTTCCATTTGAGAATTTAAGAAATTACCAAACTTACATATCAATAATCTCCGCTCGCTGTTAACTGCTTGTTCTGATCTGAGTTTGAACACCCCTTTGGTGGATCGTAATAGAGCCCTGAATGTCGTATGTCGCCGGTATATATACCTTTTACACCGGATATATACACACGTGATGTACTGTACCAATGACGTCACACTCTTTAGTGACTGCCAATTTTTGTAACCGAAACTATGGACTTACCACTTTCAATTCCACGTAAATGGGCAGAAATACGTGAAAACATTGAGTGCCAGTCACGATAAATTATACAAACAAGGTAAGGACACATCAACAGGGTCGGTTGCAGATATACTTTGTTAGCAGAACTAAGATAATCACTTGATATGTTCACTTGACATAATGTGATATTATATCCACCATCAATTGAAGATACTTATAGTATACCTTTTACAACTACGCCATTGATTAAATTTATGGCACACTTTCCACTATTTATTATCCATCGGACACTTTGCTGTTTTATCCATTTCTAATTCCAATAATCTTTACATTTTACCGTAAGAGTATTTCATAAAGTAATAATGTGATAATAACAATGCTTAATTAAATACTTTATTTTTTCATTTGAATATATACTCTGCAAAAAAAGAAACGCATAATGGATTTTTTAAGATTTTAGTAGATGTATTTTGGATTATGATTTTACAATAAAAAATGTAGATATTCACTAGAATTGTTTCAATTGAAAAAAATTACAGTCCAAACCTTAGATATTGGTGAAAAAAAAGTCAGATCATCACAGTTAAGAACACTTCCTGTCACGTTTAAGTTAGTACCGTGTATGACCACCTCGAGCTGCCAACACAGTTCTGCATCTCCTTGGCATAGAGTCAATCAATGTTCTTACGTTATTGCGTGGAATTGTTCGCCATTCCTGTTGTAACATTTGACGGAGCTGATCGAGGGTCTGAGGCGGAGGTTGGCGCAGGCGCACACGTTTATCCAGTTGGTCGCATAAGTGTTCAATCGGATTCAAATCCGGTGATTTGGAAGGCCATGGTAGCACATTAATGTTGTTCTGCTGAAGGTAGTCAATTGTTAAGCGGGCTGTGTGAGGCTTAGCATTGTCATGTTGGAATAACTCCCTCTGTCGGTCAATTACGCGCATAAGGTGAGGTTGGAGAATTTCGTCTCTGTACCTTTGAGCCGTTAAATTGCCCGGGACATGTACCAGTTCTGTTTTACGGTCATTAGAGATCGCCGCCCACATCATGACGCTACCTCCACCGAAGCTATCCACTTCTTGGACACACGAGGAAGAGAAACGTTCATTCCTGCGCCGGTATACACGGATTCTTCCATCACGTTTCTGTAGCAGAAAACGGGACTCATCGCTGAACCAGATTCTACGCCAGTTGCGGAATGTCCAGCCCCTCCATCTGTTGCACCATCGGACTCTTTCTCGTTTGTGTAACGGTGTCAAAACTGCTCCAAAATACGGTCTTCTGGGTCTAATGCCATATTGTCAAAGTCGGTTGCGGACTGTCTGCGAGCTGATTCTTCTCAATCCAGGTATTCCGACTGCAGTAGCTGTTGCAGCAACGGTTCGATTCCGTAGATGAAAGACCCGGATGTAGCGATCTTGTCCAGGAGTCGTAATGCGAGGTCGCCCACTCCTCGGTCGGTCATTAGTAGAGCCAGTCTGCTGGAATCTGTTCCACAGCCGAGAAATTGTGCTCTGATTTACGTTTTCAGTTCGTGCAATCTCACTTTGGGATACTCCGGCCTGGAGACGGCCAATGACGATGTTTCGAGTAGCAGGGTCCAACCTTGGCATGTCAGCATTTTAACGTTATGATAAATTCAAGCTTCAAACTTCGTCCTTTTATACGCTTTAATGTAGTGGTTGAATTAAGCACAAAGTTCTCTTGAAAAACGTAAGCCAAATTCCATGGCGATAGAGGTGATGTGCAATTTTAGAGAGTCGCCGAGCTAATTTGGCAGAGAGCCAAATCAAATGAACAGACCTATAAAGTTTCATACTTACCTGTAAAAAATCAATTACTCAATTGACCATTTCAGTTTACCTGGTAAAATACATAATTTGCATTTTTAAAATTTCAAAAGGGCTATGCGTTTCTTTTTTTGCAGAGTATATATCAGATTCAGTGTGCGGTATGTACAGTCCATTCTAAGGATGAAATGTTTACTTGTAAGTCACGACGCTGATGGGGTACCAGCCGTACCGCTTAACTGATAGCTTGTTTTTTCTTGTCTATCCATAAGAAAACCCTTTTTCTCTATCTCCCATTATTTGCTTAATGATTTGTCCTTTTTTGAGACTGAGTTCCATGCTGCTCCGCGCTTTGTATTCTGTAAGGGCGGTAGCTCAGTGGTTAGAGCGTTCGCTTCGTAACCGGGAGGTCGTGAGTTCGAGCCCCGCTCGTGCATGGCCGCGTCAAACCTAAGAAGAAAAATAGGTAGTGATTGCTCCTTCGCCCAACGCTCGGCAATTAGAAGTGAGAATCACGGGTCTTTCGGATATGACCTTAAAAACGGAGGTCGCGTGACACGGTAGGCGTTGACACGTTGAAGAACCCTCACTGCTACGGCCCTGAGCGCTAAGCATAGGTCTAAATTTGTGGTACTTCACCTACAGCTGGTGACGTCTCAATATGAGTGAAAAATTCTCGACGGGACGTCAAACAAACAAACAAACAAGCGACTACTCTAATGTTGCGCATTCCTCCTATATTCTTATTTACCAATGCTGGTACTGCAGTGTGGGAAACATCGGCACTCCCTGTGGTAGGAGTTCCTGTCATAGTGGAATTAACCACCTTCTTACCATTCTCACAGTTTTTCCAGTTGGTGGCGTGTCTGCCGCTATTTTTATTACTGTCATCATTATCATATGCCGCAAAAGGAATCCCTGACCTCGCTTCTACACAGGTAGTTTTCTGCTATCCTCTTCCTTGGCTCGGTCTCATCCACACAAAATGCCTTGATGGGGAATAGATTCGGTAGACGACAGGTTGTCTCGTTTGGTAGTTCTATTGTTTCTATATCCTCCTCAAAATATTCTGTCACCAACGGCGATGGGGATTTCATAATTAGTGAGCTTTTCAGCTGTGTGCCACAATTTGAAGAGATAACTGCCGTGCTGTGAGCCAAATGGGTAGCTTTCTGTGATAGATCTTGCTGTTCAGGGGATGTAAAAGGGTGTGATGGAGTCGTTTGTCTCTTCCTGGTACCCGTTCCCACTTCCATTACAAGTAGATCCAGATTCTTCGATTCTAAGGAAGGACTGTTGCCTTCTTGAGTTTTGCCCTTTCTACTACGTGTATCCAATTATTGTGGTCGTAAATTTCTTGAATGTTTACTGTTTGTAGATTGTTGAGGGATTCGGATATCCCATATGTACTTTCCTGAATTAAGTCTAATCGCGGAATGATATATTTTACATATTGTGTAATCACTTCAAGAATCACAGTAAATCTGTCTTTGTGAAGTTCCTTCAGTTCTTGAAACATCGTCTGTAGGATCTTCTTTTTACTACAGATCAAGGAGTTTAATTTTGCTTCGTCTTCCATACATGCCGAAAAATAGGTAGTGATTGCTCCTTCGCCAAGTGCTCGGCATTTAGAAGTGACAATCATGGGTCTTTCGGATATGACCTTGAAAACGGAGGTCCCGTGTCAAGGTAGGCGTTGACACGTTACAGAACCCTCACTGCTACGGCCCTGAGCGCTAAGCATAGGTCTAAATTTGTGGTACTTCACCTACAGCTGGTGACGTCTCAATATGAGTGAAAAATTCTCGACGGGACGTCAAACAAACAAACAAACAAGCGACTACTCTAATGTTGCGCATTCCTCCTATATTCTTATTTACCAATGCTGGTACTGCAGTGTGGGAAACATCGGCACTCCCTGTGGTAGGAGTTCCTGTCATAGTGGAATTAACCACCTTCTTACCATTCTCACAGTTTTTCCAGTTGGTGGCGTGTCTGCCGCTATTTTTATTACTGTCATCATTATCATATGCCGCAAAAGGAATCCCTGACCTCGCTTCTACACAGGTAGTTTTCTGCTATCCTCTTCCTTGGCTCGGTCTCATCCACACAAAATGCCTTGATGGGGAATAGATTCGGTAGACGACAGGTTGTCTCGTTTGGTAGTTCTATTGTTTCTATATCCTCCTCAAAATATTCTGTCACCAACGGCGATGGGGATTTCATAATTAGTGAGCTTTTCAGCTGTGTGCCACAATTTGAAGAGATAACTGCCGTGCTGTGAGCCAAATGGGTAGCTTTCTGTGATAGATCTTGCTGTTCAGGGGATGTAAAAGGGTGTGATGGAGTCGTTTGTCTCTTCCTGGTACCCGTTCCCACTTCCATTACAAGTAGATCCAGATTCTTCGATTCTAAGGAAGGACTGTTGCCTTCTTGAGTTTTGCCCTTTCTACTACGTGTATCCAATTATTGTGGTCGTAAATTTCTTGAATGTTTACTGTTTGTAGATTGTTGAGGGATTCGGATATCCCATATGTACTTTCCTGAATTAAGTCTAATCGCGGAATGATATATTTTACATATTGTGTAATCACTTCAAGAATCACAGTAAATCTGTCTTTGTGAAGTTCCTTCAGTTCTTGAAACATCGTCTGTAGGATCTTCTTTTTACTACAGATCAAGGAGTTTAATTTTGCTTCGTCTTCCATACATGCCGAAAAATAGGTAGTGATTGCTCCTTCGCCAAGTGCTCGGCATTTAGAAGTGACAATCATGGGTCTTTCGGATATGACCTTGAAAACGGAGGTCCCGTGTCAAGGTAGGCGTTGACACGTTACAGAACCCTCACTGCTACGGCCCTGAGCGCTAAGCATAGGTCTAAATTTGTGGTACTTCACCTACAGCTGGTGACGTCTCAATATGAGTGAAAAATTCTCGACGGGACGTCAAACAAACAAACAAACAAGCGACTACTCTAATGTTGCGCATTCCTCCTATATTCTTATTTACCAATGCTGGTACTGCAGTGTGGGAAACATCGGCACTCCCTGTGGTAGGAGTTCCTGTCATAGTGGAATTAACCACCTTCTTACCATTCTCACAGTTTTTCCAGTTGGTGGCGTGTCTGCCGCTATTTTTATTACTGTCATCATTATCATATGCCGCAAAAGGAATCCCTGACCTCGCTTCTACACAGGTAGTTTTCTGCTATCCTCTTCCTTGGCTCGGTCTCATCCACACAAAATGCCTTGATGGGGAATAGATTCGGTAGACGACAGGTTGTCTCGTTTGGTAGTTCTATTGTTTCTATATCCTCCTCAAAATATTCTGTCACCAACGGCGATGGGGATTTCATAATTAGTGAGCTTTTCAGCTGTGTGCCACAATTTGAAGAGATAACTGCCGTGCTGTGAGCCAAATGGGTAGCTTTCTGTGATAGATCTTGCTGTTCAGGGGATGTAAAAGGGTGTGATGGAGTCGTTTGTCTCTTCCTGGTACCCGTTCCCACTTCCATTACAAGTAGATCCAGATTCTTCGATTCTAAGGAAGGACTGTTGCCTTCTTGAGTTTTGCCCTTTCTACTACGTGTATCCAATTATTGTGGTCGTAAATTTCTTGAATGTTTACTGTTTGTAGATTGTTGAGGGATTCGGATATCCCATATGTACTTTCCTGAATTAAGTCTAATCGCGGAATGATATATTTTACATATTGTGTAATCACTTCAAGAATCACAGTAAATCTGTCTTTGTGAAGTTCCTTCAGTTCTTGAAACATCGTCTGTAGGATCTTCTTTTTACTACAGATCAAGGAGTTTAATTTTGCTTCGTCTTCCATACATGCCGAAAAATAGGTAGTGATTGCTCCTTCGCCAAGTGCTCGGCATTTAGAAGTGACAATCATGGGTCTTTCGGATATGACCTTGAAAACGGAGGTCCCGTGTCAAGGTAGGCGTTGACACGTTACAGAACCCTCACTGCTACGGCCCTGAGCGCTAAGCATAGGTCTAAATTTGTGGTACTTCACCTACAGCTGGTGACGTCTCAGTATGAGTGAAAAATTCTTGACGTGACGTAAAACAAACAAAAGTGTCGTTGTTTCCTGAAAATTTATGAAACTCGCGTTATCTCGTTAGGTATTCCGTTCTCCATCGTTTCAGAAAATGTTGTTGAAGGAATTCTCTTCTCTCCAATTGCTTATTTGCATCGGAGTGCGTGATATTTGTATTTTCCTAGGAGACTGACACTGATGTTGTAGTTTTCATTCGTCCATATAAGAGATGAGATGGCGTTAACGGCTGTAAATCTTGAATTTCAGATGAAACGTAAGTTAACGGTCTGTCGTTCATAACGGTTTCTATTTCGCATAGAATAGTACGGAGGTTTTCTTCGTGTATTTGAGCTTTTCCCAAGACCTTTTTCAGTGTAATCTTTGTCATTCCGAGTAGTCTTTCCCACCAGCCGCCATACCAGGGTGCTCCCTTTGGAATAAATTTCCAATTAATGTTGTAGTTGAGTGTTTGTACTATTTTTGTATGTGCGGATACAAATGTTGTTGCGTTGTCCGAGTACATTATTTGAGGGGGATTTTTACTGCTCACAAAACGTCTAAATGCCAGAATAAATGAATCCGTTGACAGATTTGGAACTAGTTCTCAATGAATACCTCGTGTCCATGCGCATGTAAAGAGACAAATGTACATTTTCCGTTGAGTACCATTATCCTTTACATATAAGGGTCCTGCAAGGTCTACGCCTGTAGTATGAAATGGCACAGAGTCCGTTACTCTGTCCCGTGGTAGGTGAGGTGGGTCAGGTTTCGAATAAGGTTTCCCGATTACCTTTTGACAAGGAACGCATTTTCTCAATAATGGAAGGGGCCTCCGTGGCCGAGTGGTTAGAGCATCGGGCTCAAAATCACTAAGCCTCTCACCTCTGACGGCGCGTGTTCGAATCTCGTGAGCAAGTTTGCCAGTTTACTTGCGGAAGGTCGGTGGTCTCTTCCCAGGTACATTGTATCTGGGTTCTCTCCTCCACCAACCAAAACTGGACGCCACCAGATAACTGAAATATTGTTGAGTGTGGCGGAAAGCAATAATTAATCAATAATGGATTCACGCATTGTCGGATCTGTGGAATCCAATATTTCTGTCGAATTTGAGTAATTGTCTGTGATGATCCCGAGTGTAGTCCCTTGATATGGGTATCCAAGACAACTAAATCGGTGAATCTATGTTTTTTGGGAAGCAGAATTGGAAACTTTATCTCATCATTCAATGGTGAATTTCCGATACGTCCTCCACAACGTAGGATTTCGGAATCGTCCTGAAATAAACGTAGCTGGTTTATTATGGAAGATTTATGTATTTTCCCATTTGTAGACGACAAACTGTTTATTTCGGAATGAAATTCATCAGTCTGAACTCCAAGAATCCAATGTTTCGAAGCTGAATCAATTTCCTCAGACGATAATGCCTCTGTCTTTGAATTATCGACTTTTCTCGTCCTCAAGTTGTATCTCCGTTTCGTTTTACAATTTGAGATAAAACGCAACAAATAGGCGGAAACACGTAGCAGTGTTTGTAACGAATTGAATCTGGTTATGTCAACGATCTTATGAATTCCAGTCGTGTTGACACTTGTTGAAGAGACAAGTTGATCAACATCTAAATTAACTTCCAACAAAACTGTGATTTTGAGGTTCCCACACTTGTCGTTGATTTTTGTTTGTTAACCATTTTGGACCATAACGCTGACGTTTCCAATTGTTTTGCAGACAAACCACGAGTTTGTAGGTCAGCAGGGTTCATATCCGTTGGAACGTATTTCCATGAATGAGGCGCAGTAAGTTTTAGGATTTCACTGTTTCGGTTTTCCACAAATTTGTGGAGAGGTTTTGACGATGACAGCCAATGTAAAACGACTTGACTATCGCTCCAGTAAGTTACCGAATCAAGATCCAGGCCTATACTTTGTTGAACATTGTTTGCTAATTTGGCTCCTATAACAGCGGCCATCAGTTCAAGCCCAGGAAGAGTGATATTTTTCAAAGGTGCAACCCTGTTTTTTGATATTACCAACGTTGAATTTTCCCCGTTGCAGACATACACACACGCTCCATATGCTTTTTCACTCGCATCCACGAAAACATGTAGCGTAAATGGGTGAATTTGAATCGATTCCTTGAAAAAATGTCGAGGGAGTTTAGTGTCAGCTAATGCCGATTGTATGTCTCGTGAAATGTCGGTCCATTCCGAATGTATGTGTTCCGGTAAGATCTCATCCCATGACAGTTTCTCCTTCCAAAGTTGTTGCATCAACAGTTTTGCCCTTACTGCGACCGGTCCGAGAAACCCCAAGTGGGTCGAATATCGAGGATGATTGATGTAGTATTTCACGCTTGCTGATAAATCTTGACTATGTGTTAATGACTTTCTTGACAAATGTTACAGGGATGTGGTTAACTTTTGAAACCTTAGGGGCCATGTGGGCCCCTGACTTTTATAAGTTTACGGGCCCACAATTGAAATTATGGGCCCACAAAAAAAATATATAGTCACTTCAAAGCTTTTTTATTGAAGTTATTCATCCTCAAATTCCATCTCCATCTCTCTTATTCGTTCATACACACTCTCTTCACTCTCACTAACATCCTGACTTTTGAGGCTTGGAAACTCCTTCGATATAACGCCACAATTTATTTACACGTGGATACAATCGTTATCACATAAATGTTTGACGTAACGTGTGCAAAACAAGTACTCAACACATGTTTTGCACACGGCACAAACAATCATGGCTAGTACAGCGCTTCATATTAAAAAAGAAAGTGACATTCGGCACACCTCAGTTGATTACATTTAATTTAACGAGAAATCGACCGAGGTTATCCAAGAGGGAAATCGTAAACAATGAGAAGTTTCAGAAAAAAATTCAGTCGCCATGTGGGCGAGTCGAATATTTAAATGTAATCGCCCACAGCAAATATTACTCGCATGGGCGAGTGGTTATCCACAACCCTGTGTTAGTACATCCTGCTCTGGATCCCATCGCATTCCAAGAATTTTTGTCTCCAAGTCTTGATGGATAACTGCTTCTGTTTTCGCCGTTTTTGAAGAACTGTGTTGTTGGAGGCCCAAGAACGCAAGTTAAATCCAGCGTCGGACAACAATTTTCGTGATTCGTGTCGACACTTGTTAGTATATTGTGAACATAAATGTCCCGTCGTATGATATCCGCTGTTTCCGAAGGATTATCTGAAACATGTTTCATCAATGTTGCACTCAATATGAATGGCGAACAAGTTGCTCCAAATAAAAGAGATCTAAATCTATACGCAATGAGTGCACTGTTTGGATTTCGTGGATCTTCCAACCAGAAAAATCTAGTCACATCTTTGTCGTTCTCGTCCAGGTTTATTTGCAGAAACGCCTTTTCGATGTCCGTTGCAATTCCGTATTTCTTTGCGCGAAAACGTGTCAAAATTCCTGTTAAATCGTTTGGGATAGGTGGGTCAGATGACAGACAATCATTCAGACTTGGTGATGAGTTGTCTTGCTTACAACTACAGTCATAAACTATTCGTATCGGCGTTGTGATGTTATCTTTTTTCACTGGATGGTGGGGTATACAATGTACCTGTTTCTAAGTAGAAATTTCTTCTGTAGGCACTTTCTCCACAAAACCACAACTCTCTTGATTTCTAATGATATCTCCATATATTTTTAGCAATTTTGGCTCTCTCGCTAGGCGCTTCACAACGGTTGCTTTCTCTTTTTTGCGATGTTCTCGTTTGTTGGTAGTTCCGGATATCCATTTTTCCACGGTAACATTGCATAATATTTATTGTCCCGGAAATAAATATTATTTTCTTGATAATGTTTGATTTTGCATCCATACTTTCGTCGTTTACTTCCGTCGATATGCCCAATGCTTCCACCGGTCGCGGTAGCTCAGTGGTTAGAGCGTTCGCTTCGTAACCGGGAGGTCGTGAGTTCGAGCCCCGCTCGTGCCATGGCCGCGTCAAACGCAAGACGAAAAATAGGTAGTGATTGCTCCTTCGCCAAACGCTCGGCATATAGAAGTGAGAATCACGGGTCTTTCGGATATGACCTAAAAAACGGAGGTCCCGTGTAACGGTAGGCGTTGGCACGTTAAAGAACCCTCACTGCTACGGCCCTGAGCGCTAAGTATAGGTCTAAATTTGTGGTGCTTCAGCTACAGCTGGTGACGTCTCAATATGCGTGAATCATTCTCGACGGGACGTAAAACAAACAAACTTCCAATTTCCAGAACCTTTCCAAATCGCATTCCACATTTTCTCAATGTGATAAGATATGTAACGTAGTCGTTGACACTCCTTGGTTTGTTGATTTCCTGTTTGTAGGTCCGGATAGAAGATATCCTAACTTTGATTTGACGGCAGTCGGGCCGTTGCCGCGTACAACATTGTCTTCCACAAAACTCCAGTAGTAATCCGCGAAGATTAATAACTGAAACTCGAATTTGTCGTTGACAGGTATACGGTGTGCAAACTTCCTTCATGTATATTTTAATCGGAGGTGCTATTTCCGGTACAATAACAGCCTCCACGTTGATTTTGCGGTTGTCTTGAGTATGTACACCAATACGAATTTTTTCCACAAGTCTGACTAACTATTTACCACCGAATCCAGTTATGTGATGTTCCTCGACTCCTAACGATATATATAACCCAACGTGTTTGCAAAGCTTTCGCAAATAAATGTTCTCTGTGCTCCTTCGTCGAATAAAATGTTACATTCGTAACTATTTCCGTCACCGTTAGAGACCGGAGCAACTGCAGTTTTCAATAAAACATGAGGTGGCGACACCTCCGAAGTAGCGTGCATTGCCGTGGTATCATTATCGTATTTTCTTTCCGTAAGACCAGTAGAATCATTTGAATTCGGGACCACTGTAGTTTTCGATAAAACTTTGACGACATTTCTGTAGCAGCGTAAATTGCGGCAGTTTTCGTTGTCGGTTCATTTTCTGAAACCCTGGCGTAATTTCCTTTGTTCACGTAGCATATACTTGTGTGGTGTTTTCGTTCACATTTTTTGCATGTGTTTTTAGATTTACAATCGGAAGCACGATGTTTCGCAATACAGTTAAAACAAAGGCTTTTTTCCTTGATTATTGCCTTTCGCTCGTTGACATCGGTCACTTTATTGTCATGATGCAGGGGCATGAATGTCACCGCAAAACACACATGGCTTTGATCTGATTTTATTTCTCCTCTCGTTCAGAATAGGCACTCGATGTGTTTTCGTCACAAATGCTGCTGTAGGCATGAAATCATCAGAAACACTACTAGTTTGATTGATTGTTTGTTTTACGTCCCGTCGAGAATTTTTCACTCATATTGAGACGTCACCAGCTGTAGGTGAGGTACCACAAACCCTATGCTTAGCGCTCAGGGCCATAGCAGTGAGGGTTATTTAACGTGCCAACGCCTACCGTGACACGGGACCACCGTTTGTAAGGTCATATCCGAAAGACCCGTGATTCTCACTTCTAAATGCCGAGCGTTTGGCGAAGGAGCAATCACTACCTATTTTTCGTCTTAGGTTTGACGCGGCCATGGCACGAGGGGGGCTCGAACTCACGACCTCCCGGTTACGAAGCGAACGCTCTAACCACTGAGCTACCGCGACCAGTAGATGAACTGTAGGCATCATGGATAGTAAGCTCTCTGTGTATGGCTTTCCGCAAAGTCTGAAAATCCCAGTCGTCTCCCCCGTTATCACGTGCTATGTTGCGTCTCTATTCCTGAGGTAGTTTACCAAGTATAATTGGTATCAACATTGATCCGTAACTGTCTGGGTATTTTCCCAGTGACTCTAAACCACGGACATAGCTTTCCATTTTATCATAAAATGATTTCATACTTTCCGTATTTGACGCTGGGGCAAGCAGTTCGGCGATATTTTTCATGAACGTATTTATAATTCTGTGTTCTTGTCTGAACCTCTCCTTTAACAGCTGAATTGCAGTTCGAGAATTTGCATTTGTTATCTGTAACCCAGCAATACATTGACTTGCTTCCCCAATCAAATAAGATTTCAAATAATTGAATTTCTGTGCGTTTGTTAACAAGTCATTTTTGTCTATACATCCTTCAAAGGCGTCCCAAAACGACTGCCAGTTTAACCGATTCCCGTCGAATTTAGTAATAGATAGATTGATTGATTGTTTGTTTGTTTTACGTCCCGTCGAGATTTTTCACTCATATTGAGACGTCACCAGCTGTAGGTGAAGTACCACAAATTTAGACCTATGCTTAGCGCTCAGGGCCGTAGCAGTGAGGGTTCTTTAACGTGCCAACGCCTACCGTGACACGGGACCTCCGTTTTTAAGGTCATATCCGAAAGACCCGTGATTCTTACTTCTAAATGCCGAGCGTCTGGCGAAAGAGCAATCACTACCTACAGTCATCCGCCCAAAGTATTCGTAAAAAAATCAAAATGGCCGTCACATGTAAACAAAGCCAGAGCGTATATTGCTATAAAATATATGATCCGCCTATCGTAATAAGAAATCATCGAGTTATTTTAAACAATTATCATATGATGCTACACGTCATAACGTTACGTCACACTTTGTCGTCTGTAAATTTTGGGAAAACCCCATGTAAACAAAGATGGGCCGAAAGGGAAAAGAGCTGACAAGTGATCAGAAAACGTACATATCTGCGCTTTATGATGCGAATGTTAAAAACATCGACATTATCAGAATGACAGGCTTGAAACAAAGTACCATGTACAGTTTTCTTCAGCGTTATTCTGAACGAGGTAATAAAGAAAATTTACCTCGATCCGGACGACCACGGGAATTCGGGGTGAGGGAAGTGAGGACACTTTCGAGGACTGCAAGGCGACATCGCATGAAGTCTTTAGATGAAATTACGGATTTATTTAATACCGGCAGAAATCGTACCTTTTCTAAGCGAACGATTGAGAGGAAATTACATGATGATGGATACCACAAGCGGGCAGTAAAGAAGGCGATTAGAATTCGTGCAGTTAACAAGAAAAATCGTGTGGCCTGGTGCAGAGGTAATCTTCGTAAGACTCTTGATGCATATTGGAATAAAGTCATATTTAGTGATGAATGTACGGTTATAATTGGACAAGACACGCGTGTGAGAGTATGGAGAAATGTTGGGGAAGAGTACCTACCCGATTGCATTTGCCCGCCATCAAAACGCAAGTTAACTTTAATGATATGGGGATGCATCACATATCACGGTATCGGGACAATTTGTGCTGTTGATGGAAATATCAATGCTGAAAAGTATATTTCTGTGTTGGATGAAAATCTTTGGCCTGTAATTGTACGACATTTTGCGGACAACAACTACATATTTCAAGACGATAATGCGCCTGTACATAGGGCCCGGATTGTCCAAGACTTCCGGAGAAATAATCAACTTAAGTCCATGAATTGGCCAGCCCAGAGTCCCGACCTCAATATAATTGAAAACTGTTGGTGGCGATTGAAAAGAGAACTTCAAAAACGAGCCGCAAACATAAGTAATGTCCATGAACTGGAACATGCCATTAGGGACATCTGGACTAATATTCCCATCGCTTACATTCAGAACTTATACAAATCTCTTCCTAAACGAATTCTGAGAGTTATAAGAAACAAAGGAAATATAACCAAGTACTAAGGTAAGTTTTTTAAAAATTTTATTTACTTTATTTCAATTCCAAGCGGAACCCACATTACTTACCTAACGGCGGCCATTTTAACTTTTTACGAATACTTTTGGCGGATGACTGTATATTTACGTCTTAGGTTTGACGCGGCCATGGCACGAGCGGGGCTCGAACTCACGACCTCCCGGTTACGAAGCGAACGCTCTAACCACTGAGCTACCGCGACCGGTAGGTAATAGATAATTTCGGCAGTTTGTGAAAACTAGAAGAGTGGTTAATACCAGATGATGATAAACTCCATGAACTATCTGGATAAAGATTCGAATTAACGGGCATGAAGACTGGAGCGTTTGCATTAAGCGATGATTTTGACAATCTCGTTAATTTTTAAATAGTTTTCTGAATAATGAAATCATACTTGTCTGTTTCTTCTATTTCGTTGTCGATCTCTTCTTCCTTTGTAGCCTCAAAAATTTCACTGTTCAATTTGATCAAAAGTTCATTTTTCCGACGCAGTGTCTCGATGGTTACGGTAATTTCGTCAATATCTGTACATTCCTCGATTTCTTCGTATTTGTTGACTATTCTTGTGATCGTGCGTCTGTGTCCGCCGCGGACAATCTTAAGATTCGAACTCATAGTCACGGCACCAAATGTATCGTATTACATATAAGCTGAAATAAACACAACACGTCTTGTCATATCATCGTTACTTGTCTATCTAAAACCGTTTACTTACAACGTCAAGAACGTCATAGTCATGGTGACGTCACAAACACTTATATACATCAACATATTTCGCAACAGTAACCTCTCACATTTGGTGAAGGAGGGAAACTGGAAATTTCTAGCAAAAACACAAACTATTTGATGTTTTTGTTTTTACTAGAAATTCCGTATCTAGTAAATCTTTACTGCCTTCCTTTCTATCCTAAAATGACCATCCAAAATTCTGACGCTGGGATCTGAAGCAATTGCCACCAGGAACAGTCTTGAAATTCAAATATTTTCAATCTGCTTTATCATGTGGTTCAAATGGTCCTTTCGTCAATTTAATAAAACCAGTGGGAAATTCCAGTTTGGTGGTAATTGATGTATAGAAGGATATTTATCAAATAAATCCTTTTAACAAGGATGATAGCTCTGAACTTGAACCAATACGGTTCCTATTCTGATGAGCGATAGTTATTGCTTACAATGGCTTACACTTCCTCATATTGATAAGGAACACAAAAAATTCAGCAATTTCTGGGATAGATGGAAAATGGGATTGAAAGCAAGTTCTTCACACCGGCTGTTATATATCCTGAGTCTTGCATCATAAACTGTTTGCGCTAAAGACTTTCTGGGCCATGATTTCTGCAATTTCTTCCGAAAATCCTCTTGACAGTTTCCATGCTATAAGGTCTGGCCACTGTGGTAGTTTTATTGGTACGTCGATCTGAAGGTCTATCCACAGGTGCTTGGGTTCAGGACACACACACACACCCTTTCCAAATAACCGCATGAGTTGATTTTTGTTGTTGAAAATCTCTCTTAACCCTTTCTCTACCGGCACTTTTTAGGGGTTTTTAAAGACAAAATGACTGTATCTTTTAAACCAATTTAAAACAATCCGTGCCTTGATTTGAGATAGGCATGTGACATATATTTTTGTTCAGAATTTGATTGGGAAAAATTTTTCAGAAATTTTATCTAAGTACGTAATGGCCTTGAATGGTCCGCAGAGGTCAAAGGTCATATAAGTGCACTTTTAGAATGTATTTTTCTCGTAAATCTTAAGTTTCACGGCCCTTCTCGATGGAATGTAGTTCAAAATAGAAAATTTTAAATATGTCAGCTAATGCGGTATTTAAAATACTACAAATGCATAACAAGCAAATTTATCAATTTTATTGATAAATAAATAATTTTGGTTGCTAAGCAACAACACCCACTGTGCAATATTTGTCAGAATTCGCCTTTATGCAGCTGTTTGTTGCAGTTTATACTTAATTAAAATGCACATGGTTAGTAAATTGCCACAGTATTTTATAATTTCAATCTGATAGCAGAATTTAATCATTGTATATCCAGAGAGGGTAATTTTTTAAAGGGCTTATTTTGGACTTTTGAGATATGCAAGACATTGATGGCATGTTTTAAACAAAAATTAAATCAACTCATGCAGGTTATTCAGAAAGGGGGGGGAGTGTGTGTCCTGAACCCAAGCACCTGTGACCTTAATTGCTTGATTTGTTTGGAACACTTAAGCTGACATGGATTCTCAAATATGCCAGATTTCGCCATATTTTTTTCATATAGCCTGTTTTACTTTACCTCAAACTGGAGTGCACCCAAGTAATTTTCCAGCTTGCATCACCCGGTAAATCTCCGATAGTCACGTGTAGTGTAATATGGTATGTTTTAGTAGGGGGATGAATTCAATAGGGGGGGGGGGGGTTAAGAGCAGTAAATCGCGTTTTGGATGTATTTGGATCTGATCCACAATTAAAACAACCTCAAATGTAGCCACTGTAGGAAATTCAGAAGTTTCATTTTAAATTGCAATAATAATAATGCATAAGATGACAAATAAAAGTATGAAGTTAAGAAAGATATTTATCAATCCAGGATTTTAGCACATTACATTTAAGCTTCTTAAGAGGTAGACAGAGTGAATCCTGCTGAACAACCATTTTTATATCGTTTTACCAATACCTTAAGCATTTTCGTGCACAAAGTTTATTTTAAAAGTCTGGGCAACTGAGAGCCATTTTCATTTGGAGACTATCATATAGGGCGTTTTGTAAGAGTAATCGGTGGCGTGTAAGTCGTCAGCCATTGATATGCCGACAAGATATGCATCGCAAAGGACGGGTTGATAGACAACTGTGTTATAACATCCTACAAAGAAGTCAGTTAAAGAATGTGCAATTCATTCAATGAAGACAATTATCTAGGATACCTTACTGTTAAAGATGTTTTTGGAAGGGGTTAATATGCAAAACAGGTATCTGTATCTTCTTTGCAACTGGAAGAATTATAATGAATAGTGACAGTTTTACAGATACCTACACCTGAAACTGTAATATTAACAAATAAAGTAGGTAGATGTCCTCGTGTTCGTATTTTGGACCTACTAAAATTTTTCGTTCATTAGAGCCATGTAATAATCAATTCGTGTGTCCGTCCGCACAATAATAATAATAATAATAATAAATTTATTTTGTAAAGCGTAAAGTCCATACTGCTCTAAACGCTATGGTCTTCTGGAGTTTGGGCGTTCTTGGTTTATTTTTGAAAGATTGAGTGTTTCTTTGGTTTGCGTCCCGTTGAGAATTTTTCACTCGCATTGAGACGTCACCAACTATAGGTGAAGACCTATGCTTAGCGCTTAAGGCCGTAGCAGTGAGGGTTCTTTAGTGTGCCAGCGCCTGCCTCAACATTTCTTAAACCTCCGTTTTTAAGGTTATATTCGAAAGACCCGGTGATTCTCACTTCAAAATGCCGAGCATTTGTCGAAGCAGTAATCACTACCTAGTTTTAATTTTGACACGGTCGTGGCAAGAGCGGGGCTCGAGCTCACGACCTTTCGGTTACGAAACGAACGCTCTACCACTGAGCTATCGCGACCGGTAATTTTTGAAAGCGTTTTGGATATTGAACTCAGCTTGCAAATAATGTCAAATTTAATTTTTGTTTTTACCATTGCTCTGTTGCGCAAAATCATACTCTATCACACTTAATTTTATGAAATTTAATGTGAGTCTTCTACTTTTTCCATTTGTCAATAAATATACCGTTTTTTCTTTTTTTTCAAATGCGTAAAAGGGCATATTTTGTGTTATCGTCTTATATAAATAAAGGACTCCAAAAATTGATACTGACAAACTTATTAATCCCGAATATGTTGTGATTTGATGAATGGCGTACAATATAATTATCAACTCTTGAAATAGCCAAGACGGCAGCTCTTCCGTTTCCAGCCAAGATGGCACCAGCTCTCCCGGCGCCAGGATGGTGGTCCTTCCGTTTCCGTCCAAGATGGTTTCTGCTCAGGATGATTGTCTTCCAAGATGTTTTTTTTTCCAGCATTTCCGTTTCCGCGTAATCATCACCTTTACCAGGACTTTGTACCAGTTGCCTAAGTGAGCTTTTCTGATGCAAACTTTCCGTTGTATGTCGTCGGTGTTGTTTTCGGCAACGGCGTACACTTTTTACATTTTTATCTTTTTTATCCAGAACTACTGAGCCAATTTCAATCAAACTTGGCAAAAAACATCCCTGGGTGAAGGGGAGTCAAGTTTGTGCAAACGAAGGGCAACTCCCTTCTCTAAGGGGAGATAATAGGAAATTAGTGAAAAAATACTGACAAATTTTGAAAATCTTCCACAGAAGCAGCCGGGCAATGCCAGTGAAACTGAAACTTGAGTGAAGAGAATTCATTTTTGTTCAAATGAAGGGCCATGCATAATCACAAAATGTAAAAATAGGGTTGGGTCATTTAAAAATCTTCTCGGGAACCACTGAGCCAGTACAGTTCAAATTTACATGAAAGCTGCCCCGTGAGGATCCGGGTTGGTAGGATAGATCCTCAGTTTGTCGTAAGACGCTACTAAATGGGGCGGTCCTTCGGATGCGACCGAAAAAACCTGAGGTCCCATGTCATAGCAGGTGTGGCATGTTAATTGATTGTTTGTTTTACGTCCCGTCGAGAATTTTTCACTTATATTGAGACGTCACTACCTGTAGGTGAAGTGCCACAAATTTTGACCTATGCTTAGCGCTCTGGACCCTAGCAGTGAGGGTTCTTTAACGTACCAACGCCTACCGTGACACGGGACCTCCGTTTTTAAGGTCATATCCGAAAGACCCGTGATTCTCACTACCTTTTTTCGTCTTAGGTTTGACGCGGCCATGTCACTAGCGGGGCTCGATATCACGACCTTCCTGTTACGAAGCGAATGCTCTAACCACCGAGCTACGGCGGTTAAAGCAGGTGCAGCACGATAAAGATCCCTCCATGCTCAAAGGCCATAAACGCTGAGTATAGGCCTAAATTTTGCAGCCCTTTAACGGCAATGGTGACATCTCCATATATGAGTGAAAAATTCTCGAGTTTGAAGTTAAACAATATACAATTAGTCAAAACAATGAACCCCTAGCCCAGGAGCCACGAGTTTCACAATTTAGGTATACACCGATTTACGATGTTTGTTTGTTTTACGTCCCGTCGAGAATTTTTCACTCGTACTGAGACGTCACCAGCTGTAGGTGAGGTACCACAAATTTAGACCTATCCTTAGCGCTTAGGGCCGTAGCAGTGAGGGTTCTTTAACGTGCCAACGCCTACCGTGACACGGGACCTCCGTTTTTAAGGTCACATCCGAAAGACCCGTGATTCTTACTTCTAAATGCCGAGCGTTTGGCGAAGGAGGAATCACTACCTATTTTTCGTCTTAGGTTTGACGCGGCCATGGCACGAGGGGGGCTCGAACTCACGACCTCCCGGTTACGAAGCGAACGCTCTAACCACTGAGCTACCGCGACCGGTAGGTATACACCTACATGGACATTAAAATCATTCAGTTAGTTTTTCTCAGACACATGTAAAAGTAGAAATGAAGATTTTCTATGATTTAATACTTTTTCACTATATATGGCCACTCTATTGCCTGAAACCCTGACCCAGGAGCCACGAATTTCATAATTTAGGTTGGGAGCTTCATGGACATCGTTATCATGTATATAGTTTTTCTCAAATATAGCCCCGTGGGGATTCATGTTGTTAGAATATATCTTCAGTACCACTTGCTGTCGCAAGATGCGACTAAATGGGGCGGACCTTCGAATGAGACCGCTAAAACCGAGGTCCCGTGTTACAGCAGGCGTGACACGTTCAAGATTCTTCCCTGTTCAAAAGCCATAAGCGCCGAGCATAGGCCTAAATTTGCAGCCCTTTCACTGGCAATGGTGATGTCTCCACATGAGTGAAAAATTCTCGAGCGGGACGTTAAACAATCATAAATCAATCTGAAATATATATATATATATATATATATATACCGAACAATTTCACTACATGAATATATTAGACCCACGTCCCCTGGGATGAGACCGCAAAAACCGAGGCTGCTTGTCACAGCAGGTGTAGCACGATAGAGATCCCTCTTTGTTCAAAGGCCTAAGTGCCGAGAATAGCCCTAATTTTTTATAGCTCTTCACCGGCAGTGGTGGCGTCTCCATATGAGTGAAAAATTCTCGAGCGGTATGTTAAACAATACATAATTAATGATATATAATGACAACCTTTACAGATACTGATATCAAGCCTTACAAACATTTTACCACTACGTCGTTCCAATATGTAACCCCACCTACTATTATTTTACTGTTTCATCCACTTTTAATTCCAGTAATCGTTCCATTCCAATGTAAGGATATTTCATAAAGAAATAACGGGTGATAATTACTGACAATTAAATACTTTATTTATTCATTTTAATATATTTCAGATACAATGCAGTTAATTCTTAGTGCGATAGTTTTACTGGTAGGACACGACGCTGATGGGATACCAACCGTATCGCTTAACTGATAACCTGTTTTTTCTTGTCCATCCATAAGCAAACCCTTCTTCTCTATCTCCCATTACTTGCTTAATGATTTGTCCTTTTTTGAGACTGAGTTCCATGGTGCTCCGCGCTTTGTACTTTGTATGGGCGACCACTCTGATGTTGCGCATTGCTCCTATATCATTATTTACCAATGCTGGTACCGCAGTGTGGAAAACATCGGCACTCTGGGAGTGAAATCCTGTGGTAGGAGTTCCTGTCATGGTGGAATTTGTCACCGTCTTACCATTATCAGAATCTTTCCATTTGGTGGCGTGTCTGCCGTTATTTTCATTACTATCATCATTATCATATGCCACAAGGGAATCCCTGACCTCGCTTCTACACAGGTAGTTTTCTGTTATTCTCCTTCTTGGCTCCGTCTCATCCACCCAAAATACCTTGACGGGAAATGAATTTGGAAGACGACAGGTTGTCTCGTTTGGTAGATGTATTGTTTCTATATTCTGCTCAGAATATTCTGTTACCAACGGCGATGGAAATTTCATAATGAGTGAGCTTTTTAGATGTGTGCCAAAAGTAGAAGAGCTGACTGCCATGCTGCGAGCTAAATGGTTAACATCAACACTAACTACACGACGGTGACGATTCCTTATTATGACGTGGTACTATTTGTGACGTCAGTGTCAAAAAGTAAGATAATAGTCTAAAAATATTCAAACCAACAACACTAAGAAAAGGTTATTGTCGGAGAAAGGGAAATTCATAGGATATAAAACAAAAGAATAATAAAAAGGACTGCTATAACGATTCGTAATATGATGACGTTGAACTCTCTATGATGTCAATGACGTGATAGTGGGTCAGAATATTCTAAGAATGACCAAGATTAAGAAAAACAGAGAGCCATAATGGGGAGAATGATAAAAATTCAAAAAAGAATATTTAAGAAAAAAATCTTTTTGTTGTTTGCTTCCTGTTTTATTTTTGCTTTGGAAGTATATTTGTGAAGGTTTTATGAAATTAAAACGAAACACTCAGGTCATAGTTATTGTGCTAAACTTATAACGTTTTGAAGAGTTAGCAATATTTTCTATCGTATTTTGTTGATATACATCTAAAAAAGCTTTGTTTTATAATTATTCTTTTTTTTTTTTTTTAAAAATGTACACGATTTCTTCACGAGTTTTGGTTTAAACCCAAAGTAACATGAATTATTTCATGGGCACAAGGCAGAAATTGTGCAAATAAGCTTAAGACTAGGATAATCAAACTCGATACACATTATTTAAGCATCATAAATTATAATGGTAAGATGCAGCAATTTTCTGACTCTGTCTCTTCATCCATCAGTGCCGTGTGAGAAGAATGAAAAGAGTGTCAATACAGGCTAGGATAATCAAGCCTGTTGCGCATAATTCCTACTGTGAGAGGAAGATGTATGCTATTTCTCAAGGTCAAGGTCATACTTTTATGGTAGTTATAATAAGATGAGGATCAAGTGAACTGAACAATTTCATATTCAACAAAGCCATGTAAGACTCAATCTTTTATTAATACTCTGAAGATGGAGGAGGAAATGTTGAAAGAACACTGTTGATTAAGCAATGAATAGTTTCTTTTCTTTGATTAATTCTTTATTTTCAATATACCGGACGAGTTTATTTTGTAACGTAGACGTTGCTGCTGTTTTGGGCTTTCGCTTCGCAGCTGGTAGGTGCGGGTTCGAATCTCAATCCCCGCAACACCTCATATCCAACACGTTGAATTAATATACACAATGACCTCTTTCACCAAACGCTTGGTATGTTTTTTTTTTAAGTTAAGGTTTTTTGGATTTGATCATGGTAGCTGTTGTTATGATAAAGATACTGCAGTGAATCGAACGAGACCGTAAAAACCGAGGTCCCGTGTCACAATAGGTGTGGCACGATAAAGATCCCTCCATGCTCAAAGGCCATAAACGCCGAACATAGGCCTAAATTTTGCAATCCTTCAACGGCAATGGTGATATGAGTGAAAAATTCTCGAGCCGGACGTTAAACAATACACAATTAGTCAATACAACGAACCCCTGGCCCAGGAGCCACGAATTTCACAATTTAGGTAGACACCTCGACGGACATTAAAATCATTCATTTAGTTTTTGTCAGATATGTGTAAGAATAGAGATCATTTTTTACATTCATTTTTGACACCCTGTATTATCGCACTCGATGAAAAGGCATGTACTAATTAAACTAATATTTTTCTAAAATATATATAAACTAAAAAAAAAAATCTTTGGAAATTCTAGGGGTGAGCCTCAACCCCCCCCCCCCAACCCCACTTAAATCCGTCAATGCACTAGAGGGCTCGTTACGCAAGCTTGTAGTGAGAGTAGCGCACGGAAGTCTGGGCAGGGAATGGACTGAAGAGCGAAATCTCCATAATATTGGGCATTATCAGCTTTCTTGTGCTGGATCTTACCTGGATGGAACTCATATATAATTTTTTGAAATTTATTTATTATTTTTTCGCCCTAGTAGAATTGCGAACGGTTTCATCCATTTTTAAATTCTCCCAAATACAATTGTGTTATAAGAAAGGTAAAAAAATAATATTAATCCATCCAGTAATTTGATTAGACCATTGACAACCAGGGCGCAAGGGGAAAATATAAAACGCTGGTGAATAGTTTCTTGCATACAGTCGCTGAGGATATAATTGTGATTGGTATATACATAGTGGGTTTTATTGCAATATTTTCATCTGATAGTATACTATCAAAACACATCCCATAGAATGTTTAATTTTAGATTTGCTAAAGGTATCGGCCAATGAACTGCATATAGAATTTCTTTAAAGCATGAAGAAGAAAGAAGGTGGAAGGAGGGGGGGATTACGGTATTATTGTTTGTAGGTAACTTGTGTTCCTTTGTATAAAATGTATCACATGACCTGAAATTTCAATACCTGTACTCTGAATGCACATCACTTCTGTGACCTTCAGATTCTTGTAATTATAATCATACCTCTTTGATTCTCGATCACAAGATTCTTTACATTTTTTGTTACTGATTATTTCATGAATGTAATAGGTAAGTTAACTGCCATGTTAAACGAGTTTCATTTTACTGTAACTTTTGTAAACTTTTAAAATTGGAAATGCAGGAGCCCTATCTGTCAATACGCAATTTCTCATGTTAATGCAAGTTCATGGTGTGTGTGATTTGGGGGGGGGGGGGGGGGGTTGCTTTTTTTTTTCTCCATTTGGTGCGGGTTTTTTTAATGGTAGAGTTAACTCCATATGATAAGAATACTGTTACAGTAATATATATGAATAATGAGTTATAAGGAATTTTTAGGTATGAAGTTTACTGAATTTCTTTATCTAATTACATTCGTCCGTCTCTCGTCTGTCTCACTTTTGTTATGGCACAATATCTTGGGTAGTTTTCAACATATTTAACTTTCATATTTCATTTAAAGGTAGTTGACCATTAAAGGAAGACATTTATAAATTTTAGGGTCACAAGGTCACAGCAGATCTTAAACATCAAACACCTTTCATATGTAAAACCAAGGGAATGTTTATTAAAACACACACACAGAGAGAGAGAGAGAGAGGGGGTGATGAATTTATCAGTCAAGGTCATAACAGACCTTCAATCCGAGTTAGGTACACTTTTACCGTGACACTGCAACATCTCAGTGTATGAAAATGTATGTTACAGCCTAATAAACGGAAAACATTAACACATGTTATATACAACTTGTTTGTTAATTGTCGAAAAATACCTAATGTTTAAAATATAATGTTACAGCGGACCTTCCACAAGATTTACTACATCACAAGATGTTGAAAATGATGACATCACGAAAATCAATCGCACACTGAATTTAAACAAGGATACGGCCCACAGGAAAAAGGTAAAGGTCAACACCTTGAAATTTACCCACTGCCGAAAATTCACCTCTTACTTTGAATGGCTGTGATACTCACATATGGCATGTATGTACGACATTTAAGGCATAAAATGACAGATAAGAGTATGAATGTTTCCAACGCACACTTCCATGTATAATATGTGACCCCTTTCTACTATTATCCAGCGGATGCTGCTTTACCCTTATCCTTGCCCTTCAACGTAAGGGAATTTTATAAAAGTAATAGTAACTTTTACTATATTTTTTTTATTCTGAGCAGACATACATGTGCTATTAAATTGTCCTGGTTTTTTTTTTTTTTTTGGAAGAGGGGGGATAAAATAGGTGGATAGAGGTGCTGGTGGGGGGAGTAGAGGCTATTGTTTTAATTCCATTTACTTTAAATAGTGATTTGATAACCGTTACCCCCGTGGGTAAGGGTTGTTAGAGTAGATCGTCAGTACCCCCTTCCTTGTCGTAAGAGGCGTCTAAATGGGACGTTGTTTCGGATGAGACCGCAAATACCGAGGCCCCTTGTCACAGCAGGTGTAGCACGATAGAGATCCCTCGCTGTTCAAAGGCCATAAATGCCGAGGATGACCCTAATATTTTGTAGCTCTTCGCCGGCAGTGATGGCGTCTCCATATGAGTGAAAAATTCTCGAGCGGGGTGTTAAACAATACATAATCAACGATACATAATGATAACCTTTACAGATAACGATATCAAGCCTTACAAACATTTTACCACTTCGTCGTTCCAATATGTAACCCCACCTACTATTATCCATCAGATACTTGACTGTTTCATCCACTTTTAATTCCAGTAATCGTTCCATTCCAATGTAAGGATATTTCATAAAGAAATAACATGTGATAATTACTAACAATTCAATATTTTATTTTTTCATTTTAATATATTTCAGATACAATGGACAGTGCAGTTAATTCTTAGTGCGATAGTTTTACTGGTAGGACACTACGCTGATGGGGTACCAGCCGTACCGCTTAATTGATAACTTGTTTTTTCTTGTCCATCCATAAGCAAACCCTTCTTCTTTATCTCCCATTACTTGCTTAATGATTTGTCCTCTTTTGAGACTGAGTTCTATGCTGCTCCGCGCTTTGTACTTTGTATGGGCGACCACTCTGGTGTTGCGCATTGCTCCTATATCATTATTTACCAATGCTGGTACCGCAGTGTGGAAAACATCGGCACTCTGGGAGTGAAATCCTGTGGTAGGAGTTCCTGTCATGGTGGTATTTGTCACCGTCTTTCCATTATCCGAATCTTTCCAGTTGGTGGCGTGTCTGCCGTTATTTTCATGACTATCATCATGATATGCTACAAAGGAATTCCTGAACTCGCTTCTACACAGGTAGTTTTCTCTTATGCTCTTTCTTGACTCCGTCTCATCCACACAAAATGCCTTGACGGGAAATGGATTTGGAAGACGACAGGTTGTCTCGTTTGGTAGATGTATTGTTTCTATGTTCTGCTCAGAATATTCTGTTACCAACGGCGATGGAAATTTCATAATGAGTGAGCTTTTTAGATGTGTGCCAAAAGTAGAAGAGCTGACTGCCATGCTGCGAGCTAAATGGTTAACATCAACACTAACTACACGACGGTGACGATTCCTTATTATGACGTGGTACTATTTGTGACGTCAGTGTCAAAAAGTAAGTCTAAAAATATTCAAACCAACAACACTAAGAAAAGGTTATTGTCGGAGAAAGGGAAATTCATAGGATATAAAACAAAAGAATAATAAAAAGGACTGCTATAACGATTCGTAATATGATGACGTTGAACTCTCTATGATGTCAATGACGTGATAGTGGGTCAGAATATTCTAAGAATGACCAAGATTAAGAAAAACAGAGAGCCATAATGGGGAGAATGATAAAAATTCAAAAAAGAATATTTAAGAAAAAAATCTTTTTGTTGTTTGCTTCCTGTTTTATTTTTGCTTTGGAAGTATATTTGTGAAGGTTTTATGAAATTAAAACGAAACACTCAGGTCATAGTTATTGTGCTAAACTTATAACGTTTTGAAGAGTTAGCAATATTTTCTATCGTATTTTGTTGATATACATCTAAAAAAGCTTTGTTTTATAATTATTCTTTTTTTTTTTTTTTAAAAATGTACACGATTTCTTCACGAGTTTTGGTTTAAACCCAAAGTAACATGAATTATTTCATGGGCACAAGGCAGAAATTGTGCAAATAAGCTTAAGACTAGGATAATCAAACTCGATACACATTATTTAAGCATCATAAATTATAATGGTAAGATGCAGCAATTTTCTGACTCTGTCTCTTCATCCATCAGTGCCGTGTGAGAAGAATGAAAAGAGTGTCAATACAGGCTAGGATAATCAAGCCTGTTGCGCATAATTCCTACTGTGAGAGGAAGATGTATGCTATTTCTCAAGGTCAAGGTCATACTTTTATGGTAGTTATAATAAGATGAGGATCAAGTGAACTGAACAATTTCATATTCAACAAAGCCATGTAAGACTCAATCTTTTATTAATACTCTGAAGATGGAGGAGGAAATGTTGAAAGAACACTGTTGATTAAGCAATGAATAGTTTCTTTTCTTTGATTAATTCTTTATTTTCAATATACCGGACGAGTTTATTTTGTAACGTAGACGTTGCTGCTGTTTTGGGCTTTCGCTTCGCAGCTGGTAGGTGCGGGTTCGAATCTCAATCCCCGCAACACCTCATATCCAACACGTTGAATTAATATACACAATGACCTCTTTCACCAAACGCTTGGTATGTTTTTTTTTTAAGTTAAGGTTTTTTGGATTTGATCATGGTAGCTGTTGTTATGATAAAGATACTGCAGTGAATCGAACGAGACCGTAAAAACCGAGGTCCCGTGTCACAATAGGTGTGGCACGATAAAGATCCCTCCATGCTCAAAGGCCATAAACGCCGAACATAGGCCTAAATTTTGCAATCCTTCAACGGCAATGGTGATATGAGTGAAAAATTCTCGAGCCGGACGTTAAACAATACACAATTAGTCAATACAACGAACCCCTGGCCCAGGAGCCACGAATTTCACAATTTAGGTAGACACCTCGACGGACATTAAAATCATTCATTTAGTTTTTGTCAGATATGTGTAAGAATAGAGATCATTTTTTACATTCATTTTTGACACCCTGTATTATCGCACTCGATGAAAAGGCATGTACTAATTAAACTAATATTTTTCTAAAATATATATAAACTAAAAAAAAAAATCTTTGGAAATTCTAGGGGTGAGCCTCAACCCCCCCCCCCAACCCCACTTAAATCCGTCAATGCACTAGAGGGCTCGTTACGCAAGCTTGTAGTGAGAGTAGCGCACGGAAGTCTGGGCAGGGAATGGACTGAAGAGCGAAATCTCCATAATATTGGGCATTATCAGCTTTCTTGTGCTGGATCTTACCTGGATGGAACTCATATATAATTTTTTGAAATTTATTTATTATTTTTTCGCCCTAGTAGAATTGCGAACGGTTTCATCCATTTTTAAATTCTCCCAAATACAATTGTGTTATAAGAAAGGTAAAAAAATAATATTAATCCATCCAGTAATTTGATTAGACCATTGACAACCAGGGCGCAAGGGGAAAATATAAAACGCTGGTGAATAGTTTCTTGCATACAGTCGCTGAGGATATAATTGTGATTGGTATATACATAGTGGGTTTTATTGCAATATTTTCATCTGATAGTATACTATCAAAACACATCCCATAGAATGTTTAATTTTAGATTTGCTAAAGGTATCGGCCAATGAACTGCATATAGAATTTCTTTAAAGCATGAAGAAGAAAGAAGGTGGAAGGAGGGGGGGATTACGGTATTATTGTTTGTAGGTAACTTGTGTTCCTTTGTATAAAATGTATCACATGACCTGAAATTTCAATACCTGTACTCTGAATGCACATCACTTCTGTGACCTTCAGATTCTTGTAATTATAATCATACCTCTTTGATTCTCGATCACAAGATTCTTTACATTTTTTGTTACTGATTATTTCATGAATGTAATAGGTAAGTTAACTGCCATGTTAAACGAGTTTCATTTTACTGTAACTTTTGTAAACTTTTAAAATTGGAAATGCAGGAGCCCTATCTGTCAATACGCAATTTCTCATGTTAATGCAAGTTCATGGTGTGTGTGATTTGGGGGGGGGGGGGGGGGGTTGCTTTTTTTTTTCTCCATTTGGTGCGGGTTTTTTTAATGGTAGAGTTAACTCCATATGATAAGAATACTGTTACAGTAATATATATGAATAATGAGTTATAAGGAATTTTTAGGTATGAAGTTTACTGAATTTCTTTATCTAATTACATTCGTCCGTCTCTCGTCTGTCTCACTTTTGTTATGGCACAATATCTTGGGTAGTTTTCAACATATTTAACTTTCATATTTCATTTAAAGGTAGTTGACCATTAAAGGAAGACATTTATAAATTTTAGGGTCACAAGGTCACAGCAGATCTTAAACATCAAACACCTTTCATATGTAAAACCAAGGGAATGTTTATTAAAACACACACACAGAGAGAGAGAGAGAGAGGGGGTGATGAATTTATCAGTCAAGGTCATAACAGACCTTCAATCCGAGTTAGGTACACTTTTACCGTGACACTGCAACATCTCAGTGTATGAAAATGTATGTTACAGCCTAATAAACGGAAAACATTAACACATGTTATATACAACTTGTTTGTTAATTGTCGAAAAATACCTAATGTTTAAAATATAATGTTACAGCGGACCTTCCACAAGATTTACTACATCACAAGATGTTGAAAATGATGACATCACGAAAATCAATCGCACACTGAATTTAAACAAGGATACGGCCCACAGGAAAAAGGTAAAGGTCAACACCTTGAAATTTACCCACTGCCGAAAATTCACCTCTTACTTTGAATGGCTGTGATACTCACATATGGCATGTATGTACGACATTTAAGGCATAAAATGACAGATAAGAGTATGAATGTTTCCAACGCACACTTCCATGTATAATATGTGACCCCTTTCTACTATTATCCAGCGGATGCTGCTTTACCCTTATCCTTGCCCTTCAACGTAAGGGAATTTTATAAAAGTAATAGTAACTTTTACTATATTTTTTTTATTCTGAGCAGACATACATGTGCTATTAAATTGTCCTGGTTTTTTTTTTTTTTTTTGGAAGAGGGGGGATAAAATAGGTGGATAGAGGTGCTGGTGGGGGGAGTAGAGGCTATTGTTTTAATTCCATTTACTTTAAATAGTGATTTGATAACCGTTACCCCCGTGGGTAAGGGTTGTTAGAGTAGATCGTCAGTACCCCCTTCCTTGTCGTAAGAGGCGTCTAAATGGGACGTTGTTTCGGATGAGACCGCAAATACCGAGGCCCCTTGTCACAGCAGGTGTAGCACGATAGAGATCCCTCGCTGTTCAAAGGCCATAAATGCCGAGGATGACCCTAATATTTTGTAGCTCTTCGCCGGCAGTGATGGCGTCTCCATATGAGTGAAAAATTCTCGAGCGGGGTGTTAAACAATACATAATCAACGATACATAATGATAACCTTTACAGATAACGATATCAAGCCTTACAAACATTTTACCACTTCGTCGTTCCAATATGTAACCCCACCTACTATTATCCATCAGATACTTGACTGTTTCATCCACTTTTAATTCCAGTAATCGTTCCATTCCAATGTAAGGATATTTCATAAAGAAATAACATGTGATAATTACTAACAATTCAATATTTTATTTTTTCATTTTAATATATTTCAGATACAATGGACAGTGCAGTTAATTCTTAGTGCGATAGTTTTACTGGTAGGACACTACGCTGATGGGGTACCAGCCGTACCGCTTAATTGATAACTTGTTTTTTCTTGTCCATCCATAAGCAAACCCTTCTTCTTTATCTCCCATTACTTGCTTAATGATTTGTCCTTTTTTGAGACTGAGTTCTATGCTGCTCCGCGCTTTGTACTTTGTATGGGCGACCACTCTGGTGTTGCGCATTGCTCCTATATCATTATTTACCAATGCTGGTACCGCAGTGTGGAAAACATCGGCACTCTGGGAGTGAAATCCTGTGGTAGGAGTTCCTGTCATGGTGGTATTTGTCACCGTCTTTCCATTATCCGAATCTTTCCAGTTGGTGGCGTGTCTGCCGTTATTTTCATGACTATCATCATGATATGCTACAAAGGAATTCCTGAACTCGCTTCTACACAGGTAGTTTTCTCTTATGCTCTTTCTTGACTCCGTCTCATCCACACAAAATGCCTTGACGGGAAATGGATTTGGAAGACGACAGGTTGTCTCGTTTGGTAGATGTATTGTTTCTATGTTCTGCTCAGAATATTCTGTTACCAACGGCGATGGAAATTTCATAATGAGTGAGCTTTTTAGATGTGTGCCAAAAGTAGAAGAGCTGACTGCCATGCTGCGAGCTAAATGGTTAACATCAACACTAACTACACGACGGTGACGATTCCTTATTATGACGTGGTACTATTTGTGACGTCAGTGTCAAAAAGTAAGTCTAAAAATATTCAAACCAACAACACTAAGAAAAGGTTATTGTCGGAGAAAGGGAAATTCATAGGATATAAAACAAAAGAATAATAAAAAGGACTGCTATAACGATTCGTAATATGATGACGTTGAACTCTCTATGATGTCAATGACGTGATAGTGGGTCAGAATATTCTAAGAATGACCAAGATTAAGAAAAACAGAGAGCCATAATGGGGAGAATGATAAAAATTCAAAAAAGAATATTTAAGAAAAAAATCTTTTTGTTGTTTGCTTCCTGTTTTATTTTTGCTTTGGAAGTATATTTGTGAAGGTTTTATGAAATTAAAACGAAACACTCAGGTCATAGTTATTGTGCTAAACTTATAACGTTTTGAAGAGTTAGCAATATTTTCTATCGTATTTTGTTGATATACATCTAAAAAAGCTTTGTTTTATAATTATTCTTTTTTTTTTTTTTAAAAAATGTACACGATTTCTTCACGAGTTTTGGTTTAAACCCAAAGTAACATGAATTATTTCATGGGCACAAGGCAGAAATTGTGCAAATAAGCTTAAGACTAGGATAATCAAACTCGATACACATTATTTAAGCATCATAAATTATAATGGTAAGATGCAGCAATTTTCTGACTCTGTCTCTTCATCCATCAGTGCCGTGTGAGAAGAATGAAAAGAGTGTCAATACAGGCTAGGATAATCAAGCCTGTTGCGCATAATTCCTACTGTGAGAGGAAGATGTATGCTATTTCTCAAGGTCAAGGTCATACTTTTATGGTAGTTATAATAAGATGAGGATCAAGTGAACTGAACAATTTCATATTCAACAAAGCCATGTAAGACTCAATCTTTTATTAATACTCTGAAGATGGAGGAGGAAATGTTGAAAGAACACTGTTGATTAAGCAATGAATAGTTTCTTTTCTTTGATTAATTCTTTATTTTCAATATACCGGACGAGTTTATTTTGTAACGTAGACGTTGCTGCTGTTTTGGGCTTTCGCTTCGCAGCTGGTAGGTGCGGGTTCGAATCTCAATCCCCGCAACACCTCATATCCAACACGTTGAATTAATATACACAATGACCTCTTTCACCAAACGCTTGGTATGTTTTTTTTTTAAGTTAAGGTTTTTTGGATTTGATCATGGTAGCTGTTGTTATGATAAAGATACTGCAGTGAATCGAACGAGACCGTAAAAACCGAGGTCCCGTGTCACAATAGGTGTGGCACGATAAAGATCCCTCCATGCTCAAAGGCCATAAACGCCGAACATAGGCCTAAATTTTGCAATCCTTCAACGGCAATGGTGATATGAGTGAAAAATTCTCGAGCCGGACGTTAAACAATACACAATTAGTCAATACAACGAACCCCTGGCCCAGGAGCCACGAATTTCACAATTTAGGTAGACACCTCGACGGACATTAAAATCATTCATTTAGTTTTTGTCAGATATGTGTAAGAATAGAGATCATTTTTTACATTCATTTTTGACACCCTGTATTATCGCACTCGATGAAAAGGCATGTACTAATTAAACTAATATTTTTCTAAAATATATATAAACTAAAAAAAAAAATCTTTGGAAATTCTAGGGGTGAGCCTCAACCCCCCCCCCCCCAACCCCACTTAAATCCGTCAATGCACTAGAGGGCTCGTTACGCAAGCTTGTAGTGAGAGTAGCGCACGGAAGTCTGGGCAGGGAATGGACTGAAGAGCGAAATCTCCATAATATTGGGCATTATCAGCTTTCTTGTGCTGGATCTTACCTGGATGGAACTCATATATAATTTTTTGAAATTTATTTATTATTTTTTCGCCCTAGTAGAATTGCGAACGGTTTCATCCATTTTTAAATTCTCCCAAATACAATTGTGTTATAAGAAAGGTAAAAAAATAATATTAATCCATCCAGTAATTTGATTAGACCATTGACAACCAGGGCGCAAGGGGAAAATATAAAACGCTGGTGAATAGTTTCTTGCATACAGTCGCTGAGGATATAATTGTGATTGGTATATACATAGTGGGTTTTATTGCAATATTTTCATCTGATAGTATACTATCAAAACACATCCCATAGAATGTTTAATTTTAGATTTGCTAAAGGTATCGGCCAATGAACTGCATATAGAATTTCTTTAAAGCATGAAGAAGAAAGAAGGTGGAAGGAGGGGGGGATTACGGTATTATTGTTTGTAGGTAACTTGTGTTCCTTTGTATAAAATGTATCACATGACCTGAAATTTCAATACCTGTACTCTGAATGCACATCACTTCTGTGACCTTCAGATTCTTGTAATTATAATCATACCTCTTTGATTCTCGATCACAAGATTCTTTACATTTTTTGTTACTGATTATTTCATGAATGTAATAGGTAAGTTAACTGCCATGTTAAACGAGTTTCATTTTACTGTAACTTTTGTAAACTTTTAAAATTGGAAATGCAGGAGCCCTATCTGTCAATACGCAATTTCTCATGTTAATGCAAGTTCATGGTGTGTGTGATTTGGGGGGGGGGGGGGGTTGCTTTTTTTTTTCTCCATTTGGTGCGGGTTTTTTTAATGGTAGAGTTAACTCCATATGATAAGAATACTGTTACAGTAATATATATGAATAATGAGTTATAAGGAATTTTTAGGTATGAAGTTTACTGAATTTCTTTATCTAATTACATTCGTCCGTCTCTCGTCTGTCTCACTTTTGTTATGGCACAATATCTTGGGTAGTTTTCAACATATTTAACTTTCATATTTCATTTAAAGGTAGTTGACCATTAAAGGAAGACATTTATAAATTTTAGGGTCACAAGGTCACAGCAGATCTTAAACATCAAACACCTTTCATATGTAAAACCAAGGGAATGTTTATTAAAACACACACACAGAGAGAGAGAGAGAGAGGGGGTGATGAATTTATCAGTCAAGGTCATAACAGACCTTCAATCCGAGTTAGGTACACTTTTACCGTGACACTGCAACATCTCAGTGTATGAAAATGTATGTTACAGCCTAATAAACGGAAAACATTAACACATGTTATATACAACTTGTTTGTTAATTGTCGAAAAATACCTAATGTTTAAAATATAATGTTACAGCGGACCTTCCACAAGATTTACTACATCACAAGATGTTGAAAATGATGACATCACGAAAATCAATCGCACACTGAATTTAAACAAGGATACGGCCCACAGGAAAAAGGTAAAGGTCAACACCTTGAAATTTACCCACTGCCGAAAATTCACCTCTTACTTTGAATGGCTGTGATACTCACATATGGCATGTATGTACGACATTTAAGGCATAAAATGACAGATAAGAGTATGAATGTTTCCAACGCACACTTCCATGTATAATATGTGACCCCTTTCTACTATTATCCAGCGGATGCTGCTTTACCCTTATCCTTGCCCTTCAACGTAAGGGAATTTTATAAAAGTAATAGTAACTTTTACTATATTTTTTTTATTCTGAGCAGACATACATGTGCTATTAAATTGTCCTGGTTTTTTTTTTTTTTTTGGAAGAGGGGGGATAAAATAGGTGGATAGAGGTGCTGGTGGGGGGAGTAGAGGCTATTGTTTTAATTCCATTTACTTTAAATAGTGATTTGATAACCGTTACCCCCGTGGGTAAGGGTTGTTAGAGTAGATCGTCAGTACCCCCTTCCTTGTCGTAAGAGGCGTCTAAATGGGACGTTGTTTCGGATGAGACCGCAAATACCGAGGCCCCTTGTCACAGCAGGTGTAGCACGATAGAGATCCCTCGCTGTTCAAAGGCCATAAATGCCGAGGATGACCCTAATATTTTGTAGCTCTTCGCCGGCAGTGATGGCGTCTCCATATGAGTGAAAAATTCTCGAGCGGGGTGTTAAACAATACATAATCAACGATACATAATGATAACCTTTACAGATAACGATATCAAGCCTTACAAACATTTTACCACTTCGTCGTTCCAATATGTAACCCCACCTACTATTATCCATCAGATACTTGACTGTTTCATCCACTTTTAATTCCAGTAATCGTTCCATTCCAATGTAAGGATATTTCATAAAGAAATAACATGTGATAATTACTAACAATTCAATATTTTATTTTTTCATTTTAATATATTTCAGATACAATGGACAGTGCAGTTAATTCTTAGTGCGATAGTTTTACTGGTAGGACACTACGCTGATGGGGTACCAGCCGTACCGCTTAATTGATAACTTGTTTTTTCTTGTCCATCCATAAGCAAACCCTTCTTCTTTATCTCCCATTACTTGCTTAATGATTTGTCCTTTTTTGAGACTGAGTTCTATGCTGCTCCGCGCTTTGTACTTTGTATGGGCGACCACTCTGGTGTTGCGCATTGCTCCTATATCATTATTTACCAATGCTGGTACCGCAGTGTGGAAAACATCGGCACTCTGGGAGTGAAATCCTGTGGTAGGAGTTCCTGTCATGGTGGTATTTGTCACCGTCTTTCCATTATCCGAATCTTTCCAGTTGGTGGCGTGTCTGCCGTTATTTTCATGACTATCATCATGATATGCTACAAAGGAATTCCTGAACTCGCTTCTACACAGGTAGTTTTCTCTTATGCTCTTTCTTGACTCCGTCTCATCCACACAAAATGCCTTGACGGGAAATGGATTTGGAAGACGACAGGTTGTCTCGTTTGGTAGATGTATTGTTTCTATGTTCTGCTCAGAATATTCTGTTACCAACGGCGATGGAAATTTCATAATGAGTGAGCTTTTTAGATGTGTGCCAAAAGTAGAAGAGCTGACTGCCATGCTGCGAGCTAAATGGTTAACATCAACACTAACTACACGACGGTGACGATTCCTTATTATGACGTGGTACTATTTGTGACGTCAGTGTCAAAAAGTAAGTCTAAAAATATTCAAACCAACAACACTAAGAAAAGGTTATTGTCGGAGAAAGGGAAATTCATAGGATATAAAACAAAAGAATAATAAAAAGGACTGCTATAACGATTCGTAATATGATGACGTTGAACTCTCTATGATGTCAATGACGTGATAGTGGGTCAGAATATTCTAAGAATGACCAAGATTAAGAAAAACAGAGAGCCATAATGGGGAGAATGATAAAAATTCAAAAAAGAATATTTAAGAAAAAAATCTTTTTGTTGTTTGCTTCCTGTTTTATTTTTGCTTTGGAAGTATATTTGTGAAGGTTTTATGAAATTAAAACGAAACACTCAGGTCATAGTTATTGTGCTAAACTTATAACGTTTTGAAGAGTTAGCAATATTTTCTATCGTATTTTGTTGATATACATCTAAAAAAGCTTTGTTTTATAATTATTCTTTTTTTTTTTTTAAAAAAATGTACACGATTTCTTCACGAGTTTTGGTTTAAACCCAAAGTAACATGAATTATTTCATGGGCACAAGGCAGAAATTGTGCAAATAAGCTTAAGACTAGGATAATCAAACTCGATACACATTATTTAAGCATCATAAATTATAATGGTAAGATGCAGCAATTTTCTGACTCTGTCTCTTCATCCATCAGTGCCGTGTGAGAAGAATGAAAAGAGTGTCAATACAGGCTAGGATAATCAAGCCTGTTGCGCATAATTCCTACTGTGAGAGGAAGATGTATGCTATTTCTCAAGGTCAAGGTCATACTTTTATGGTAGTTATAATAAGATGAGGATCAAGTGAACTGAACAATTTCATATTCAACAAAGCCATGTAAGACTCAATCTTTTATTAATACTCTGAAGATGGAGGAGGAAATGTTGAAAGAACACTGTTGATTAAGCAATGAATAGTTTCTTTTCTTTGATTAATTCTTTATTTTCAATATACCGGACGAGTTTATTTTGTAACGTAGACGTTGCTGCTGTTTTGGGCTTTCGCTTCGCAGCTGGTAGGTGCGGGTTCGAATCTCAATCCCCGCAACACCTCATATCCAACACGTTGAATTAATATACACAATGACCTCTTTCACCAAACGCTTGGTATGTTTTTTTTTTAAGTTAAGGTTTTTTGGATTTGATCATGGTAGCTGTTGTTATGATAAAGATACTGCAGTGAATCGAACGAGACCGTAAAAACCGAGGTCCCGTGTCACAATAGGTGTGGCACGATAAAGATCCCTCCATGCTCAAAGGCCATAAACGCCGAACATAGGCCTAAATTTTGCAATCCTTCAACGGCAATGGTGATATGAGTGAAAAATTCTCGAGCCGGACGTTAAACAATACACAATTAGTCAATACAACGAACCCCTGGCCCAGGAGCCACGAATTTCACAATTTAGGTAGACACCTCGACGGACATTAAAATCATTCATTTAGTTTTTGTCAGATATGTGTAAGAATAGATATCATTTTTTACATTCATTTTTGACACCCTGTATTATCGCACTCGATGAAAAGGCATGTACTAATTAAACTAATATTTTTCTAAAATATATATAAACTAAAAAAAAAAATCTTTGGAAATTCTAGGGGTGAGCCTCAACCCCCCCCCCCAACCCCACTTAAATCCGTCAATGCACTAGAGGGCTCGTTACGCAAGCTTGTAGTGAGAGTAGCGCACGGAAGTCTGGGCAGGGAATGGACTGAAGAGCGAAATCTCTATAATATTGGGCATTATCAGCTTTCTTGTGCTGGATCTTACCTGGATGGAACTCATATATAATTTTTTGAAATTTATTTATTATTTTTTCGCCCTAGTAGAATTGCGAACGGTTTCATCCATTTTTAAATTCTCCCAAATACAATTGTGTTATAAGAAAGGTAAAAAAATAATATTAATCCATCCAGTAATTTGATTAGACCATTGACAACCAGGGCGCAAGGGGAAAATATAAAACGCTGGTGAATAGTTTCTTGCATACAGTCGCTGAGGATATAATTGTGATTGGTATATACATAGTGGGTTTTATTGCAATATTTTCATCTGATAGTATACTATCAAAACACATCCCATAGAATGTTTAATTTTAGATTTGCTAAAGGTATCGGCCAATGAACTGCATATAGAATTTCTTTAAAGCATGAAGAAGAAAGAAGGTGGAAGGAGGGGGGGATTACGGTATTATTGTTTGTAGGTAACTTGTGTTCCTTTGTATAAAATGTATCACATGACCTGAAATTTCAATACCTGTACTCTGAATGCACATCACTTCTGTGACCTTCAGATTCTTGTAATTATAATCATACCTCTTTGATTCTCGATCACAAGATTCTTTACATTTTTTGTTACTGATTATTTCATGAATGTAATAGGTAAGTTAACTGCCATGTTAAACGAGTTTCATTTTACTGTAACTTTTCTAAACTTTTAAAATTGGAAATGCAGGAGCCCTATCTGTCAATACGCAATTTCTCATGTTAATGCAAGTTCATGGTGTGTGTGATTTGGGGGGGGGGTTGCTTTTTTTTTTCTCCATTTGGTGCGGGTTTTTTTAATGGTAGAGTTAACTCCATATGATAAGAATACTGTTACAGTAATATATATGAATAATGAGTTATAAGGAATTTTTAGGTATGAAGTTTACTGAATTTCTTTATCTAATTACATTCGTCCGTCTCTCGTCTGTCTCACTTTTGTTATGGCACAATATCTTGGGTAGTTTTCAACATATTTAACTTTCATATTTCATTTAAAGGTAGTTGACCATTAAAGGAAGACATTTATAAATTTTAGGGTCACAAGGTCACAGCAGATCTTAAACATCAAACACCTTTCATATGTAAAACCAAGGGAATGTTTATTAAAACACACACACAGAGAGAGAGAGAGAGAGGGGGTGATGAATTTATCAGTCAAGGTCATAACAGACCTTCAATCCGAGTTAGGTACACTTTTACCGTGACACTGCAACATCTCAGTGTATGAAAATGTATGTTACAGCCTAATAAACGGAAAACATTAACACATGTTATATACAACTTGTTTGTTAATTGTCGAAAAATACCTAATGTTTAAAATATAATGTTACAGCGGACCTTCCACAAGATTTACTACATCACAAGATGTTGAAAATGATGACATCACGAAAATCAATCGCACACTGAATTTAAACAAGGATACGGCCCACAGGAAAAAGGTAAAGGTCAACACCTTGAAATTTACCCACTGCCGAAAATTCACCTCTTACTTTGAATGGCTGTGATACTCACATATGGCATGTATGTACGACATTTAAGGCATAAAATGACAGATAAGAGTATGAATGTTTCCAACGCACACTTCCATGTATAATATGTGACCCCTTTCTACTATTATCCAGCGGATGCTGCTTTACCCTTATCCTTGCCCTTCAACGTAAGGGAATTTTATAAAAGTAATAGTAACTTTTACTATATTTTTTTTATTCTGAGCAGACATACATGTGCTATTAAATTGTCCTGGTTTTTTTTTTTTTTTTGGAAGAGGGGGGATAAAATAGGTGGATAGAGGTGCTGGTGGGGGGAGTAGAGGCTATTGTTTTAATTCCATTTACTTTAAATAGTGATTTGATAACCGTTACCCCCGTGGGTAAGGGTTGTTAGAGTAGATCGTCAGTACCCCCTTCCTTGTCGTAAGAGGCGTCTAAATGGGACGTTGTTTCGGATGAGACCGCAAATACCGAGGCCCCTTGTCACAGCAGGTGTAGCACGATAGAGATCCCTCGCTGTTCAAAGGCCATAAATGCCGAGGATGACCCTAATATTTTGTAGCTCTTCGCCGGCAGTGATGGCGTCTCCATATGAGTGAAAAATTCTCGAGCGGGGTGTTAAACAATACATAATCAACGATACATAATGATAACCTTTACAGATAACGATATCAAGCCTTACAAACATTTTACCACTTCGTCGTTCCAATATGTAACCCCACCTACTATTATCCATCAGATACTTGACTGTTTCATCCACTTTTAATTCCAGTAATCGTTCCATTCCAATGTAAGGATATTTCATAAAGAAATAACATGTGATAATTACTAACAATTCAATATTTTATTTTTTCATTTTAATATATTTCAGATACAATGGACAGTGCAGTTAATTCTTAGTGCGATAGTTTTACTGGTAGGACACTACGCTGATGGGGTACCAGCCGTACCGCTTAATTGATAACTTGTTTTTTCTTGTCCATCCATAAGCAAACCCTTCTTCTTTATCTCCCATTACTTGCTTAATGATTTGTCCTCTTTTGAGACTGAGTTCTATGCTGCTCCGCGCTTTGTACTTTGTATGGGCGACCACTCTGGTGTTGCGCATTGCTCCTATATCATTATTTACCAATGCTGGTACCGCAGTGTGGAAAACATCGGCACTCTGGGAGTGAAATCCTGTGGTAGGAGTTCCTGTCATGGTGGTATTTGTCACCGTCTTTCCATTATCCGAATCTTTCCAGTTGGTGGCGTGTCTGCCGTTATTTTCATGACTATCATCATGATATGCTACAAAGGAATTCCTGAACTCGCTTCTACACAGGTAGTTTTCTCTTATGCTCTTTCTTGACTCCGTCTCATCCACACAAAATGCCTTGACGGGAAATGGATTTGGAAGACGACAGGTTGTCTCGTTTGGTAGATGTATTGTTTCTATGTTCTGCTCAGAATATTCTGTTACCAACGGCGATGGAAATTTCATAATGAGTGAGCTTTTTAGATGTGTGCCAAAAGTAGAAGAGCTGACTGCCATGCTGCGAGCTAAATGGTTAACATCAACACTAACTACACGACGGTGACGATTCCTTATTATGACGTGGTACTATTTGTGACGTCAGTGTCAAAAAGTAAGTCTAAAAATATTCAAACCAACAACACTAAGAAAAGGTTATTGTCGGAGAAAGGGAAATTCATAGGATATAAAACAAAAGAATAATAAAAAGGACTGCTATAACGATTCGTAATATGATGACGTTGAACTCTCTATGATGTCAATGACGTGATAGTGGGTCAGAATATTCTAAGAATGACCAAGATTAAGAAAAACAGAGAGCCATAATGGGGAGAATGATAAAAATTCAAAAAAGAATATTTAAGAAAAAAATCTTTTTGTTGTTTGCTTCCTGTTTTATTTTTGCTTTGGAAGTATATTTGTGAAGGTTTTATGAAATTAAAACGAAACACTCAGGTCATAGTTATTGTGCTAAACTTATAACGTTTTGAAGAGTTAGCAATATTTTCTATCGTATTTTGTTGATATACATCTAAAAAAGCTTTGTTTTATAATTATTCTTTTTTTTTTTTTTTAAAAATGTACACGATTTCTTCACGAGTTTTGGTTTAAACCCAAAGTAACATGAATTATTTCATGGGCACAAGGCAGAAATTGTGCAAATAAGCTTAAGACTAGGATAATCAAACTCGATACACATTATTTAAGCATCATAAATTATAATGGTAAGATGCAGCAATTTTCTGACTCTGTCTCTTCATCCATCAGTGCCGTGTGAGAAGAATGAAAAGAGTGTCAATACAGGCTAGGATAATCAAGCCTGTTGCGCATAATTCCTACTGTGAGAGGAAGATGTATGCTATTTCTCAAGGTCAAGGTCATACTTTTATGGTAGTTATAATAAGATGAGGATCAAGTGAACTGAACAATTTCATATTCAACAAAGCCATGTAAGACTCAATCTTTTATTAATACTCTGAAGATGGAGGAGGAAATGTTGAAAGAACACTGTTGATTAAGCAATGAATAGTTTCTTTTCTTTGATTAATTCTTTATTTTCAATATACCGGACGAGTTTATTTTGTAACGTAGACGTTGCTGCTGTTTTGGGCTTTCGCTTCGCAGCTGGTAGGTGCGGGTTCGAATCTCAATCCCCGCAACACCTCATATCCAACACGTTGAATTAATATACACAATGACCTCTTTCACCAAACGCTTGGTATGTTTTTTTTTTAAGTTAAGGTTTTTTGGATTTGATCATGGTAGCTGTTGTTATGATAAAGATACTGCAGTGAATCGAACGAGACCGTAAAAACCGAGGTCCCGTGTCACAATAGGTGTGGCACGATAAAGATCCCTCCATGCTCAAAGGCCATAAACGCCGAACATAGGCCTAAATTTTGCAATCCTTCAACGGCAATGGTGATATGAGTGAAAAATTCTCGAGCCGGACGTTAAACAATACACAATTAGTCAATACAACGAACCCCTGGCCCAGGAGCCACGAATTTCACAATTTAGGTAGACACCTCGACGGACATTAAAATCATTCATTTAGTTTTTGTCAGATATGTGTAAGAATAGAGATCATTTTTTACATTCATTTTTGACACCCTGTATTATCGCACTCGATGAAAAGGCATGTACTAATTAAACTAATATTTTTCTAAAATATATATAAACTAAAAAAAAAAATCTTTGGAAATTCTAGGGGTGAGCCTCAACCCCCCCCCCCCCCCAACCCCACTTAAATCCGTCAATGCACTAGAGGGCTCGTTACGCAAGCTTGTAGTGAGAGTAGCGCACGGAAGTCTGGGCAGGGAATGGACTGAAGAGCGAAATCTCCATAATATTGGGCATTATCAGCTTTCTTGTGCTGGATCTTACCTGGATGGAACCCATATATAATTTTTTGAAATTTATTTATTATTTTTTCGCCCTAGTAGAATTGCGAACGGTTTCATCCATTTTTAAATTCTCCCAAATACAATTGTGTTATAAGAAAGGTAAAAAAATAATATTAATCCATCCAGTCATTTGATTAGCCCATTGACAACCAGGGCGCAAGGGGAAAATATAAAACGCTGGTGAATAGTTTCTTGCATACAGTCGCTGAGGATATAATTGTGATTGGTATATACATAGTGGGTTTTATTGCAATATTTTCATCTGATAGTATACTATCAAAACACATCCCATAGAATGTTTAATTTTAGATTTGCTAAAGGTATCGGCCAATGAACTGCATATAGAATTTCTTTAAAGCATGAAGAAGAAAGAAGGTGGAAGGAGGGGGGGATTACGGTATTATTGTTTGTAGGTAACTTGTGTTCCTTTGTATAAAATGTATCACATGACCTGAAATTTCAATACCTGTACTCTGAATGCACATCACTTCTGTGACCTTCAGATTCTTGTAATTATAATCATACCTCTTTGATTCTCGATCACAAGATTCTTTACATTTTTTGTTACTGATTATTTCATGAATGTAATAGGTAAGTTAACTGCCATGTTAAACGAGTTTCATTTTACTGTAACTTTTCTAAACTTTTAAAATTGGAAATGCAGGAGCCCTATCTGTCAATACGCAATTTCTCATGTTAATGCAAGTTCATGGTGTGTGTGATTTGGGGGGGGGGGGGTTGCTTTTTTTTTTCTCCATTTGGTGCGGGTTTTTTTAATGGTAGAGTTAACTCCATATGATAAGAATACTGTTACAGTAATATATATGAATAATGAGTTATAAGGAATTTTTAGGTATGAAGTTTACTGAATTTCTTTATCTAATTACATTCGTCCGTCTCTCGTCTGTCTCACTTTTGTTATGGCACAATATCTTGGGTAGTTTTCAACATATTTAACTTTCATATTTCATTTAAAGGTAGTTGACCATTAAAGGAAGACATTTATAAATTTTAGGGTCACAAGGTCACAGCAGATCTTAAACATCAAACACCTTTCATATGTAAAACCAAGGGAATGTTTATTAAAACACACACACAGAGAGAGAGAGAGAGAGGGGGTGATGAATTTATCAGTCAAGGTCATAACAGACCTTCAATCCGAGTTAGGTACACTTTTACCGTGACACTGCAACATCTCAGTGTATGAAAATGTATGTTACAGCCTAATAAACGGAAAACATTAACACATGTTATATACAACTTGTTTGTTAATTGTCGAAAAATACCTAATGTTTAAAATATAATGTTACAGCGGACCTTCCACAAGATTTACTACATCACAAGATGTTGAAAATGATGACATCACGAAAATCAATCGCACACTGAATTTAAACAAGGATACGGCCCACAGGAAAAAGGTAAAGGTCAACACCTTGAAATTTACCCACTGCCGAAAATTCACCTCTTACTTTGAATGGCTGTGATACTCACATATGGCATGTATGTACGACATTTAAGGCATAAAATGACAGATAAGAGTATGAATGTTTCCAACGCACACTTCCATGTATAATATGTGACTCCTTTCTACTATTATCCAGCGGATGCTGCTTTACCCTTATCCTTGCCCTTCAACGTAAGGGAATTTTATAAAAGTAATAGTAACTTTTACTATATTTTTTTTATTCTGAGCAGACATACATGTGCTATTAAATTGTCCTGGTTTTTTTTTTTTTTTTGGAAGAGGGGGGATAAAATAGGTGGATAGAGGTGCTGGTGGGGGGAGTAGAGGCTATTGTTTTAATTCCATTTACTTTAAATAGTGATTTGATAACCGTTACCCCCGTGGGTAAGGGTTGTTAGAGTAGATCGTCAGTACCCCCTTCCTTGTCGTAAGAGGCGTCTAAATGGGACGTTGTTTCGGATGAGACCGCAAATACCGAGGCCCCTTGTCACAGCAGGTGTAGCACGATAGAGATCCCTCGCTGTTCAAAGGCCATAAATGCCGAGGATGACCCTAATATTTTGTAGCTCTTCGCCGGCAGTGATGGCGTCTCCATATGAGTGAAAAATTCTCGAGCGGGGTGTTAAACAATACATAATCAACGATATATAATGATAACCTTTACAGATAACGATATCAAGCCTTACAAACATTTTACCACTTCGTCGTTCCAATATGTAACCCCACCTACTATTATCCATCAGATACTTGACTGTTTCATCCACTTTTAATTCCAGTAATCGTTCCATTCCAATGTAAGGATATTTCATAAAGAAATAACATGTGATAATTACTAACAATTCAATATTTTATTTTTTCATTTTAATATATTTCAGATACAATGGACAGTGCAGTTAATTCTTAGTGCGATAGTTTTACTGGTAGGACACTACGCTGATGGGGTACCAGCCGTACCGCTTAATTGATAACTTGTTTTTTCTTGTCCATCCATAAGCAAACCCTTCTTCTTTATCTCCCATTACTTGCTTAATGATTTGTCCTCTTTTGAGACTGAGTTCTATGCTGCTCCGCGCTTTGTACTTTGTATGGGCGACCACTCTGGTGTTGCGCATTGCTCCTATATCATTATTTACCAATGCTGGTACCGCAGTGTGGAAAACATCGGCACTCTGGGAGTGAAATCCTGTGGTAGGAGTTCCTGTCATGGTGGTATTTGTCACCGTCTTTCCATTATCCGAATCTTTCCAGTTGGTGGCGTGTCTGCCGTTATTTTCATGACTATCATCATGATATGCTACAAAGGAATTCCTGAACTCGCTTCTACACAGGTAGTTTTCTCTTATGCTCTTTCTTGACTCCGTCTCATCCACACAAAATGCCTTGACGGGAAATGGATTTGGAAGACGACAGGTTGTCTCGTTTGGTAGATGTATTGTTTCTATGTTCTGCTCAGAATATTCTGTTACCAACGGCGATGGAAATTTCATAATGAGTGAGCTTTTTAGATGTGTGCCAAACGTAGAAGAGCTGACTGCCATGCTGCGAGCTAAATGGTTAACATCAACACTAACTACACGACGGTGACGATTCCTTATTATGACGTGGTACTATTTGTGACGTCAGTGTCAAAAAGTAAGTCTAAAAATATTCAAACCAACAACACTAAGAAAAGGTTATTGTCGGAGAAAGGGAAATTCATAGGATATAAAACAAAAGAATAATAAAAAGGACTGCTATAACGATTCGTAATATGATGACGTTGAACTCTCTATGATGTCAATGACGTGATAGTGGGTCAGAATATTCTAAGAATGACCAAGATTAAGAAAAACAGAGAGCCATAATGGGGAGAATGATAAAAATTCAAAAAAGAATATTTAAGAAAAAAATCTTTTTGTTGTTTGCTTCCTGTTTTATTTTTGCTTTGGAAGTATATTTGTGAAGGTTTTATGAAATTAAAACGAAACACTCAGGTCATAGTTATTGTGCTAAACTTATAACGTTTTGAAGAGTTAGCAATATTTTCTATCGTATTTTGTTGATATACATCTAAAAAAGCTTTGTTTTATAATTATTCTTTTTTTTTTTTTTTAAAAAAATGTACACGATTTCTTCACGAGTTTTGGTTTAAACCCAAAGTAACATGAATTATTTCATGGGCACAAGGCAGAAATTGTGCAAATAAGCTTAAGACTAGGATAATCAAACTCGATACACATTATTTAAGCATCATAAATTATAATGGTAAGATGCAGCAATTTTCTGACTCTGTCTCTTCATCCATCAGTGCCGTGTGAGAAGAATGAAAAGAGTGTCAATACAGGCTAGGATAATCAAGCCTGTTGCGCATAATTCCTACTGTGAGAGGAAGATGTATGCTATTTCTCAAGGTCAAGGTCATACTTTTATGGTAGTTATAATAAGATGAGGATCAAGTGAACTGAACAATTTCATATTCAACAAAGCCATGTAAGACTCAATCTTTTATTAATACTCTGAAGATGGAGGAGGAAATGTTGAAAGAACACTGTTGATTAAGCAATGAATAGTTTCTTTTCTTTGATTAATTCTTTATTTTCAATATACCGGACGAGTTTATTTTGTAACGTAGACGTTGCTGCTGTTTTGGGCTTTCGCTTCGCAGCTGGTAGGTGCGGGTTCGAATCTCAATCCCCGCAACACCTCATATCCAACACGTTGAATTAATATACACAATGACCTCTTTCACCAAACGCTTGGTATGTTTTTTTTTTAAGTTAAGGTTTTTTGGATTTGATCATGGTAGCTGTTGTTATGATAAAGATACTGCAGTGAATCGAACGAGACCGTAAAAACCGAGGTCCCGTGTCACAATAGGTGTGGCACGATAAAGATCCCTCCATGCTCAAAGGCCATAAACGCCGAACATAGGCCTAAATTTTGCAATCCTTCAACGGCAATGGTGATATGAGTGAAAAATTCTCGAGCCGGACGTTAAACAATACACAATTAGTCAATACAACGAACCCCTGGCCCAGGAGCCACGAATTTCACAATTTAGGTAGACACCTCGACGGACATTAAAATCATTCATTTAGTTTTTGTCAGATATGTGTAAGAATAGAGATCATTTTTTACATTCATTTTTGACACCCTGTATTATCGCACTCGATGAAAAGGCATGTACTAATTAAACTAATATTTTTCTAAAATATATATAAACTAAAAAAAAAAATCTTTGGAAATTCTAGGGGTGAGCCTCAACCCCCCCCCCCCCCCCAACCCCACTTAAATCCGTCAATGCACTAGAGGGTTCGTTACGCAAGCTTGTAGTGAGAGTAGCGCACGGAAGTCTGGGCAGGGAATGGACTGAAGAGCGAAATCTCCATAATATTGGGCATTATCAGCTTTCTTGTGCTGGATCTTACCTGGATGGAACTCATATATAATTTTTTGAAATTTATTTATTATTTTTTCGCCCTAGTAGAATTGCGAACGGTTTCATCCATTTTTAAATTCTCCCAAATACAATTGTGTTATAAGAAAGGTAAAAAATAATATTAATCCATCCAGTAATTTGATTAGACCATTGACAACCAGGGCGCAAGGGGAAAATATAAAACGCTGGTGAATAGTTTCTTGCATACAGTCGCTGAGGATATAATTGTGATTGGTATATACATAGTGGGTTTTATTGCAATATTTTCATCTGATAGTATACTATCAAAACACATCCCATAGAATGTTTAATTTTAGATTTGCTAAAGGTATCGGCCAATGAACTGCATATAGAATTTCTTTAAAGCATGAAGAAGAAAGAAGGTGGAAGGAGGGGGGGATTACGGTATTATTGTTTGTAGGTAACTTGTGTTCCTTTGTATAAAATGTATCACATGACCTGAAATTTCAATACCTGTACTCTGAATGCACATCACTTCTGTGACCTTCAGATTCTTGTAATTATAATCATACCTCTTTGATTCTCGATCACAAGATTCTTTACATTTTTTGTTACTGATTATTTCATGAATGTAATAGGTAAGTTAACTGCCATGTTAAACGAGTTTCATTTTACTGTAACTTTTCTAAACTTTTAAAATTGGAAATGCAGGAGCCCTATCTGTCAATACGCAATTTCTCATGTTAATGCAAGTTCATGGTGTGTGTGATTTGGGGGGGGGGGGTTGCTTTTTTTTTTTCTCCATTTGGTGCGGGTTTTTTTAATGGTAGAGTTAACTCCATATGATAAGAATACTGTTACAGTAATATATATGAATAATGAGTTATAAGGAATTTTTAGGTATGAAGTTTACTGAATTTCTTTATCTAATTACATTCGTCCGTCTCTCGTCTGTCTCACTTTTGTTATGGCACAATATCTTGGGTAGTTTTCAACATATTTAACTTTCATATTTCATTTAAAGGTAGTTGACCATTAAAGGAAGACATTTATAAATTTTAGGGTCACAAGGTCACAGCAGATCTTAAACATCAAACACCTTTCATATGTAAAACCAAGGGAATGTTTATTAAAACACACACACAGAGAGAGAGAGAGAGAGGGGGTGATGAATTTATCAGTCAAGGTCATAACAGACCTTCAATCCGAGTTAGGTACACTTTTACCGTGACACTGCAACATCTCAGTGTATGAAAATGTATGTTACAGCCTAATAAACGGAAAACATTAACACATGTTATATACAACTTGTTTGTTAATTGTCGAAAAATACCTAATGTTTAAAATATAATGTTACAGCGGACCTTCCACAAGATTTACTACATCACAAGATGTTGAAAATGATGACATCACGAAAATCAATCGCACACTGAATTTAAACAAGGATACGGCCCACAGGAAAAAGGTAAAGGTCAACACCTTGAAATTTACCCACTGCCGAAAATTCACCTCTTACTTTGAATGGCTGTGATACTCACATATGGCATGTATGTACGACATTTAAGGCATAAAATGACAGATAAGAGTATGAATGTTTCCAACGCACACTTCCATGTATAATATGTGACCCCTTTCTACTATTATCCAGCGGATGCTGCTTTACCCTTATCCTTGCCCTTCAACGTAAGGGAATTTTATAAAAGTAATAGTAACTTTTACTATATTTTTTTTATTCTGAGCAGACATACATGTGCTATTAAATTGTCCTGGTTTTTTTTTTTTTTTTGGAAGAGGGGGGATAAAATAGGTGGATAGAGGTGCTGGTGGGGGGAGTAGAGGCTATTGTTTTAATTCCATTTACTTTAAATAGTGATTTGATAACCGTTACCCCCGTGGGTAAGGGTTGTTAGAGTAGATCGTCAGTACCCCCTTCCTTGTCGTAAGAGGCGTCTAAATGGGACGTTGTTTCGGATGAGACCGCAAATACCGAGGCCCCTTGTCACAGCAGGTGTAGCACGATAGAGATCCCTCGCTGTTCAAAGGCCATAAATGCCGAGGATGACCCTAATATTTTGTAGCTCTTCGCCGGCAGTGATGGCGTCTCCATATGAGTGAAAAATTCTCGAGCGGGGTGTTAAACAATACATAATCAACGATACATAATGATAACCTTTACAGATAACGATATCAAGCCTTACAAACATTTTACCACTTCGTCGTTCCAATATGTAACCCCACCTACTATTATCCATCAGATACTTGACTGTTTCATCCACTTTTAATTCCAGTAATCGTTCCATTCCAATGTAAGGATATTTCATAAAGAAATAACATGTGATAATTACTAACAATTCAATATTTTATTTTTTCATTTTAATATATTTCAGATACAATGGACAGTGCAGTTAATTCTTAGTGCGATAGTTTTACTGGTAGGACACACGCTGATGGGGGTACCAGCCGTACCGCTTAATTGATAACTTGTTTTTTCTTGTCCATCCATAAGCAAACCCTTCTTCTTTATCTCCCATTACTTGCTTAATGATTTGTCCTCTTTTGAGACTGAGTTCTATGCTGCTCCGCGCTTTGTACTTTGTATGGGCGACCACTCTGGTGTTGCGCATTGCTCCTATATCATTATTTACCAATGCTGGTACCGCAGTGTGGAAAACATCGGCACTCTGGGAGTGAAATCCTGTGGTAGGAGTTCCTGTCATGGTGGTATTTGTCACCGTCTTTCCATTATCCGAATCTTTCCAGTTGGTGGCGTGTCTGCCGTTATTTTCATGACTATCATCATGATATGCTACAAAGGAATTCCTGAACTCGCTTCTACACAGGTAGTTTTCTCTTATGCTCTTTCTTGACTCCGTCTCATCCACACAAAATGCCTTGACGGGAAATGGATTTGGAAGACGACAGGTTGTCTCGTTTGGTAGATGTATTGTTTCTATGTTCTGCTCAGAATATTCTGTTACCAACGGCGATGGAAATTTCATAATGAGTGAGCTTTTTAGATGTGTGCCAAAAGTAGAAGAGCTGACTGCCATGCTGCGAGCTAAATGGTTAACATCAACACTAACTACACGACGGTGACGATTCCTTATTAGGACGTGTGTACTATTTGTGACGTCAGTGTCAAAAAGTAAGTCTAAAAATATTCAAACCAACAACACTAAGAAAAGGTTATTGTCGGAGAAAGGGAAATTCATAGGATATAAAACAAAAGAATAATAAAAAGGACTGCTATACACGATTCGTAATATGATGGACGTTGAACTCTCTATGATGTCAATGACGTGATAGTGGTCAGAATATTCTAAAGAATGACCAAGATTAAGAAAAACAGAGAGCCATAATGGGGGAGAATGATAAAAATTCAAAAAAGAATATTTAGAAAAAAATCTTTTGTTGTTTGCTTCCTGTTTTATTTTTGCTTTGGAAGTATAGTATATTTGTGAAGGTTTTATGAAATTAAAACGAAACACTCAGGTCATAGTTATTGTGCTAAACTTATAACGTTTTGAAGAGTTAGCAATATTTTCTATCGTATTTTGTTGATATACATCTAAAAAAGCTTTGTTTTATAATTATTCTTTTTTTTTTTTTTTTTAAAATGTACACGATTTCTTCACGAGTTTTGGTTTAAACCCAAAGTAACATGAATTATTTCATGGGCACAAGGCAGAAATTGTGCAAATAAGCTTAAGACTAGGATAATCAAACTCGATACACATTATTTAAGCATCATAAATTATAATGGTAAGATGCAGCAATTTTCTGACTCTGTCTCTTCATCCATCAGTGCCGTGTGAGAAGAATGAAAAGAGTGTCAATACAGGCTAGGATAATCAAGCCTGTTGCGCATAATTCCTACTGTGAGAGGAAGATGTATGCTATTTCTCAAGGTCAAGGTCATACTTTTATGGTAGTTATAATAAGATGAGGATCAAGTGAACTGAACAATTTCATATTCAACAAAGCCATGTAAGACTCAATCTTTTATTAATACTCTGAAGATGGAGGAGGAAATGTTGAAAGAACACTGTTGATTAAGCAATGAATAGTTTCTTTTCTTTGATTAATTCTTTATTTTCAATATACCGGACGAGTTTATTTTGTAACGTAGACGTTGCTGCTGTTTTGGGCTTTCGCTTCGCAGCTGGTAGGTGCGGGTTCGAATCTCAATCCCCGCAACACCTCATATCCAACACGTTGAATTAATATACACAATGACCTCTTTCACCAAACGCTTGGTATGGTTTTTTTTAAGTTAAGGTTTTTTGGATTTGATCATGGTAGCTGTTGTTATGATAAAGATACTGCAGTGATCGAACGAGACCGTAAAAACCGAGGTCCCGCGTCACAATAGGTGTGGCACGATAAAGATCCCTCCATGCTCAAAGGCCATAAACGCCGAACATAGGCCCTAAATTTTGCAATCCTTCAACGGCAATGGTGATATGAGTGAAAAATTCTCGAGCCGGACGTTAAACAATACACCAATTAGTCAATACAACGAAACCCCTGGCCCAGGAGCCACGAATTTCACAATTTAGGTAGACACCTCGACGGACATTAAAATCATTCATTTAGTTTTTGTCAGATATGTGTAAGAATAGAGATCATTTTTTACATTCATTTTTGACACCCTGTATTATCGCACTCGATGAAAAGGCATGTACTAATTAAACTAATATTTTTCTAAAATATATATAAACTAAAAAAAAAAATCTTTGGAAATTCTAGGGGTGAGCCTCAACCCCCCCCCCCCCCCCCCAACCCCACTTAAATCCGTCAATGCACTAGAGGGCTCGTTACGCAAGCTTGTAGTGAGAGTAGCGCACGGAAGTCTGGGCAGGGAATGGACTGAAGAGCGAAATCTCCATAATATTGGGCATTATCAGCTTTCTTGTGCTGGATCTTACCTGGATGGAACCCATATATAATTTTTTGAAATTTATTTATTATTTTTTCGCCCTAGTAGAATTGCGAACGGTTTCATCCATTTTTAAATTCTCCCAAATACAATTGTGTTATAAGAAAGGTAAAAAAATAATATTAATCCATCCAGTCATTTGATTAGCCCATTGACAACCAGGGCGCAAGGGGAAAATATAAAACGCTGGTGAATAGTTTCTTGCATACAGTCGCTGAGGATATAATTGTGATTGGTATATACATAGTGGGTTTTATTGCAATATTTTCATCTGATAGTATACTATCAAAACACATCCCATAGAATGTTTAATTTTAGATTTGCTAAAGGTATCGGCCAATGAACTGCATATAGAATTTCTTTAAAGCATGAAGAAGAAAGAAGGTGGAAGGAGGGGGGGATTACGGTATTATTGTTTGTAGGTAACTTGTGTTCCTTTGTATAAAATGTATCACATGACCTGAAATTTCAATACCTGTACTCTGAATGCACATCACTTCTGTGACCTTCAGATTCTTGTAATTATAATCATACCTCTTTGATTCTCGATCACAAGATTCTTTACATTTTTTGTTACTGATTATTTCATGAATGTAATAGGTAAGTTAACTGCCATGTTAAACGAGTTTCATTTTACTGTAACTTTTGTAAACTTTTAAAATTGGAAATGCAGGAGCCCTATCTGTCAATACGCAATTTCTCATGTTAATGCAAGTTCATGGTGTGTGTGATTGGGGGGGGGGGGGGTTGCTTTTTTTTTCTCCATTTGGTGCGGGTTTTTTTAATGGTAGAGTTAACTCCATATGATAAGAATACTGTTACAGTAATATATATGAATAATGAGTTATAAGGAATTTTTAGGTATGAAGTTTACTGAATTTCTTTATCTAATTACATTCGTCCGTCTCTCGTCTGTCTCACTTTTGTTATGGCACAATATCTTGGGTAGTTTTCAACATATTTAACTTTCATATTTCATTTAAAGGTAGTTGACCATTAAAGGAAGACATTTATAAATTTTAGGGTCACAAGGTCACAGCAGATCTTAAACATCAAACACCTTTCATATGTAAAACCAAGGGAATGTTTATTAAAACACACACACACACAGAGAGAGAGAGGGGGGTGATGAATTTATCAGTCAAGGTCATGACAGACCTTCAATCCGAGTTAGGTACACTTTTACCGTGACACTGCAACATCTCAGTGTATGAAAATGTATGTTACAGCCTAATAAACGGAAAACATTAACACATGTTATATACAACTTGTTTGTTAATTGTCGAAAAATACCTAATGTTTAAAATATAATGTTACAGCGGACCTTCCACAAGATTTACTACATCACAAGATGTTGAAAATGATGACATCACGAAAATCAATCGCACACTGAATTTAAACAAGGATACGGCCCACAGGAAAAAGGTAAAGGTCAACACCTTGAAATTTACCCACTGCCGAAAATTCACCTCTTACTTTGAATGGCTGTGATACTCACATATGGCATGTATGTACGACATTTAAGGCATAAAATGACAGATAAGAGTATGAATGTTTCCAACGCACACTTCCATGTATAATATGTGACCCCTTTCTACTATTATCCAGCGGATGCTGCTTTACCCTTATCCTTGCCCTTCAACGTAAGGGAATTTTATAAAAGTAATAGTAACTTTTACTATATTTTTTTTATTCTGAGCAGACATACATGTGCTATTAAGTTGTCCTGGTTTTTTTTTTTTTTTTTGGAAGAGGGGGGATAAAATAGGTGGATAGAGGTGCTGGTGGGGGGAGTAGAGGCTATTGTTTTAATTCCATTTACTTTAAATAGTGATTTGATAACCGTTACCCCCGTGGGTAAGGGTTGTTAGAGTAGATCGTCAGTACCCCCTTCCTTGTCGTAAGAGGCGTCTAAATGGGACGTTGTTTCGGATGAGACCGCAAATACCGAGGCCCCTTGTCACAGCAGGTGTAGCACGATAGAGATCCCTCGCTGTTCAAAGGCCATAAATGCCGAGGATGACCCTAATATTTTGTAGCTCTTCGCCGGCAGTGATGGCGTCTCCATATGAGTGAAAAATTCTCGAGCGGGGTGTTAAACAATACATAATCAACGATATATAATGATAACCTTTACAGATAACGATATCAAGCCTTACAAACATTTTACCACTTCGTCGTTCCAATATGTAACCCCACCTACTATTATCCATCAGATACTTGACTGTTTCATCCACTTTTAATTCCAGTAATCGTTCCATTCCAATGTAAGGATATTTCATAAAGAAATAACATGTGATAATTACTAACAATTCAATATTTTATTTTTTCATTTTAATATATTTCAGATACAATGGACAGTGCAGTTAATTCTTAGTGCGATAGTTTTACTGGTAGGACACTACGCTGATGGGGTACCAGCCGTACCGCTTAATTGATAACTTGTTTTTTCTTGTCCATCCATAAGCAAACCCTTCTTCTTTATCTCCCATTACTTGCTTAATGATTTGTCCTTTTTTGAGACTGAGTTCTATGCTGCTCCGCGCTTTGTACTTTGTATGGGCGACCACTCTGGTGTTGCGCATTGCTCCTATATCATTATTTACCAATGCTGGTACCGCAGTGTGGAAAACATCGGCACTCTGGGAGTGAAATCCTGTGGTAGGAGTTCCTGTCATGGTGGTATTTGTCACCGTCTTTCCATTATCCGAATCTTTCCAGTTGGTGGCGTGTCTGCCGTTATTTTCATGACTATCATCATGATATGCTACAAAGGAATTCCTGAACTCGCTTCTACACAGGTAGTTTTCTCTTATGCTCTTTCTTGACTCCGTCTCATCCACACAAAATGCCTTGACGGGAAATGGATTTGGAAGACGACAGGTTGTCTCGTTTGGTAGATGTATTGTTTCTATGTTCTGCTCAGAATATTCTGTTACCAACGGCGATGGAAATTTCATAATGAGTGAGCTTTTTAGATGTGTGCCAAAAGTAGAAGAGCTGACTGCCATGCTGCGAGCTAAATGGTTAACATCAACACTAACTACACGACGGTGACGATTCCTTATTATGACGTGGTACTATTTGTGACGTCAGTGTCAAAAAGTAAGATAATAGTCTAAAAATATTCAAACCAACAACACTAAGAAAAGATTATTGTCGGAGAAAGGGAAATTCATAGGATATAAAACAAAAGAATAATAAAAAGGACTGCTATAACGATTCGTAATATGATGACGTTGAACTCTCTATGATGTCAATGACGTGATAGTGGGTCAGAATATTCTAAGAATGACCAAGATTAAGAAAAACAGAGAGCCATAATGGGGAGAATGATAAAAATTCAAAAAAGAATATTTAAGAAAAAAATCTTTTTGTTGTTTGCTTCCTGTTTTATTTTTGCTTTGGAAGTATATTTGTGAAGGTTTTATGAAATTAAAACGAAACACTCAGGTCATAGTTATTGTGCTAAACTTATAACGTTTTGAAGAGTTAGCAATATTTTCTATCGTATTTTGTTGATATACATCTAAAAAAGCTTTGTTTTATAATTATTCTTTTTTTTTTTTTTTAAAAAATGTACACGATTTCTTCACGAGTTTTGGTTTAAACCCAAAGTAACATGAATTATTTCATGGGCACAAGGCAGAAATTGTGCAAATAAGCTTAAGACTAGGATAATCAAACTCGATACACATTATTTAAGCATCATAAATTATAATGGTAAGATGCAGCAATTTTCTGACTCTGTCTCTTCATCCATCAGTGCCGTGTGAGAAGAATGAAAAGAGTGTCAATACAGGCTAGGATAATCAAGCCTGTTGCGCATAATTCCTACTGTGAGAGGAAGATGTATGCTATTTCTCAAGGTCAAGGTCATACTTTTATGGTAGTTATAATAAGATGAGGATCAAGTGAACTGAACAATTTCATATTCAACAAAGCCATGTAAGACTCAATCTTTTATTAATACTCTGAAGATGGAGGAGGAAATGTTGAAAGAACACTGTTGATTAAGCAATGAATAGTTTCTTTTCTTTGATTAATTCTTTATTTTCAATATACCGGACGAGTTTATTTTGTAACGTAGACGTTGCTGCTGTTTTGGGCTTTCGCTTCGCAGCTGGTAGGTGCGGGTTCGAATCTCAATCCCCGCAACACCTCATATCCAACACGTTGAATTAATATACACAATGACCTCTTTCACCAAACGCTTGGTATGTTTTTTTTTTAAGTTAAGGTTTTTTGGATTTGATCATGGTAGCTGTTGTTATGATAAAGATACTGCAGTGAATCGAACGAGACCGTAAAAACCGAGGTCCCGCGTCACAATAGGTGTGGCACGATAAAGATCCCTCCATGCTCAAAGGCCATAAACGCCGAACATAGGCCTAAATTTCGCAATCCTTCAACGGCAATGGTGATATGAGTGAAAAATTCTCGAGCCGGACGTTAAACAATACACAATTAGTCAATACAACGAACCCCTGGCCCAGGAGCCACGAATTTCACAATTTAGGTAGACACCTCGACGGACATTAAAATCATTCATTTAGTTTTTGTCAGATATGTGTAAGAATAGAGATCATTTTTTACATTCATTTTTGACACCCTGTATTATCGCACTCGATGAAAAGGCATGTACTAATTAAACTAATATTTTTCTAAAATATATATAAACTAAAAAAAAAAATCTTTGGAAATTCTAGGGGTGAGCCTCAACCCCCCCCCCCCCCCCAACCCCACTTAAATCCGTCAATGCACTAGAGGGCTCGTTACGCAAGCTTGTAGTGAGAGTAGCGCACGGAAGTCTGGGCAGGGAATGGACTGAAGAGCGAAATCTCCATAATATTGGGCATTATCAGCTTTCTTGTGCTGGATCTTACCTGGATGGAACCCATATATAATTTTTTGAAATTTATTTATTATTTTTTCGCCCTAGTAGAATTGCGAACGGTTTCATCCATTTTTAAATTCTCCCAAATACAATTGTGTTATAAGAAAGGTAAAAAAATAATATTAATCCATCCAGTCATTTGATTAGCCCATTGACAACCAGGGCGCAAGGGGAAAATATAAAACGCTGGTGAATAGTTTCTTGCATACAGTCGCTGAGGATATAATTGTGATTGGTATATACATAGTGGGTTTTATTGCAATATTTTCATCTGATAGTATACTATCAAAACACATCCCATAGAATGTTTAATTTTAGATTTGCTAAAGGTATCGGCCAATGAACTGCATATAGAATTTCTTTAAAGCATGAAGAAGAAAGAAGGTGGAAGGAGGGGGGGATTACGGTATTATTGTTTGTAGGTAACTTGTGTTCCTTTGTATAAAATGTATCACATGACCTGAAATTTCAATACCTGTACTCTGAATGCACATCACTTCTGTGACCTTCAGATTCTTGTAATTATAATCATACCTCTTTGATTCTCGATCACAAGATTCTTTACATTTTTTGTTACTGATTATTTCATGAATGTAATAGGTAAGTTAACTGCCATGTTAAACGAGTTTCATTTTACTGTAACTTTTGTAAACTTTTAAAATTGGAAATGCAGGAGCCCTATCTGTCAATACACAATTTCTCATGTTAATGCAAGTTCATGGTGTGTGTGATTGGGGGGGGGGGTTGCTTTTTTTTTCTCCATTTGGTGCGGGTTTTTTTAATGGTAGAGTTAACTCCATATGATAAGAATACTGTTACAGTAATATATATGAATAATGAGTTATAAGGAATTTTTAGGTATGAAGTTTACTGAATTTCTTTATCTAATTACATTCGTCCGTCTCTCGTCTGTCTCACTTTTGTTATGGCACAATATCTTGGGTAGTTTTCAACATATTTAACTTTCATATTTCATTTAAAGGTAGTTGACCATTAAAGGAAGACATTTATAAATTTTAGGGTCACAAGGTCACAGCAGATCTTAAACATCAAACACCTTTCATATGTAAAACCAAGGGAATGTTTATTAAAACACACACACAGAGAGAGAGAGAGAGGGGGGGTGATGAATTTATCAGTCAAGGTCATGACAGACCTTCAATCCGAGTTAGGTACACTTTTACCGTGACACTGCAACATCTCAGTGTATGAAAATGTATGTTACAGCCTAATAAACGGAAAACATTAACACATGTTATATACAACTTGTTTGTTAATTGTCGAAAAATACCTAATGTTTAAAATATAATGTTACAGCGGACCTTCCACAAGATTTACTACATCACAAGATGTTGAAAATGATGACATCACGAAAATCAATCGCACACTGAATTTAAACAAGGATACGGCCCACAGGAAAAAGGTAAAGGTCAACACCTTGAAATTTACCCACTGCCGAAAATTCACCTCTTACTTTGAATGGCTGTGATACTCACATATGGCATGTATGTACGACATTTAAGGCATAAAATGACAGATAAGAGTATGAATGTTTCCAACGCACACTTCCATGTATAATATGTGACCCCTTTCTACTATTATCCAGCGGATGCTGCTTTACCCTTATCCTTGCCCTTCAACGTAAGGGAATTTTATAAAAGTAATAGTAACTTTTACTATATTTTTTTTATTCTGAGCAGACATACATGTGCTATTAAGTTGTCCTGGTTTTTTTTTTTTTTTTTTGGAAGAGGGGGGATAAAATAGGTGGATAGAGGTGCTGGTGGGGGGAGTAGAGGCTATTGTTTTAATTCCATTTACTTTAAATAGTGATTTGATAACCGTTACCCCCGTGGGTAAGGGTTGTTAGAGTAGATCGTCAGTACCCCCTTCCTTGTCGTAAGAGGCGTCTAAATGGGACGTTGTTTCGGATGAGACCGCAAATACCGAGGCCCCTTGTCACAGCAGGTGTAGCACGATAGAGATCCCTCGCTGTTCAAAGGCCATAAATGCCGAGGATGACCCTAATATTTTGTAGCTCTTCGCCGGCAGTGATGGCGTCTCCATATGAGTGAAAAATTCTCGAGCGGGGTGTTAAACAATACATAATCAACGATATATAATGATAACCTTTACAGATAACGATATCAAGCCTTACAAACATTTTACCACTTCGTCGTTCCAATATGTAACCCCACCTACTATTATCCATCAGATACTTGACTGTTTCATCCACTTTTAATTCCAGTAATCGTTCCATTCCAATGTAAGGATATTTCATAAAGAAATAACATGTGATAATTACTAACAATTCAATATTTTATTTTTTCATTTTAATATATTTCAGATACAATGGACAGTGCAGTTAATTCTTAGTGCGATAGTTTTACTGGTAGGACACTACGCTGATGGGGTACCAGCCGTACCGCTTAATTGATAACTTGTTTTTTCTTGTCCATCCATAAGCAAACCCTTCTTCTTTATCTCCCATTACTTGCTTAATGATTTGTCCTTTTTTGAGACTGAGTTCTATGCTGCTCCGCGCTTTGTACTTTGTATGGGCGACCACTCTGGTGTTGCGCATTGCTCCTATATCATTATTTACCAATGCTGGTACCGCAGTGTGGAAAACATCGGCACTCTGGGAGTGAAATCCTGTGGTAGGAGTTCCTGTCATGGTGGTATTTGTCACCGTCTTTCCATTATCCGAATCTTTCCAGTTGGTGGCGTGTCTGCCGTTATTTTCATGACTATCATCATGATATGCTACAAAGGAATTCCTGAACTCGCTTCTACACAGGTAGTTTTCTCTTATGCTCTTTCTTGACTCCGTCTCATCCACACAAAATGCCTTGACGGGAAATGGATTTGGAAGACGACAGGTTGTCTCGTTTGGTAGATGTATTGTTTCTATGTTCTGCTCAGAATATTCTGTTACCAACGGCGATGGAAATTTCATAATGAGTGAGCTTTTTAGATGTGTGCCAAAAGTAGAAGAGCTGACTGCCATGCTGCGAGCTAAATGGTTAACATCAACACTAACTACACGACGGTGACGATTCCTTATTATGACGTGGTACTATTTGTGACGTCAGTGTCAAAAAGTAAGATAATAGTCTAAAAATATTCAAACCAACAACACTAAGAAAAGGTTATTGTCGGAGAAAGGGAAATTCATAGGATATAAAACAAAAGAATAATAAAAAGGACTGCTATAACGATTCGTAATATGATGACGTTGAACTCTCTATGATGTCAATGACGTGATAGTGGGTCAGAATATTCTAAGAATGACCAAGATTAAGAAAAACAGAGAGCCATAATGGGGAGAATGATAAAAATTCAAAAAAGAATATTTAAGAAAAAAATCTTTTTGTTGTTTGCTTCCTGTTTTATTTTTGCTTTGGAAGTATATTTGTGAAGGTTTTATGAAATTAAAACGAAACACTCAGGTCATAGTTATTGTGCTAAACTTATAACGTTTTGAAGAGTTAGCAATATTTTCTATCGTATTTTGTTGATATACATCTAAAAAAGCTTTGTTTTATAATTATTCTTTTTTTTTAAAAAAAAAAAATGTACACGATTTCCTCACGAGTTTTGGTTTAAACCCAAAGTAACATGAATTATTTCATGGGCACAAGGCAGAAATTGTGCAAATAAGCTTAAGACTAGGATAATCAAACTCGATACACATTATTTAAGCATCATAAATTATAATGGTAAGATGCAGCAATTTTCTGACTCTGTCTCTTCATCCATCAGTGCCGTGTGAGAAGAATGAAAAGAGTGTCAATACAGGCTAGGATAATCAAGCCTGTTGCGCATAATTCCTACTGTGAGAGGAAGATGTATGCTATTTCTCAAGGTCAAGGTCATACTTTTATGGTAGTTATAATAAGATGAGGATCAAGTGAACTGAACAATTTCATATTCAACAAAGCCATGTAAGACTCAATCTTTTATTAATACTCTGAAGATGGAGGAGGAAATGTTGAAAGAACACTGTTGATTAAGCAATGAATAGTTTCTTTTCTTTGATTAATTCTTTATTTTCAATATACCGGACGAGTTTATTTTGTAACGTAGACGTTGCTGCTGTTTTGGGCTTTCGCTTCGCAGCTGGTAGGTGCGGGTTCGAATCTCAATCCCCGCAACACCTCATATCCAACACGTTGAATTAATATACACAATGACCTCTTTCACCAAACGCTTGGTATGTTTTTTTTTTAAGTTAAGGTTTTTTGGATTTGATCATGGTAGCTGTTGTTATGATAAAGATACTGCAGTGAATCGAACGAGACCGTAAAAACCGAGGTCCCGCGTCACAATAGGTGTGGCACGATAAAGATCCCTCCATGCTCAAAGGCCATAAACGCCGAACATAGGCCTAAATTTCGCAATCCTTCAACGGCAATGGTGATATGAGTGAAAAATTCTCGAGCCGGACGTTAAACAATACACAATTAGTCAATACAACGAACCCCTGGCCCAGGAGCCACGAATTTCACAATTTAGGTAGACACCTCGACGGACATTAAAATCATTCATTTAGTTTTTGTCAGATATGTGTAAGAATAGAGATCATTTTTTACATTCATTTTTGACACCCTGTATTATCGCACTCGATGAAAAGGCATGTACTAATTAAACTAATATTTTTCTAAAATATATATAAACTAAAAAAAAAAATCTTTGGAAATTCTAGGGGTGAGCCTCAACCCCCCCCCCCCCCAACCCCACTTAAATCCGTCAATGCACTAGAGGGCTCGTTACGCAAGCTTGTAGTGAGAGTAGCGCACGGAAGTCTGGGCAGGGAATGGACTGAAGAGCGAAATCTCCATAATATTGGGCATTATCAGCTTTCTTGTGCTGGATCTTACCTGGATGGAACCCATATATAATTTTTTGAAATTTATTTATTATTTTTTCGCCCTAGTAGAATTGCGAACGGTTTCATCCATTTTTAAATTCTCCCAAATACAATTGTGTTATAAGAAAGGTAAAAAAATAATATTAATCCATCCAGTCATTTGATTAGCCCATTGACAACCAGGGCGCAAGGGGAAAATATAAAACGCTGGTGAATAGTTTCTTGCATACAGTCGCTGAGGATATAATTGTGATTGGTATATACATAGTGGGTTTTATTGCAATATTTTCATCTGATAGTATACTATCAAAACACATCCCATAGAATGTTTAATTTTAGATTTGCTAAAGGTATCGGCCAATGAACTGCATATAGAATTTCTTTAAAGCATGAAGAAGAAAGAAGGTGGAAGGAGGGGGGGATTACGGTATTATTGTTTGTAGGTAACTTGTGTTCCTTTGTATAAAATGTATCACATGACCTGAAATTTCAATACCTGTACTCTGAATGCACATCACTTCTGTGACCTTCAGATTCTTGTAATTATAATCATACCTCTTTGATTCTCGATCACAAGATTCTTTACATTTTTTGTTACTGATTATTTCATGAATGTAATAGGTAAGTTAACTGCCATGTTAAACGAGTTTCATTTTACTGTAACTTTTGTAAACTTTTAAAATTGGAAATGCAGGAGCCCTATCTGTCAATACACAATTTCTCATGTTAATGCAAGTTCATGGTGTGTGTGATTGGGGGGGGGGGTTGCTTTTTTTTTCTCCATTTGGTGCGGGTTTTTTTAATGGTAGAGTTAACTCCATATGATAAGAATACTGTTACAGTAATATATATGAATAATGAGTTATAAGGAATTTTTAGGTATGAAGTTTACTGAATTTCTTTATCTAATTACATTCGTCCGTCTCTCGTCTGTCTCACTTTTGTTATGGCACAATATCTTGGGTAGTTTTCAACATATTTAACTTTCATATTTCATTTAAAGGTAGTTGACCATTAAAGGAAGACATTTATAAATTTTAGGGTCACAAGGTCACAGCAGATCTTAAACATCAAACACCTTTCATATGTAAAACCAAGGGAATGTTTATTAAAACACACACACAGAGAGAGAGAGAGAGGGGGGGTGATGAATTTATCAGTCAAGGTCATGACAGACCTTCAATCCGAGTTAGGTACACTTTTACCGTGACACTGCAACATCTCAGTGTATGAAAATGTATGTTACAGCCTAATAAACGGAAAACATTAACACATGTTATATACAACTTGTTTGTTAATTGTCGAAAAATACCTAATGTTTAAAATATAATGTTACAGCGGACCTTCCACAAGATTTACTACATCACAAGATGTTGAAAATGATGACATCACGAAAATCAATCGCACACTGAATTTAAACAAGGATACGGCCCACAGGAAAAAGGTAAAGGTCAACACCTTGAAATTTACCCACTGCCGAAAATTCACCTCTTACTTTGAATGGCTGTGATACTCACATATGGCATGTATGTACGACATTTAAGGCATAAAATGACAGATAAGAGTATGAATGTTTCCAACGCACACTTCCATGTATAATATGTGACCCCTTTCTACTATTATCCAGCGGATGCTGCTTTACCCTTATCCTTGCCCTTCAACGTAAGGGAATTTTATAAAAGTAATAGTAACTTTTACTATATTTTTTTTATTCTGAGCAGACATACATGTGCTATTAAGTTGTCCTGGTTTTTTTTTTTTTTTTTTGGAAGAGGGGGGATAAAATAGGTGGATAGAGGTGCTGGTGGGGGGAGTAGAGGCTATTGTTTTAATTCCATTTACTTTAAATAGTGATTTGATAACCGTTACCCCCGTGGGTAAGGGTTGTTAGAGTAGATCGTCAGTACCCCCTTCCTTGTCGTAAGAGGCGTCTAAATGGGACGTTGTTTCGGATGAGACCGCAAATACCGAGGCCCCTTGTCACAGCAGGTGTAGCACGATAGAGATCCCTCGCTGTTCAAAGGCCATAAATGCCGAGGATGACCCTAATATTTTGTAGCTCTTCGCCGGCAGTGATGGCGTCTCCATATGAGTGAAAAATTCTCGAGCGGGGTGTTAAACAATACATAATCAACGATATATAATGATAACCTTTACAGATAACGATATCAAGCCTTACAAACATTTTACCACTTCGTCGTTCCAATATGTAACCCCACCTACTATTATCCATCAGATACTTGACTGTTTCATCCACTTTTAATTCCAGTAATCGTTCCATTCCAATGTAAGGATATTTCATAAAGAAATAACATGTGATAATTACTAACAATTCAATATTTTATTTTTTCATTTTAATATATTTCAGATACAATGGACAGTGCAGTTAATTCTTAGTGCGATAGTTTTACTGGTAGGACACTACGCTGATGGGGTACCAGCCGTACCGCTTAATTGATAACTTGTTTTTTCTTGTCCATCCATAAGCAAACCCTTCTTCTTTATCTCCCATTACTTGCTTAATGATTTGTCCTTTTTTGAGACTGAGTTCTATGCTGCTCCGCGCTTTGTACTTTGTATGGGCGACCACTCTGGTGTTGCGCATTGCTCCTATATCATTATTTACCAATGCTGGTACCGCAGTGTGGAAAACATCGGCACTCTGGGAGTGAAATCCTGTGGTAGGAGTTCCTGTCATGGTGGTATTTGTCACCGTCTTTCCATTATCCGAATCTTTCCAGTTGGTGGCGTGTCTGCCGTTATTTTCATGACTATCATCATGATATGCTACAAAGGAATTCCTGAACTCGCTTCTACACAGGTAGTTTTCTCTTATGCTCTTTCTTGACTCCGTCTCATCCACACAAAATGCCTTGACGGGAAATGGATTTGGAAGACGACAGGTTGTCTCGTTTGGTAGATGTATTGTTTCTATGTTCTGCTCAGAATATTCTGTTACCAACGGCGATGGAAATTTCATAATGAGTGAGCTTTTTAGATGTGTGCCAAAAGTAGAAGAGCTGACTGCCATGCTGCGAGCTAAATGGTTAACATCAACACTAACTACACGACGGTGACGATTCCTTATTATGACGTGGTACTATTTGTGACGTCAGTGTCAAAAAGTAAGATAATAGTCTAAAAATATTCAAACCAACAACACTAAGAAAAGGTTATTGTCGGAGAAAGGGAAATTCATAGGATATAAAACAAAAGAATAATAAAAAGGACTGCTATAACGATTCGTAATATGATGACGTTGAACTCTCTATGATGTCAATGACGTGATAGTGGGTCAGAATATTCTAAGAATGACCAAGATTAAGAAAAACAGAGAGCCATAATGGGGAGAATGATAAAAATTCAAAAAAGAATATTTAAGAAAAAAATCTTTTTGTTGTTTGCTTCCTGTTTTATTTTTGCTTTGGAAGTATATTTGTGAAGGTTTTATGAAATTAAAACGAAACACTCAGGTCATAGTTATTGTGCTAAACTTATAACGTTTTGAAGAGTTAGCAATATTTTCTATCGTATTTTGTTGATATACATCTAAAAAAGCTTTGTTTTATAATTATTCTTTTTTTTTAAAAAAAAAAAATGTACACGATTTCCTCACGAGTTTTGGTTTAAACCCAAAGTAACATGAATTATTTCATGGGCACAAGGCAGAAATTGTGCAAATAAGCTTAAGACTAGGATAATCAAACTCGATACACATTATTTAAGCATCATAAATTATAATGGTAAGATGCAGCAATTTTCTGACTCTGTCTCTTCATCCATCAGTGCCGTGTGAGAAGAATGAAAAGAGTGTCAATACAGGCTAGGATAATCAAGCCTGTTGCGCATAATTCCTACTGTGAGAGGAAGATGTATGCTATTTCTCAAGGTCAAGGTCATACTTTTATGGTAGTTATAATAAGATGAGGATCAAGTGAACTGAACAATTTCATATTCAACAAAGCCATGTAAGACTCAATCTTTTATTAATACTCTGAAGATGGAGGAGGAAATGTTGAAAGAACACTGTTGATTAAGCAATGAATAGTTTCTTTTCTTTGATTAATTCTTTATTTTCAATATACCGGACGAGTTTATTTTGTAACGTAGACGTTGCTGCTGTTTTGGGCTTTCGCTTCGCAGCTGGTAGGTGCGGGTTCGAATCTCAATCCCCGCAACACCTCATATCCAACACGTTGAATTAATATACACAATGACCTCTTTCACCAAACGCTTGGTATGGTTTTTTTTTAAGTTAAGGTTTTTTGGATTTGATCATGGTAGCTGTTGTTATGATAAAGATACTGCAGTGAATCGAACGAGACCGTAAAAACCGAGGTCCCGCGTCACAATAGGTGTGGCACGATAAAGATCCCTCCATGCTCAAAGGCCATAAACGCCGAACATAGGCCTAAATTTTGCAATCCTTCAACGGCAATGGTGATATGAGTGAAAAATTCTCGAGCCGGACGTTAAACAATACACAATTAGTCAATACAACGAACCCCTGGCCCAGGAGCCACGAATTTCACAATTTAGGTAGACACCTCGACGGACATTAAAATCATTCATTTAGTTTTTGTCAGATATGTGTAAGAATAGAGATCATTTTTTACATTCATTTTTGACACCCTGTATTATCGCACTCGATGAAAAGGCATGTACTAATTAAACTAATATTTTTCTAAAATATATATAAACTAAAAAAAAAAATCTTTGGAAATTCTAGGGGTGAGCCTCAACCCCCCCCCCCCCCCAACCCCACTTAAATCCGTCAATGCACTAGAGGGCTCGTTACGCAAGCTTGTAGTGAGAGTAGCGCACGGAAGTCTGGGCAGGGAATGGACTGAAGAGCGAAATCTCCATAATATTGGGCATTATCAGCTTTCTTGTGCTGGATCTTACCTGGATGGAACCCATATATAATTTTTTGAAATTTATTTATTATTTTTTCGCCCTAGTAGAATTGCGAACGGTTTCATCCATTTTTAAATTCTCCCAAATACAATTGTGTTATAAGAAAGGTAAAAAAATAATATTAATCCATCCAGTCATTTGATTAGCCCATTGACAACCAGGGCGCAAGGGGAAAATATAAAACGCTGGTGAATAGTTTCTTGCATACAGTCGCTGAGGATATAATTGTGATTGGTATATACATAGTGGGTTTTATTGCAATATTTTCATCTGATAGTATACTATCAAAACACATCCCATAGAATGTTTAATTTTAGATTTGCTAAAGGTATCGGCCAATGAACTGCATATAGAATTTCTTTAAAGCATGAAGAAGAAAGAAGGTGGAAGGAGGGGGGGATTACGGTATTATTGTTTGTAGGTAACTTGTGTTCCTTTGTATAAAATGTATCACATGACCTGAAATTTCAATACCTGTACTCTGAATGCACATCACTTCTGTGACCTTCAGATTCTTGTAATTATAATCATACCTCTTTGATTCTCGATCACAAGATTCTTTACATTTTTTGTTACTGATTATTTCATGAATGTAATAGGTAAGTTAACTGCCATGTTAAACGAGTTTCATTTTACTGTAACTTTTGTAAACTTTTAAAATTGGAAATGCAGGAGCCCTATCTGTCAATACGCAATTTCTCATGTTAATGCAAGTTCATGGTGTGTGTGATTGGGGGGGGTTGCTTTTTTTTTCTCCATTTGGTGCGGGTTTTTTTAATGGTAGAGTTAACTCCATATGATAAGAATACTGTTACAGTAATATATATGAATAATGAGTTATAAGGAATTTTTAGGTATGAAGTTTACTGAATTTCTTTATCTAATTACATTCGTCCGTCTCTCGTCTGTCTCACTTTTGTTATGGCACAATATCTTGGGTAGTTTTCAACATATTTAACTTTCATATTTCATTTAAAGGTAGTTGACCATTAAAGGAAGACATTTATAAATTTTAGGGTCACAAGGTCACAGCAGATCTTAAACATCAAACACCTTTCATATGTAAAACCAAGGGAATGTTTATTAAAACACACACACAGAGAGAGAGAGAGAGGGGGGTGATGAATTTATCAGTCAAGGTCATGACAGACCTTCAATCCGAGTTAGGTACACTTTTACCGTGACACTGCAACATCTCAGTGTATGAAAATGTATGTTACAGCCTAATAAACGGAAAACATTAACACATGTTATATACAACTTGTTTGTTAATTGTCGAAAAATACCTAATGTTTAAAATATAATGTTACAGCGGACCTTCCACAAGATTTACTACATCACAAGATGTTGAAAATGATGACATCACGAAAATCAATCGCACACTGAATTTAAACAAGGATACGGCCCACAGGAAAAAGGTAAAGGTCAACACCTTGAAATTTACCCACTGCCGAAAATTCACCTCTTACTTTGAATGGCTGTGATACTCACATATGGCATGTATGTACGACATTTAAGGCATAAAATGACAGATAAGAGTATGAATGTTTCCAACGCACACTTCCATGTATAATATGTGACCCCTTTCTACTATTATCCAGCGGATGCTGCTTTACCCTTATCCTTGCCCTTCAACGTAAGGGAATTTTATAAAAGTAATAGTAACTTTTACTATATTTTTTTTATTCTGAGCAGACATACATGTGCTATTAAGTTGTCCTGGTTTTTTTTTTTTTTTTTTTGGAAGAGGGGGGATAAAATAGGTGGATAGAGGTGCTGGTGGGGGGAGTAGAGGCTATTGTTTTAATTCCATTTACTTTAAATAGTGATTTGATAACCGTTACCCCCGTGGGTAAGGGTTGTTAGAGTAGATCGTCAGTACCCCCTTCCTTGTCGTAAGAGGCGTCTAAATGGGACGTTGTTTCGGATGAGACCGCAAATACCGAGGCCCCTTGTCACAGCAGGTGTAGCACGATAGAGATCCCTCGCTGTTCAAAGGCCATAAATGCCGAGGATGACCCTAATATTTTGTAGCTCTTCGCCGGCAGTGATGGCGTCTCCATATGAGTGAAAAATTCTCGAGCGGGGTGTTAAACAATACATAATCAACGATATATAATGATAACCTTTACAGATAACGATATCAAGCCTTACAAACATTTTACCACTTCGTCGTTCCAATATGTAACCCCACCTACTATTATCCATCAGATACTTGACTGTTTCATCCACTTTTAATTCCAGTAATCGTTCCATTCCAATGTAAGGATATTTCATAAAGAAATAACATGTGATAATTACTAACAATTCAATATTTTATTTTTTCATTTTAATATATTTCAGATACAATGGACAGTGCAGTTAATTCTTAGTGCGATAGTTTTACTGGTAGGACACTACGCTGATGGGGTACCAGCCGTACCGCTTAATTGATAACTTGTTTTTTCTTGTCCATCCATAAGCAAACCCTTCTTCTTTATCTCCCATTACTTGCTTAATGATTTGTCCTTTTTTGAGACTGAGTTCTATGCTGCTCCGCGCTTTGTACTTTGTATGGGCGACCACTCTGGTGTTGCGCATTGCTCCTATATCATTATTTACCAATGCTGGTACCGCAGTGTGGAAAACATCGGCACTCTGGGAGTGAAATCCTGTGGTAGGAGTTCCTGTCATGGTGGTATTTGTCACCGTCTTTCCATTATCCGAATCTTTCCAGTTGGTGGCGTGTCTGCCGTTATTTTCATGACTATCATCATGATATGCTACAAAGGAATTCCTGAACTCGCTTCTACACAGGTAGTTTTCTCTTATGCTCTTTCTTGACTCCGTCTCATCCACACAAAATGCCTTGACGGGAAATGGATTTGGAAGACGACAGGTTGTCTCGTTTGGTAGATGTATTGTTTCTATGTTCTGCTCAGAATATTCTGTTACCAACGGCGATGGAAATTTCATAATGAGTGAGCTTTTTAGATGTGTGCCAAAAGTAGAAGAGCTGACTGCCATGCTGCGAGCTAAATGGTTAACATCAACACTAACTACACGACGGTGACGATTCCTTATTATGACGTGGTACTATTTGTGACGTCAGTGTCAAAAAGTAAGATAATAGTCTAAAAATATTCAAACCAACAACACTAAGAAAAGGTTATTGTCGGAGAAAGGGAAATTCATAGGATATAAAACAAAAGAATAATAAAAAGGACTGCTATAACGATTCGTAATATGATGACGTTGAACTCTCTATGATGTCAATGACGTGATAGTGGGTCAGAATATTCTAAGAATGACCAAGATTAAGAAAAACAGAGAGCCATAATGGGGAGAATGATAAAAATTCAAAAAAGAATATTTAAGAAAAAAATCTTTTTGTTGTTTGCTTCCTGTTTTATTTTTGCTTTGGAAGTATATTTGTGAAGGTTTTATGAAATTAAAACGAAACACTCAGGTCATAGTTATTGTGCTAAACTTATAACGTTTTGAAGAGTTAGCAATATTTTCTATCGTATTTTGTTGATATACATCTAAAAAAGCTTTGTTTTATAATTATTCTTTTTTTTTTTTTTTTTAAAATGTACACGATTTCCTCACGAGTTTTGGTTTAAACCCAAAGTAACATGAATTATTTCATGGGCACAAGGCAGAAATTGTGCAAATAAGCTTAAGACTAGGATAATCAAACTCGATACACATTATTTAAGCATCATAAATTATAATGGTAAGATGCAGCAATTTTCTGACTCTGTCTCTTCATCCATCAGTGCCGTGTGAGAAGAATGAAAAGAGTGTCAATACAGGCTAGGATAATCAAGCCTGTTGCGCATAATTCCTACTGTGAGAGGAAGATGTATGCTATTTCTCAAGGTCAAGGTCATACTTTTATGGTAGTTATAATAAGATGAGGATCAAGTGAACTGAACAATTTCATATTCAACAAAGCCATGTAAGACTCAATCTTTTATTAATACTCTGAAGATGGAGGAGGAAATGTTGAAAGAACACTGTTGATTAAGCAATGAATAGTTTCTTTTCTTTGATTAATTCTTTATTTTCAATATACCGGACGAGTTTATTTTGTAACGTAGACGTTGCAGCTGTTTTGGGCTTTCGCTTCGCAGCTGGTAGGTGCGGGTTCGAATCTCAATCCCCGCAACACCTCATATCCAACACGTTGAATTAATATACACAATGACCTCTTTCACCAAACGCTTGGTATGTTTTTTTTTTAAGTTAAGGTTTTTTGGATTTGATCATGGTAGCTGTTGTTATGATAAAGATACTGCAGTGAATCGAACGAGACCGTAAAAACCGAGGTCCCGCGTCACAATAGGTGTGGCACGATAAAGATCCCTCCATGCTCAAAGGCCATAAACGCCGAACATAGGCCTAAATTTTGCAATCCTTCAACGGCAATGGTGATATGAGTGAAAAATTCTCGAGCCGGACGTTAAACAATACACAATTAGTCAATACAACGAACCCCTAGCCCAGGAGCCACGAATTTCACAATTTAGGTAGACACCTCGACGGACATTAAAATCATTCATTTAGTTTTTGTCAGATATGTGTAAGAATAGAGATCATTTTTTACATTCATTTTTGACACCCTGTATTATCGCACTCCATGAAAAGGCATGTACTAATTAAACTAATATTTTTCTAAAATATATATAAACTAAAAAAAAAAATCTTTGGAAATTCTAGGGGTGAGCCTCAACCCCCCCCCCCCCCCAACCCCACTTAAATCCGTCAATGCACTAGAGGGCTCGTTACGCAAGCTTGTAGTGAGAGTAGCGCACGGAAGTCTGGGCAGGGAATGGACTGAAGAGCGAAATCTCCATAATATTGGGCATTATCAGCTTTCTTGTGCTGGATCTTACCTGGATGGAACCCATATATAATTTTTTGAAATTTATTTATTATTTTTTCGCCCTAGTAGAATTGCGAACGGTTTCATCCATTTTTAAATTCTCCCAAATACAATTGTGTTATAAGAAAGGTAAAAAAATAATATTAATCCATCCAGTCATTTGATTAGCCCATTGACAACCAGGGCGCAAGGGGAAAATATAAAACGCTGGTGAATAGTTTCTTGCATACAGTCGCTGAGGATATAATTGTGATTGGTATATACATAGTGGGTTTTATTGCAATATTTTCATCTGATAGTATACTATCAAAACACATCCCATAGAATGTTTAATTTTAGATTTGCTAAAGGTATCGGCCAATGAACTGCATATAGAATTTCTTTAAAGCATGAAGAAGAAAGAAGGTGGAAGGAGGGGGGGGGGGATTACGGTATTATTGTTTGTAGGTAACTTGTGTTCCTTTGTATAAAATGTATCACATGACCTGAAATTTCAATACCTGTACTCTGAATGCACATCACTTCTGTGACCTTCAGATTCTTGTAATTATAATCATACCTCTTTGATTCTCGATCACAAGATTCTTTACATTTTTTGTTACTGATTATTTCATGAATGTAATAGGTAAGTTAACTGCCATGTTAAACGAGTTTCATTTTACTGTAACTTTTGTAAACTTTTAAAATTGGAAATGCAGGAGCCCTATCTGTCAATACGCAATTTCTCATGTTAATGCAAGTTCATGGTGTGTGTGATTGGGGGGGGGGGGGGGGTTGCTTTTTTTTTCTCCATTTGGTGCGGGTTTTTTTTAATGGTAGAGTTAACTCCATATGATAAGAATACTGTTACAGTAATATATATGAATAATGAGTTATAAGGAATTTTTAGGTATGAAGTTTACTGAATTTCTTTATCTAATTACATTCGTCCGTCTCTCGTCTGTCTCACTTTTGTTATGGCACAATATCTTGGGTAGTTTTCAACATATTTAACTTTCATATTTCATTTAAAGGTAGTTGACCATTAAAGGAAGACATTTATAAATTTTAGGGTCACAAGGTCACAGCAGATCTTAAACATCAAACACCTTTCATATGTAAAACCAAGGGAATGTTTATTAAAACACACACACACACAGAGAGAGAGAGGGGGGGGGGGTGATGAATTTATCAGTCAAGGTCATGACAGACCTTCAATCCGAGTTAGGTACACTTTTACCGTGACACTGCAACATCTCAGTGTATGAAAATGTATGTTACAGCCTAATAAACGGAAAACATTAACACATGTTATATACAACTTGTTTGTTAATTGTCGAAAAATACCTAATGTTTAAAATATAATGTTACAGCGGACCTTCCACAAGATTTACTACATCACAAGATGTTGAAAATGATGACATCACGAAAATCAATCGCACACTGAATTTAAACAAGGATACGGCCCACAGGAAAAAGGTAAAGGTCAACACCTTGAAATTTACCCACTGCCGAAAATTCACCTCTTACTTTGAATGGCTGTGATACTAACATATGGCATGTATGTACGACATTTAAGGCATAAAATGACAGATAAGAGTATGAATGTTTCCAACGCACACTTCCATGTATAATATGTGACCCCTTTCTACTATTATCCAGCGGATGCTGCTTTACCCTTATCCTTGCCCTTCAACGTAAGGGAATTTTATAAAAGTAATAGTAACTTTTACTATATTTTTTTTATTCTGAGCAGACATACATGTGCTATTAAATTGTCCTGGTTTTTGGTTTTTTTTTGGAAGAGGGGGGATAAAATAGGTGGATAGAGGTGCTGGTGGGGGGAGTAGAGGCTATTGTTTTAATTCCATTTACTTTAAATAGTGATTTGATAACCGTTACCCCCGTGGGTAAGGGTTGTTAGAGTAGATCGTCAGTACCCCCTTCCTTGTCGTAAGAGGCGTCTAAATGGGACGTTGTTTCGGTTGAGACCGCAAATACCGAGGCCCCTTGTCACAGCAGGTGTAGCACGATAGAGATCCCTCGCTGTTCAAAGGCCATAAATGCCGAGGATGACCCTAATATTTTGTAGCTCTTCGCCGGCAGTGATGGCGTCTCCATATGAGTGAAAAATTCTCGAGCGGGGTGTTAAACAATACATAATCAACGATATATAATGATAACCTTTACAGATAACGATATCAAGCCTTACAAACATTTTACCACTTCGTCGTTCCAATATGTAACCCCACCTACTATTATCCATCAGATACTTGACTGTTTCATCCACTTTTAATTCCAGTAATCGTTCCATTCCAATGTAAGGATATTTCATAAAGAAATAACATGTGATAATTACTAACAATTCAATATTTTATTTTTTCATTTTAATATATTTCAGATACAATGGACAGTGCAGTTAATTCTTAGTGCGATAGTTTTACTGGTAGGACACTACGCTGATGGGGTACCAGCCGTACCGCTTAATTGATAACTTGTTTTTTCTTGTCCATCCATAAGCAAACCCTTCTTCTTTATCTCCCATTACTTGCTTAATGATTTGTCCTTTTTTGAGACTGAGTTCTATGCTGCTCCGCGCTTTGTACTTTGTATGGGCGACCACTCTGGTGTTGCGCATTGCTCCTATATCATTATTTACCAATGCTGGTACCGCAGTGTGGAAAACATCGGCACTCTGGGAGTGAAATCCTGTGGTAGGAGTTCCTGTCATGGTGGTATTTGTCACCGTCTTTCCATTATCCGAATCTTTCCAGTTGGTGGCGTGTCTGCCGTTATTTTCATGACTATCATCATGATATGCTACAAAGGAATTCCTGAACTCGCTTCTACACAGGTAGTTTTCTCTTATGCTCTTTCTTGACTCCGTCTCATCCACACAAAATGCCTTGACGGGAAATGGATTTGGAAGACGACAGGTTGTCTCGTTTGGTAGATGTATTGTTTCTATGTTCTGCTCAGAATATTCTGTTACCAACGGCGATGGAAATTTCATAATGAGTGAGCTTTTTAGATGTGTGCCAAAAGTAGAAGAGCTGACTGCCATGCTGCGAGCTAAATGGTTAACATCAACACTAACTACACGACGGTGACGATTCCTTATTATGACGTGGTACTATTTGTGACGTCAGTGTCAAAAAGTAAGATAATAGTCTAAAAATATTCAAACCAACAACACTAAGAAAAGGTTATTGTCGGAGAAAGGGAAATTCATAGGATATAAAACAAAAGAATAATAAAAAGGACTGCTATAACGATTCGTAATATGATGACGTTGAACTCTCTATGATGTCAATGACGTGATAGTGGGTCAGAATATTCTAAGAATGACCAAGATTAAGAAAAACAGAGAGCCATAATGGGGAGAATGATAAAAATTCAAAAAAGAATATTTAAGAAAAAAATCTTTTTGTTGTTTGCTTCCTGTTTTATTTTTGCTTTGGAAGTATATTTGTGAAGGTTTTATGAAATTAAAACGAAACACTCAGGTCATAGTTATTGTGCTAAACTTATAACGTTTTGAAGAGTTAGCAATATTTTCTATCGTATTTTGTTGATATACATCTAAAAAAGCTTTGTTTTATAATTATTCTTTTTTTTTTTTTTAAAAAATGTACACGATTTCTTCACGAGTTTTGGTTTAAACCCAAAGTAACATGAATTATTTCATGGGCACAAGGCAGAAATTGTGCAAATAAGCTTAAGACTAGGATAATCAAACTCGATACACATTATTTAAGCATCATAAATTATAATGGTAAGATGCAGCAATTTTCTGACTCTGTCTCTTCATCCATCAGTGCCGTGTGAGAAGAATGAAAAGAGTGTCAATACAGGCTAGGATAATCAAGCCTGTTGCGCATAATTCCTACTGTGAGAGGAAGATGTATGCTATTTCTCAAGGTCAAGGTCATACTTTTATGGTAGTTATAATAAGATGAGGATCAAGTGAACTGAACAATTTCATATTCAACAAAGCCATGTAAGACTCAATCTTTTATTAATACTCTGAAGATGGAGGAGGAAATGTTGAAAGAACACTGTTGATTAAGCAATGAATAGTTTCTTTTCTTTGATTAATTCTTTATTTTCAATATACCGGACGAGTTTATTTTGTAACGTAGACGTTGCTGCTGTTTTGGGCTTTCGCTTCGCAGCTGGTAGGTGCGGGTTCGAATCTCAATCCCCGCAACACCTCATATCCAACACGTTGAATTAATATACACAATGACCTCTTTCACCAAACGCTTGGTATGTTTTTTTTTTAAGTTAAGGTTTTTTGGATTTGATCATGGTAGCTGTTGTTATGATAAAGATACTGCAGTGAATCGAACGAGACCGTAAAAACCGAGGTCCCGTGTCACAATAGGTGTGGCACGATAAAGATCCCTCCATGCTCAAAGGCCATAAACGCCGAACATAGGCCTAAATTTTGCAATCCTTCAACGGCAATGGTGATATGAGTGAAAAATTCTCGAGCCGGACGTTAAACAATACACAATTAGTCAATACAACGAACCCCTGGCCCAGGAGCCACGAATTTCACAATTTAGGTAGACACCTCGACGGACATTAAAATCATTCATTTAGTTTTTGTCAGATATGTGTAAGAATAGAGATCATTTTTTACATTCATTTTTGACACCCTGTATTATCGCACTCGATGAAAAGGCATGTACTAATTAAACTAATATTTTTCTAAAATATATATAAACTAAAAAAAAAAATCTTTGGAAATTCTAGGGGTGAGCCTCAACCCCCCCCCCCCCCCCCAACCCCACTTAAATCCGTCAATGCACTAGAGGGCTCGTTACGCAAGCTTGTAGTGAGAGTAGCGCACGGAAGTCTGGGCAGGGAATGGGCTGAAGAGCGAAATCTCCATAATATTGGGCATTATCAGCTTTCTTGTGCTGGATCTTACCTGGATGGAACCCATATATAATTTTTTGAAATTTATTTATTATTTTTTCGCCCTAGTAGAATTGCGAACGGTTTCATCCATTTTTAAATTCTCCCAAATACAATTGTGTTATAAGAAAGGTAAAAAAATAATATTAATCCATCCAGTCATTTGATTAGCCCATTGACAACCAGGGCGCAAGGGGAAAATATAAAACGCTGGTGAATAGTTTCTTGCATACAGTCGCTGAGGATATAATTGTGATTGGTATATACATAGTGGGTTTTATTGCAATATTTTCATCTGATAGTATACTATCAAAACACATCCCATAGAATGTTTAATTTTAGATTTGCTAAAGGTATCGGCCAATGAACTGCATATAGAATTTCTTTAAAGCATGAAGAAGAAAGAAGGTGGAAGGAGGGGGGGGGGGGATTACGGTATTATTGTTTGTAGGTAACTTGTGTTCCTTTGTATAAAATGTATCACATGACCTGAAATTTCAATACCTGTACTCTGAATGCACATCACTTCTGTGACCTTCAGATTCTTGTAATTATAATCATACCTCTTTGATTCTCGATCACAAGATTCTTTACATTTTTTGTTACTGATTATTTCATGAATGTAATAGGTAAGTCAACTGCCATGTTAAACGAGTTTCATTTTACTGTAACTTTTGTAAACTTTTAAAATTGGAAATGCAGGAGCCCTATCTGTCAATACGCAATTTCTCATGTTAATGCAAGTTCATGGTGTGTGTGATTGGGGGGGGGGGGGGGGGTTGCTTTTTTTTTCTCCATTTGGTGCGGGTTTTTTTAATGGTAGAGTTAACTCCATATGATAAGAATACTGTTACAGTAATATATATGAATAATGAGTTATAAGGAATTTTTAGGTATGAAGTTTACTGAATTTCTTTATCTAATTACATTCGTCCGTCTCTCGTCTGTCTCACTTTTGTTATGGCACAATATCTTGGGTAGTTTTCAACATATTTAACTTTCATATTTCATTTAAAGGTAGTTGACCATTAAAGGAAGACATTTATAAATTTTAGGGTCACAAGGTCACAGCAGATCTTAAACATCAAACACCTTTCATATGTAAAACCAAGGGAATGTTTATTAAAACACACAGAGAGAGAGAGAGAGAGAGAGAGAGGGTGATGAATTTATCAGTCAAGGTCATGACAGACCTTCAATCCGAGTTAGGTACACTTTTACCGTGACACTGCAACATCTCAGTGTATGAAAATGTATGTTACAGCCTAATAAACGGAAAACATTAACACATGTTATATACAACTTGTTTGTTAATTGTCGAAAAATACCTAATGTTTAAAATATAATGTTACAGCGGACCTTCCACAAGATTTACTACATCACAAGATGTTGAAAATGATGACATCACGAAAATCAATCGCACACTGAATTTAAACAAGGATACGGCCCACAGGAAAAAGGTAAAGGTCAACACCTTGAAATTTACCCACTGCCGAAAATTCACCTCTTACTTTGAATGGCTGTGATACTCACATATGGCATGTATGTACGACATTTAAGGCATAAAATGACAGATAAGAGTATGAATGTTTCCAACGCACACTTCCATGTATAATATGTGACCCCTTTCTACTATTATCCAGCGGATGCTGCTTTACCCTTATCCTTGCCCTTCAACGTAAGGGAATTTTATAAAAGTAATAGTAACTTTTACTATATTTTTTTTATTCTGAGCAGACATACATGTGCTATTAAATTGTCCTGGTTTTTTTTTTTTTTTGGAAGAGGGGGGATAAAATAGGTGGATAGAGGTGCTGGTGGGGGGAGTAGAGGCTATTGTTTTAATTCCATTTACTTTAAATAGTGATTTGATAACCGTTACCCCCGTGGGTAAGGGTTGTTAGAGTAGATCGTCAGTACCCCCTTCCTTGTCGTAAGAGGCGTCTAAATGGGACGTTGTTTCGGATGAGACCGCAAATACCGAGGCCCCTTGTCACAGCAGGTGTAGCACGATAGAGATCCCTCGCTGTTCAAAGGCCATAAATGCCGAGGATGACCCTAATATTTTGTAGCTCTTCGCCGGCAGTGATGGCGTCTCCATATGAGTGAAAAATTCTCGAGCGGGGTGTTAAACAATACATAATCAACGATATATAATGATAACCTTTACAGATAACGATATCAAGCCTTACAAACATTTTACCACTTCGTCGTTCCAATATGTAACCCCACCTACTATTATCCATCAGATACTTGACTGTTTCATCCACTTTTAATTCCAGTAATCGTTCCATTCCAATGTAAGGATATTTCATAAAGAAATAACATGTGATAATTACTAACAATTCAATATTTTATTTTTTCATTTTAATATATTTCAGATACAATGGACAGTGCAGTTAATTCTTAGTGCGATAGTTTTACTGGTAGGACACTACGCTGATGGGGTACCAGCCGTACCGCTTAATTGATAACTTGTTTTTTCTTGTCCATCCATAAGCAAACCCTTCTTCTTTATCTCCCATTACTTGCTTAATGATTTGTCCTTTTTTGAGACTGAGTTCTATGCTGCTCCGCGCTTTGTACTTTGTATGGGCGACCACTCTGGTGTTGCGCATTGCTCCTATATCATTATTTACCAATGCTGGTACCGCAGTGTGGAAAACATCGGCACTCTGGGAGTGAAATCCTGTGGTAGGAGTTCCTGTCATGGTGGTATTTGTCACCGTCTTTCCATTATCCGAATCTTTCCAGTTGGTGGCGTGTCTGCCGTTATTTTCATGACTATCATCATGATATGCTACAAAGGAATTCCTGAACTCGCTTCTACACAGGTAGTTTTCTCTTATGCTCTTTCTTGACTCCGTCTCATCCACACAAAATGCCTTGACGGGAAATGGATTTGGAAGACGACAGGTTGTCTCGTTTGGTAGATGTATTGTTTCTATGTTCTGCTCAGAATATTCTGTTACCAACGGCGATGGAAATTTCATAATGAGTGAGCTTTTTAGATGTGTGCCAAAAGTAGAAGAGCTGACTGCCATGCTGCGAGCTAAATGGTTAACATCAACACTAACTACACGACGGTGACGATTCCTTATTATGACGTGGTACTATTTGTGACGTCAGTGTCAAAAAGTAAGATAATAGTCTAAAAATATTCAAACCAACAACACTAAGAAAAGGTTATTGTCGGAGAAAGGGAAATTCATAGGATATAAAACAAAAGAATAATAAAAAGGACTGCTATAACGATTCGTAATATGATGACGTTGAACTCTCTATGATGTCAATGACGTGATAGTGGGTCAGAATATTCTAAGAATGACCAAGATTAAGAAAAACAGAGAGCCATAATGGGGAGAATGATAAAAATTCAAAAAAGAATATTTAAGAAAAAAATCTTTTTGTTGTTTGCTTCCTGTTTTATTTTTGCTTTGGAAGTATATTTGTGAAGGTTTTATGAAATTAAAACGAAACACTCAGGTCATAGTTATTGTGCTAAACTTATAACGTTTTGAAGAGTTAGCAATATTTTCTATCGTATTTTGTTGATATACATCTAAAAAAGCTTTGTTTTATAATTATTCTTTTTTTTTTTTTTTTAAAATGTACACGATTTCTTCACGAGTTTTGGTTTAAACCCAAAGTAACATGAATTATTTCATGGGCACAAGGCAGAAATTGTGCAAATAAGCTTAAGACTAGGATAATCAAACTCGATACACATTATTTAAGCATCATAAATTATAATGGTAAGATGCAGCAATTTTCTGACTCTGTCTCTTCATCCATCAGTGCCGTGTGAGAAGAATGAAAAGAGTGTCAATACAGGCTAGGATAATCAAGCCTGTTGCGCATAATTCCTACTGTGAGAGGAAGATGTATGCTATTTCTCAAGGTCAAGGTCATACTTTTATGGTAGTTATAATAAGATGAGGATCAAGTGAACTGAACAATTTCATATTCAACAAAGCCATGTAAGACTCAATCTTTTATTAATACTCTGAAGATGGAGGAGGAAATGTTGAAAGAACACTGTTGATTAAGCAATGAATAGTTTCTTTTCTTTGATTAATTCTTTATTTTCAATATACCGGACGAGTTTATTTTGTAACGTAGACGTTGCTGCTGTTTTGGGCTTTCGCTTCGCAGCTGGTAGGTGCGGGTTCGAATCTCAATCCCCGCAACACCTCATATCCAACACGTTGAATTAATATACACAATGACCTCTTTCACCAAACGCTTGGTATGTTTTTTTTTTAAGTTAAGGTTTTTTGGATTTGATCATGGTAGCTGTTGTTATGATAAAGATACTGCAGTGAATCGAACGAGACCGTAAAAACCGAGGTCCCGTGTCACAATAGGTGTGGCACGATAAAGATCCCTCCATGCTCAAAGGCCATAAACGCCGAACATAGGCCTAAATTTTGCAATCCTTCAACGGCAATGGTGATATGAGTGAAAAATTCTCGAGCCGGACGTTAAACAATACACAATTAGTCAATACAACGAACCCCTGGCCCAGGAGCCACGAATTTCACAATTTAGGTAGACACCTCGACGGACATTAAAATCATTCATTTAGTTTTTGTCAGATATGTGTAAGAATAGAGATCATTTTTTACATTCATTTTTGACACCTTGTATTATCGCACTCGATGAAAAGGCATGTACTAATTAAACTAATATTTTTCTAAAATATATATAAACTAAAAAAAAAAATCTTTGGAAATTCTAGGGGTGAGCCTCAACCCCCCCCCCCCCCCCCCAACCCCACTTAAATCCGTCAATGCACTAGAGGGCTCGTTACGCAAGCTTGTAGTGAGAGTAGCGCACGGAAGTCTGGGCAGGGAATGGACTGAAGAGCGAAATCTCCATAATATTGGGCATTATCAGCTTTCTTGTGCTGGATCTTACCTGGATGGAACCCATATATAATTTTTTGAAATTTATTTATTATTTTTTCGCCCTAGTAGAATTGCGAACGGTTTCATCCATTTTTAAATTCTCCCAAATACAATTGTGTTATAAGAAAGGTAAAAAAATAATATTAATCCATCCAGTCATTTGATTAGCCCATTGACAACCAGGGCGCAAGGGGAAAATATAAAACGCTGGTGAATAGTTTCTTGCATACAGTCGCTGAGGATATAATTGTGATTGGTATATACATAGTGGGTTTTATTGCAATATTTTCATCTGATAGTATACTATCAAAACACATCCCATAGAATGTTTAATTTTAGATTTGCTAAAGGTATCGGCCAATGAACTGCATATAGAATTTCTTTAAAGCATGAAGAAGAAAGAAGGTGGAAGGAGGGGGGGGGGGATTACGGTATTATTGTTTGTAGGTAACTTGTGTTCCTTTGTATAAAATGTATCACATGACCTGAAATTTCAATACCTGTACTCTGAATGCACATCACTTCTGTGACCTTCAGATTCTTGTAATTGTAATCATACCTCTTTGATTCTCGATCACAAGATTCTTTACATTTTTTGTTACTGATTATTTCATGAATGTAATAGGTAAGTCAACTGCCATGTTAAACGAGTTTCATTTTACTGTAACTTTTGTAAACTTTTAAAATTGGAAATGCAGGAGCCCTATCTGTCAATACGCAATTTCTCATGTTAATGCAAGTTCATGGTGTGTGTGATTGGGGGGGGGGGGGGGGTTGCTTTTTTTTTCTCCATTTGGTGCGGGTTTTTTTAATGGTAGAGTTAACTCCATATGATAAGAATACTGTTACAGTAATATATATGAATAATGAGTTATAAGGAATTTTTAGGTATGAAGTTTACTGAATTTCTTTATCTAATTACATTCGTCCGTCTCTCGTCTGTCTCACTTTTGTTATGGCACAATATCTTGGGTAGTTTTCAACATATTTAACTTTCATATTTCATTTAAAGGTAGTTGACCATTAAAGGAAGACATTTATAAATTTTAGGGTCACAAGGTCACAGCAGATCTTAAACATCAAACACCTTTCATATGTAAAACCAAGGGAGAGAGAGAGAGAGAGAGAGAGGGGGTGATGAATTTATCAGTCAAGGTCATGACAGACCTTCAATCCGAGTTAGGTACACTTTTACCGTGACACTGCAACATCTCAGTGTATGAAAATGTATGTTACAGCCTAATAAACGGAAAACATTAACACATGTTATATACAACTTGTTTGTTAATTGTCGAAAAATACCTAATGTTTAAAATATAATGTTACAGCGGACCTTCCACAAGATTTACTACATCACAAGATGTTGAAAATGATGACATCACGAAAATCAATCGCACACTGAATTTAAACAAGGATACGGCCCACAGGAAAAAGGTAAAGGTCAACACCTTGAAATTTACCCACTGCCGAAAATTCACCTCTTACTTTGAATGGCTGTGATACTCACATATGGCATGTATGTACGACATTTAAGGCATAAAATGACAGATAAGAGTATGAATGTTTCCAACGCACACTTCCATGTATAATATGTGACCCCTTTCTACTATTATCCAGCGGATGCTGCTTTACCCTTATCCTTGCCCTTCAACGTAAGGGAATTTTATAAAAGTAATAGTAACTTTTACTATATTTTTTTTATTCTGAGCAGACATACATGTGCTATTAAATTGTCCTGGTTTTTTTTTTTTTTTTGGAAGAGGGGGGATAAAATAGGTGGATAGAGGTGCTGGTGGGGGGAGTAGAGGCTATTGTTTTAATTCCATTTACTTTAAATAGTGATTTGATAACCGTTACCCCCGTGGGTAAGGGTTGTTAGAGTAGATCGTCAGTACCCCCTTCCTTGTCGTAAGAGGCGTCTAAATGGGACGTTGTTTCGGATGAGACCGCAAATACCGAGGCCCCTTGTCACAGCAGGTGTAGCACGATAGAGATCCCTCGCTGTTCAAAGGCCATAAATGCCGAGGATGACCCTAATATTTTGTAGCTCTTCGCCGGCAGTGATGGCGTCTCCATATGAGTGAAAAATTCTCGAGCGGGGTGTTAAACAATACATAATCAACGATATATAATGATAACCTTTACAGATAACGATATCAAGCCTTACAAACATTTTACCACTTCGTCGTTCCAATATGTAACCCCACCTACTATTATCCATCAGATACTTGACTGTTTCATCCACTTTTAATTCCAGTAATCGTTCCATTCCAATGTAAGGATATTTCATAAAGAAATAACATGTGATAATTACTAACAATTCAATATTTTATTTTTTCATTTTAATATATTTCAGATACAATGGACAGTGCAGTTAATTCTTAGTGCGATAGTTTTACTGGTAGGACACTACGCTGATGGGGTACCAGCCGTACCGCTTAATTGATAACTTGTTTTTTCTTGTCCATCCATAAGCAAACCCTTCTTCTTTATCTCCCATTACTTGCTTAATGATTTGTCCTTTTTTGAGACTGAGTTCTATGCTGCTCCGCGCTTTGTACTTTGTATGGGCGACCACTCTGGTGTTGCGCATTGCTCCTATATCATTATTTACCAATGCTGGTACCGCAGTGTGGAAAACATCGGCACTCTGGGAGTGAAATCCTGTGGTAGGAGTTCCTGTCATGGTGGTATTTGTCACCGTCTTTCCATTATCCGAATCTTTCCAGTTGGTGGCGTGTCTGCCGTTATTTTCATGACTATCATCATGATATGCTACAAAGGAATTCCTGAACTCGCTTCTACACAGGTAGTTTTCTCTTATGCTCTTTCTTGACTCCGTCTCATCCACACAAAATGCCTTGACGGGAAATGGATTTGGAAGACGACAGGTTGTCTCGTTTGGTAGATGTATTGTTTCTATGTTCTGCTCAGAATATTCTGTTACCAACGGCGATGGAAATTTCATAATGAGTGAGCTTTTTAGATGTGTGCCAAAAGTAGAAGAGCTGACTGCCATGCTGCGAGCTAAATGGTTAACATCAACACTAACTACACGACGGTGACGATTCCTTATTATGACGTGGTACTATTTGTGACGTCAGTGTCAAAAAGTAAGATAATAGTCTAAAAATATTCAAACCAACAACACTAAGAAAAGGTTATTGTCGGAGAAAGGGAAATTCATAGGATATAAAACAAAAGAATAATAAAAAGGACTGCTATAACGATTCGTAATATGATGACGTTGAACTCTCTATGATGTCAATGACGTGATAGTGGGTCAGAATATTCTAAGAATGACCAAGATTAAGAAAAACAGAGAGCCATAATGGGGAGAATGATAAAAATTCAAAAAAGAATATTTAAGAAAAAAATCTTTTTGTTGTTTGCTTCCTGTTTTATTTTTGCTTTGGAAGTATATTTGTGAAGGTTTTATGAAATTAAAACGAAACACTCAGGTCATAGTTATTGTGCTAAACTTATAACGTTTTGAAGAGTTAGCAATATTTTCTATCGTATTTTGTTGATATACATCTAAAAAAGCTTTGTTTTATAATTATTCTTTTTTTTTTTTTTTAAAAATGTACACGATTTCTTCACGAGTTTTGGTTTAAACCCAAAGTAACATGAATTATTTCATGGGCACAAGGCAGAAATTGTGCAAATAAGCTTAAGACTAGGATAATCAAACTCGATACACATTATTTAAGCATCATAAATTATAATGGTAAGATGCAGCAATTTTCTGACTCTGTCTCTTCATCCATCAGTGCCGTGTGAGAAGAATGAAAAGAGTGTCAATACAGGCTAGGATAATCAAGCCTGTTGCGCATAATTCCTACTGTGAGAGGAAGATGTATGCTATTTCTCAAGGTCAAGGTCATACTTTTATGGTAGTTATAATAAGATGAGGATCAAGTGAACTGAACAATTTCATATTCAACAAAGCCATGTAAGACTCAATCTTTTATTAATACTCTGAAGATGGAGGAGGAAATGTTGAAAGAACACTGTTGATTAAGCAATGAATAGTTTCTTTTCTTTGATTAATTCTTTATTTTCAATATACCGGACGAGTTTATTTTGTAACGTAGACGTTGCTGCTGTTTTGGGCTTTCGCTTCGCAGCTGGTAGGTGCGGGTTCGAATCTCAATCCCCGCAACACCTCATATCCAACACGTTGAATTAATATACACAATGACCTCTTTCACCAAACGCTTGGTATGTTTTTTTTTTAAGTTAAGGTTTTTTGGATTTGATCATGGTAGCTGTTGTTATGATAAAGATACTGCAGTGAATCGAACGAGACCGTAAAAACCGAGGTCCCGTGTCACAATAGGTGTGGCACGATAAAGATCCCTCCATGCTCAAAGGCCATAAACGCCGAACATAGGCCTAAATTTTGCAATCCTTCAACGGCAATGGTGATATGAGTGAAAAATTCTCGAGCCGGACGTTAAACAATACACAATTAGTCAATACAACGAACCCCTGGCCCAGGAGCCACGAATTTCACAATTTAGGTAGACACCTCGACGGACATTAAAATCATTCATTTAGTTTTTGTCAGATATGTGTAAGAATAGAGATCATTTTTTACATTCATTTTTGACACCTTGTATTATCGCACTCGATGAAAAGGCATGTACTAATTAAACTAATATTTTTCTAAAATATATATAAACTAAAAAAAAAAATCTTTGGAAATTCTAGGGGTGAGCCTCAACCCCCCCCCCCCCCCCAACCCCACTTAAATCCGTCAATGCACTAGAGGGCTCGTTACGCAAGCTTGTAGTGAGAGTAGCGCACGGAAGTCTGGGCAGGGAATGGACTGAAGAGCGAAATCTCCATAATATTGGGCATTATCAGCTTTCTTGTGCTGGATCTTACCTGGATGGAACCCATATATAATTTTTTGAAATTTATTTATTATTTTTTCGCCCTAGTAGAATTGCGAACGGTTTCATCCATTTTTAAATTCTCCCAAATACAATTGTGTTATAAGAAAGGTAAAAAAATAATATTAATCCATCCAGTCATTTGATTAGCCCATTGACAACCAGGGCGCAAGGGGAAAATATAAAACGCTGGTGAATAGTTTCTTGCATACAGTCGCTGAGGATATAATTGTGATTGGTATATACATAGTGGGTTTTATTGCAATATTTTCATCTGATAGTATACTATCAAAACACATCCCATAGAATGTTTAATTTTAGATTTGCTAAAGGTATCGGCCAATGAACTGCATATAGAATTTCTTTAAAGCATGAAGAAGAAAGAAGGTGGAAGGAGGGGGGGGGGGGGATTACGGTATTATTGTTTGTAGGTAACTTGTGTTCCTTTGTATAAAATGTATCACATGACCTGAAATTTCAATACCTGTACTCTGAATGCACATCACTTCTGTGACCTTCAGATTCTTGTAATTATAATCATACCTCTTTGATTCTCGATCACAAGATTCTTTACATTTTTTGTTACTGATTATTTCATGAATGTAATAGGTAAGTTAACTGCCATGTTAAACGAGTTTCATTTTACTGTAACTTTTGTAAACTTTTAAAATTGGAAATGCAGGAGCCCTATCTGTCAATACGCAATTTCTCATGTTAATGCAAGTTCATGGTGTGTGTGATTGGGGGGGGGGGGGGGGGGGTTGGGGTTGCTTTTTTTTTCTCCATTTGGTGCGGGTTTTTTTAATGGTAGAGTTAACTCCATATGATAAGAATACTGTTACAGTAATATATATGAATAATGAGTTATAAGGAATTTTTAGGTATGAAGTTTACTGAATTTCTTTATCTAATTACATTCGTCCGTCTCTCGTCTGTCTCACTTTTGTTATGGCACAATATCTTGGGTAGTTTTCAACATATTTAACTTTCATATTTCATTTAAAGGTAGTTGACCATTAAAGGAAGACATTTATAAATTTTAGGGTCACAAGGTCACAGCAGATCTTAAACATCAAACACCTTTCATATGTAAAACCAAGGGAATGTTTATTAAAACACACACACACACAGAGAGAGAGAGGGGGGGGGGGGTGATGAATTTATCAGTCAAGGTCATGACAGACCTTCAATCCGAGTTAGGTACACTTTTACCGTGACACTGCAACATCTCAGTGTATGAAAATGTATGTTACAGCCTAATAAACGGAAAACATTAACACATGTTATATACAACTTGTTTGTTAATTGTCGAAAAATACCTAATGTTTAAAATATAATGTTACAGCGGACCTTCCACAAGATTTACTACATCACAAGATGTTGAAAATGATGACATCACGAAAATCAATCGCACACTGAATTTAAACAAGGATACGGCCCACAGGAAAAAGGTAAAGGTCAACACCTTGAAATTTACCCACTGCCGAAAATTCACCTCTTACTTTGAATGGCTGTGATACTCACATATGGCATGTATGTACGACATTTAAGGCATAAAATGACAGATAAGAGTATGAATGTTTCCAACGCACACTTCCATGTATAATATGTGACCCCTTTCTACTATTATCCAGCGGATGCTGCTTTACCCTTATCCTTGCCCTTCAACGTAAGGGAATTTTATAAAAGTAATAGTAACTTTTACTATATTTTTTTTATTCTGAGCAGACATACATGTGCTATTAAATTGTCCTGGTTTTTTTTTTTTTTTTGGAAGAGGGGGGATAAAATAGGTGGATAGAGGTGCTGGTGGGGGGAGTAGAGGCTATTGTTTTAATTCCATTTACTTTAAATAGTGATTTGATAACCGTTACCCCCGTGGGTAAGGGTTGTTAGAGTAGATCGTCAGTACCCCCTTCCTTGTCGTAAGAGGCGTCTAAATGGGACGTTGTTTCGGATGAGACCGCAAATACCGAGGCCCCTTGTCACAGCAGGTGTAGCACGATAGAGATCCCTCGCTGTTCAAAGGCCATAAATGCCGAGGATGACCCTAATATTTTGTAGCTCTTCGCCGGCAGTGATGGCGTCTCCATATGAGTGAAAAATTCTCGAGCGGGGTGTTAAACAATACATAATCAACGATATATAATGATAACCTTTACAGATAACGATATCAAGCCTTACAAACATTTTACCACTTCGTCGTTCCAATATGTAACCCCACCTACTATTATCCATCAGATACTTGACTGTTTCATCCACTTTTAATTCCAGTAATCGTTCCATTCCAATGTAAGGATATTTCATAAAGAAATAACATGTGATAATTACTAACAATTCAATATTTTATTTTTTCATTTTAATATATTTCAGATACAATGGACAGTGCAGTTAATTCTTAGTGCGATAGTTTTACTGGTAGGACACTACGCTGATGGGGTACCAGCCGTACCGCTTAATTGATAACTTGTTTTTTCTTGTCCATCCATAAGCAAACCCTTCTTCTTTATCTCCCATTACTTGCTTAATGATTTGTCCTTTTTTGAGACTGAGTTCTATGCTGCTCCGCGCTTTGTACTTTGTATGGGCGACCACTCTGGTGTTGCGCATTGCTCCTATATCATTATTTACCAATGCTGGTACCGCAGTGTGGAAAACATCGGCACTCTGGGAGTGAAATCCTGTGGTAGGAGTTCCTGTCATGGTGGTATTTGTCACCGTCTTTCCATTATCCGAATCTTTCCAGTTGGTGGCGTGTCTGCCGTTATTTTCATGACTATCATCATGATATGCTACAAAGGAATTCCTGAACTCGCTTCTACACAGGTAGTTTTCTCTTATGCTCTTTCTTGACTCCGTCTCATCCACACAAAATGCCTTGACGGGAAATGGATTTGGAAGACGACAGGTTGTCTCGTTTGGTAGATGTATTGTTTCTATGTTCTGCTCAGAATATTCTGTTACCAACGGCGATGGAAATTTCATAATGAGTGAGCTTTTTAGATGTGTGCCAAAAGTAGAAGAGCTGACTGCCATGCTGCGAGCTAAATGGTTAACATCAACACTAACTACACGACGGTGACGATTCCTTATTATGACGTGGTACTATTTGTGACGTCAGTGTCAAAAAGTAAGATAATAGTCTAAAAATATTCAAACCAACAACACTAAGAAAAGGTTATTGTCGGAGAAAGGGAAATTCATAGGATATAAAACAAAAGAATAATAAAAAGGACTGCTATAACGATTCGTAATATGATGACGTTGAACTCTCTATGATGTCAATGACGTGATAGTGGGTCAGAATATTCTAAGAATGACCAAGATTAAGAAAAACAGAGAGCCATAATGGGGAGAATGATAAAAATTCAAAAAAGAATATTTAAGAAAAAAATCTTTTTGTTGTTTGCTTCCTGTTTTATTTTTGCTTTGGAAGTATATTTGTGAAGGTTTTATGAAATTAAAACGAAACACTCAGGTCATAGTTATTGTGCTAAACTTATAACGTTTTGAAGAGTTAGCAATATTTTCTACCGTATTTTGTTGATATACATCTAAAAAAGCTTTGTTTTATAATTATTCTTTTTTTTTTTTTTTTTTAAAATGTACACGATTTCTTCACGAGTTTTGGTTTAAACCCAAAGTAACATGAATTATTTCATGGGCACAAGGCAGAAATTGTGCAAATAAGCTTAAGACTAGGATAATCAAACTCGATACACATTATTTAAGCATCATAAATTATAATGGTAAGATGCAGCAATTTTCTGACTCTGTCTCTTCATCCATCAGTGCCGTGTGAGAAGAATGAAAAGAGTGTCAATACAGGCTAGGATAATCAAGCCTGTTGCGCATAATTCCTACTGTGAGAGGAAGATGTATGCTATTTCTCAAGGTCAAGGTCATACTTTTATGGTAGTTATAATAAGATGAGGATCAAGTGAACTGAACAATTTCATATTCAACAAAGCCATGTAAGACTCAATCTTTTATTAATACTCTGAAGATGGAGGAGGAAATGTTGAAAGAACACTGTTGATTAAGCAATGAATAGTTTCTTTTCTTTGATTAATTCTTTATTTTCAATATACCGGACGAGTTTATTTTGTAACGTAGACGTTGCTGCTGTTTTGGGCTTTCGCTTCGCAGCTGGTAGGTGCGGGTTCGAATCTCAATCCCCGCAACACCTCATATCCAACACGTTGAATTAATATACACAATGACCTCTTTCACCAAACGCTTGGTATGTTTTTTTTTTTAAGTTAAGGTTTTTTGGATTTGATCATGGTAGCTGTTGTTATGATAAAGATACTGCAGTGAATCGAACGAGACCGTAAAAACCGAGGTCCCGTGTCACAATAGGTGTGGCACGATAAAGATCCCTCCATGCTCAAAGGCCATAAACGCCGAACATAGGCCTAAATTTTGCAATCCTTCAACGGCAATGGTGATATGAGTGAAAAATTCTCGAGCCGGACGTTAAACAATACACAATTAGTCAATACAACGAACCCCTGGCCCAGGAGCCACGAATTTCACAATTTAGGTAGACACCTCGACAGACATTAAAATCATTCATTTAGTTTTTGTCAGATATGTGTAAGAATAGAGATCATTTTTTACATTCATTTTTGACACCCTGTATTATCGCACTCCATGAAAAGGCATGTACTAATTAAACTAATATTTTTCTAAAATATATATAAACTAAAAAAAAAAATCTTTGGAAATTCTAGGGGTGAGCCTCAACCCCCCCCCCCCCCCCAACCCCACTTAAATCCGTCAATGCACTAGAGGGCTCGTTACGCAAGCTTGTAGTGAGAGTAGCGCACGGAAGTCTGGGCAGGGAATGGACTGAAGAGCGAAATCTCCATAATATTGGGCATTATCAGCTTTCTTGTGCTGGATCTTACCTGGATGGAACCCATATATAATTTTTTGAAATTTATTTATTATTTTTTCGCCCTAGTAGAATTGCGAACGGTTTCATCCATTTTTAAATTCTCCCAAATACAATTGTGTTATAAGAAAGGTAAAAAAATAATATTAATCCATCCAGTCATTTGATTAGCCCATTGACAACCAGGGCGCAAGGGGAAAATATAAAACGCTGGTGAATAGTTTCTTGCATACAGTCGCTGAGGATATAATTGTGATTGGTATATACATAGTGGGTTTTATTGCAATATTTTCATCTGATAGTATACTATCAAAACACATCCCATAGAATGTTTAATTTTAGATTTGCTAAAGGTATCGGCCAATGAACTGCATATAGAATTTCTTTAAAGCATGAAGAAGAAAGAAGGTGGAAGGAGGGGGGGGGGGATTACGGTATTATTGTTTGTAGGTAACTTGTGTTCCTTTGTATAAAATGTATCACATGACCTGAAATTTCAATACCTGTACTCTGAATGCACATCACTTCTGTGACCTTCAGATTCTTGTAATTGTAATCATACCTCTTTGATTCTCGATCACAAGATTCTTTACATTTTTTGTTACTGATTATTTCATGAATGTAATAGGTAAGTCAACTGCCATGTTAAACGAGTTTCATTTTACTGTAACTTTTGTAAACTTTTAAAATTGGAAATGCAGGAGCCCTATCTGTCAATACGCAATTTCTCATGTTAATGCAAGTTCATGGTGTGTGTGATTGGGGGGGGGGGGGGGGTTGCTTTTTTTTTCTCCATTTGGTGCGGGTTTTTTTAATGGTAGAGTTAACTCCATATGATAAGAATACTGTTACAGTAATATATATGAATAATGAGTTATAAGGAATTTTTAGGTATGAAGTTTACTGAATTTCTTTATCTAATTACATTCGTCCGTCTCTCGTCTGTCTCACTTTTGTTATGGCACAATATCTTGGGTAGTTTTCAACATATTTAACTTTCATATTTCATTTAAAGGTAGTTGACCATTAAAGGAAGACATTTATAAATTTTAGGGTCACAAGGTCACAGCAGATCTTAAACATCAAACACCTTTCATATGTAAAACCAAGGGAATGTTTATTAAAACACACACACACACAGAGAGAGAGAGGGGGGGGGGGGTGATGAATTTATCAGTCAAGGTCATGACAGACCTTCAATCCGAGTTAGGTACACTTTTACCGTGACACTGCAACATCTCAGTGTATGAAAATGTATGTTACAGCCTAATAAACGGAAAACATTAACACATGTTATATACAACTTGTTTGTTAATTGTCGAAAAATACCTAATGTTTAAAATATAATGTTACAGCGGACCTTCCACAAGATTTACTACATCACAAGATGTTGAAAATGATGACATCACGAAATCAATCGCACACTGAATTTAAACAAGGATACGGCCCACAGGAAAAAGGTAAAGGTCAACACCTTGAAATTTACCCACTGCCGAAAATTCACCTCTTACTTTGAATGGCTGTGATACTCACATATGGCATGTATGTACGACATTTAAGGCATAAAATGACAGATAAGAGTATGAATGTTTCCAACGCACACTTCCATGTATAATATGTGACCCCTTTCTACTATTATCCAGCGGATGCTGCTTTACCCTTATCCTTGCCCTTCAACGTAAGGGAATTTTATAAAAGTAATAGTAACTTTTACTATATTTTTTTTATTCTGAGCAGACATACATGTGCTATTAAATTGTCCTGGTTTTTTTTTTTTTTTGGAAGAGGGGGGATAAAATAGGTGGATAGAGGTGCTGGTGGGGGGAGTAGAGGCTATTGTTTTAATTCCATTTACTTTAAATAGTGATTTGATAACCGTTACCCCCGTGGGTAAGGGTTGTTAGAGTAGATCGTCAGTACCCCCTTCCTTGTCGTAAGAGGCGTCTAAATGGGACGTTGTTTCGGATGAGACCGCAAATACCGAGGCCCCTTGTCACAGCAGGTGTAGCACGATAGAGATCCCTCGCTGTTCAAAGGCCATAAATGCCGAGGATGACCCTAATATTTTTGTAGCTCTTCGCCGGGCAGTGATGGCGTCTCCATATGAGTGAAAAATTCTCGAGCGGGGTGTTAAACAATACATAATCAACGATATATAATGATAACCTTTACAGATAACGATATCAAGCCTTACAAACATTTTACCACTTCGTCGTTCCAATATGTAACCCCACCTACTATTATCCATCAGATACTTGACTGTTTCATCCACTTTTAATTCCAGTAATCGTTCCATTCCAATGTAAGGATATTTCATAAAGAAATAACATGTGATAATTACTAACAATTCAATATTTTATTTTTTCATTTTAATATATTTCAGATACAATGGACAGTGCAGTTAATTCTTAGTGCGATAGTTTTACTGGTAGGACACTACGCTGATGGGGTACCAGCCGTACCGCTTAATTGATAACTTGTTTTTTCTTGTCCATCCATAAGCAAACCCTTCTTCTTTATCTCCCATTACTTGCTTAATGATTTGTCCTTTTTTGAGACTGAGTTCTATGCTGCTCCGCGCTTTGTACTTTGTATGGGCGACCACTCTGGTGTTGCGCATTGCTCCTATATCATTATTTACCAATGCTGGTACCGCAGTGTGGAAAACATCGGCACTCTGGGAGTGAAATCCTGTGGTAGGAGTTCCTGTCATGGTGGTATTTGTCACCGTCTTTCCATTATCCGAATCTTTCCAGTTGGTGGCGTGTCTGCCGTTATTTTCATGACTATCATCATGATATGCTACAAAGGAATTCCTGAACTCGCTTCTACACAGGTAGTTTTCTCTTATGCTCTTTCTTGACTCCGTCTCATCCACACAAAATGCCTTGACGGGAAATGGATTTGGAAGACGACAGGTTGTCTCGTTTGGTAGATGTATTGTTTCTATGTTCTGCTCAGAATATTCTGTTACCAACGGCGATGGAAATTTCATAATGAGTGAGCTTTTTAGATGTGTGCCAAAAGTAGAAGAGCTGACTGCCATGCTGCGAGCTAAATGGTTAACATCAACACTAACTACACGACGGTGACGATTCCTTATTATGACGTGGTACTATTTGTGACGTCAGTGTCAAAAAGTAAGATAATAGTCTAAAAATATTCAAACCAACAACACTAAGAAAAGGTTATTGTCGGAGAAAGGGAAATTCATAGGATATAAAACAAAAGAATAATAAAAAGGACTGCTATAACGATTCGTAATATGATGACGTTGAACTCTCTATGATGTCAATGACGTGATAGTGGGTCAGAATATTCTAAGAATGACCAAGATTAAGAAAAACAGAGAGCCATAATGGGGAGAATGATAAAAATTCAAAAAGAATATTTAAGAAAAAAATCTTTTTGTTGTTTGCTTCCTGTTTTATTTTTGCTTTGGAAGTATATTTGTGAAGGTTTTATGAAATTAAAACGAAACACTCAGGTCATAGTTATTGTGCTAAACTTATAACGTTTTGAAGAGTTAGCAATATTTTCTACCGTATTTTGTTGATATACATCTAAAAAAAGCTTTGTTTTATAATTATTCTTTTTTTTTTTTTTTTTTAAAATGTACACGATTTCTTCACGAGTTTTGGTTTAAACCCAAAGTAACATGAATTATTTCATGGGCACAAGGCAGAAATTGTGCAAATAAGCTTAAGACTAGGATAATCAAACTCGATACACATTATTTAAGCATCATAAATTATAATGGTAAGATGCAGCAATTTTCTGACTCTGTCTCTTCATCCATCAGTGCCGTGTGAGAAGAATGAAAAGAGTGTCAATACAGGCTAGGATAATCAAGCCTGTTGCGCATAATTCCTACTGTGAGAGGAAGATGTATGCTATTTCTCAAGGTCAAGGTCATACTTTTATGGTAGTTATAATAAGATGAGGATCAAGTGAACTGAACAATTTCATATTCAACAAAGCCATGTAAGACTCAATCTTTTATTAATACTCTGAAGATGGAGGAGGAAATGTTGAAAGAACACTGTTGATTAAGCAATGAATAGTTTCTTTTCTTTGATTAATTCTTTATTTTCAATATACCGGACGAGTTTATTTTGTAACGTAGACGTTGCTGCTGTTTTGGGCTTTCGCTTCGCAGCTGGTAGGTGCGGGTTCGAATCTCAATCCCCGCAACACCTCATATCCAACACGTTGAATTAATATACACAATGACCTCTTTCACCAAACGCTTGGTATGTTTTTTTTTTAAGTTAAGGTTTTTTGGATTTGATCATGGTAGCTGTTGTTATGATAAAGATACTGCAGTGAATCGAACGAGACCGTAAAACCGAGGGTCCCGTGTCACAATAGGTGTGGCACGATAAAGATCCCTCCATGCTCAAAGGCCATAAACGCCGAACATAGGCCTAAATTTTGCAATCCTTCAACGGCAATGGTGATATGAGTGAAAAATTCTCGAGCCGGACGTTAAACAATACACAATTAGTCAATACAACGAACCCCTGGCCCAGGAGCCACGAATTTCACAATTTAGGTAGACACCTCGACAGACATTAAAATCATTCATTTAGTTTTTGTCAGATATGTGTAAGAATAGAGATCATTTTTTACATTCATTTTTGACACCCTGTATTATCGCACTCCATGAAAAGGCATTGTACTAATTAAACTAATATTTTTCTAAAATATATATAAACTAAAAAAAAAAATCTTTGGAAATTCTAGGGGTGAGCCTCAACCCCCCCCCCCCCCCAACCCCACTTAAATCCGTCAATGCACTAGAGGGCTCGTTACGCAAGCTTGTAGTGAGAGTAGCGCACGGAAGTCTGGGCAGGGAATGGACTGAAGAGCGAAATCTCCATAATATTGGGCATTATCAGCTTTCTTGTGCTGGATCTTACCTGGATGGAACCCATATATAATTTTTGAAATTTATTTATTATTTTTTCGCCCTAGTAGAATTGCGAACGGTTTCATCCATTTTTAAATTCTCCCAAATACAATTGTGTTATAAGAAAGGTAAAAAAATAATATTAATCCATCCAGTCATTTGATTAGCCCATTGACAACCAGGGCGCAAGGGGAAAATATAAAACGCTGGTGAATAGTTTCTTGCATACAGTCGCTGAGGATATAATTGTGATTGGTATATACATAGTGGGTTTTATTGCAATATTTTCATCTGATAGTATACTATCAAAACACATCCCATAGAATGTTTAATTTTAGATTTGCTAAAGGTATCGGCCAATGAACTGCATATAGAATTTCTTTAAAGCATGAAGAAGAAAGAAGGTGGAAGGAGGGGGGGATTACGGTATTATTGTTTGTAGGTAACTTGTGTTCCTTTGTATAAAATGTATCACATGACCTGAAATTTCAATACCTGTACTCTGAATGCACATCACTTCTGTGACCTTCAGATTCTTGTAATTATAATCATACCTCTTTGATTCTCGATCACAAGATTCTTTACATTTTTGTTACTGATTATTTCATGAATGTAATAGGTAAGTTAACTGCCATGTTAAACGAGTTTCATTTTACTGTAACTTTTGTAAACTTTTAAAATTGGAAATGCAGGAGCCCTATCTGTCAATACGCAATTTCTCATGTTAATGCAAGTTCATGGTGTGTGTGATTGGGGGGGGGGGGGGGGGGGGGGTTGCTTTTTTTTTTCTCCATTTGGTGCGGGTTTTTTTAATGGTAGAGTTAACTCCATATGATAAGAATACTGTTACAGTAATATATATGAATAATGAGTTATAAGGAATTTTTAGGTATGAAGTTTACTGAATTTCTTTATCTAATTACATTCGTCCGTCTCTCGTCTGTCTCACTTTTGTTATGGCACAATATCTTGGGTAGTTTTCAACATATTTAACTTTCATATTTCATTTAAAGGTAGTTGACCATTAAAGGAAGACATTTATAAATTTTAGGGTCACAAGGTCACAGCAGATCTTAAACATCAAACACCTTTCATATGTAAAACCAAGGGAATGTTTATTAAAACACACACACACAGAGAGAGAGAGGGGGGGGGTGATGAATTTATCAGTCAAGGTCATGACAGACCTTCAATCCGAGTTAGGTACACTTTTTACCGTGACACTGCAACATCTCAGTGTATGAAAATGTATGTTACAGCCTAATAAACGGAAAACATTAACACATGTTATATACAACTTGTTTGTTAATTGTCGAAAAATACCTAATGTTTAAAATATAATGTTACAGCGGACCTTCCACAAGATTTACTACATCACAAGATGTTGAAAATGATGACATCACGAAAATCAATCGCACACTGAATTTAAACAAGGATACGGCCCACAGGAAAAAGGTAAAGGTCAACACCTTGAAATTTACCCACTGCCGAAAATTCACCTCTTACTTTGAATGGCTGTGATACTCACATATGGCATGTATGTACGACATTTAAGGCATAAAATGACAGATAAGAGTATGAATGTTTCCAACGCACACTTCCATGTATAATATGTGACCCCTTTCTACTATTATCCAGCGGATGCTGCTTTACCCTTATCCTTGCCCTTCAACGTAAGGGAATTTTATAAAAGTAATAGTAACTTTTACTATATTTTTTTTATTCTGAGCAGACATACATGTGCTATTAAATTGTCCTGGTTTTTTTTTTTTTTTTGGAAGAGGGGGGGATAAAATAGGTGGATAGAGGTGCTGGTGGGGGGAGTAGAGGCTATTGTTTTAATTCCATTTACTTTAAATAGTGATTTGATAACCGTTACCCCCGTGGGTAAGGGTTGTTAGAGTAGATCGTCAGTACCCCCTTCCTTGTCGTAAGAGGCGTCTAAATGGGACGTTGTTTCGGATGAGACCGCAAATACCGAGGCCCCTTGTCACAGCAGGTGTAGCACGATAGAGATCCCTCGCTGTTCAAAGGCCATAAATGCCGAGGATGACCCTAATATTTTGTAGCTCTTCGCCGGCAGTGATGGCGTCTCCATATGAGTGAAAAATTCTCGAGCGGGGTGTTAAACAATACATAATCAACGATATATAATGATAACCTTTACAGATAACGATATCAAGCCTTACAAACATTTTACCACTTCGTCGTTCCAATATGTAACCCCACCTACTATTATCCATCAGATACTTGACTGTTTCATCCACTTTTAATTCCAGTAATCGTTCCATTCCAATGTAAGGATATTTCATAAAGAAATAACATGTGATAATTACTAACAATTCAATATTTTATTTTTTCATTTTAATATATTTCAGATACAATGGACAGTGCAGTTAATTCTTAGTGCGATAGTTTTACTGGTAGGACACTACGCTGATGGGGGTACCAGCCGTACCGCTTAATTGATAACTTGTTTTTTCTTTGTCCATCCATAAGCAAACCCTTCTTCTTTATCTCCCATTACTTGCTTAATGATTTGTCCTTTTTTTGAGACTGAGTTCTATGCTGCTCCGCGCTTTGTACTTTGTATGGGCGACCACTCTGTGTTGCGCATTGCTCCTATATCATTATTTACCAATGCTGGTACCGCAGTGTGGAAAACATCGGCACTCTGGGAGTGAAATCCTGTGGTAGGAGTTCCTGTCATGGTGGTATTTGTCACCGTCTTTCCATTATCCGAATCTTTCCAGTTGGTGGGCGTGTCTGCCGTTATTTTCATGACTATCATCATGATATGCTACAAAGGAATTCCTGAACTCGCTTCTACACAGGTAGTTTTCTCTTATGCTCTTTCTTGACTCCGTCTCATCCACACAAAATGCCTTGACGGGAAATGGATTTGGAAGACGACAGGTTGTCTCGTTTGGTAGATGTATTGTTTCTATGTTCTGCTCAGAATATTCTGTTACAACGGCGATGGAAATTTCATAATGAGTGAGCTTTTTAGATGTGTGCCAAAAGTAGAAGAGCTGACTGCCATGCTGCGAGCTAAATGGTTAACATCAACACTAACTACACGACGGTGACGATTCCTTATTATGACGTGGTACTATTTGTGACGTCAGTGTCAAAAAGTAAGATAATAGTCTAAAAATATTCAAACCAACAACACTAAGAAAAGGTTATTGTCGGAGAAAGGGAATTCATAGGATATAAAACAAAAGAATAATAAAAAGGACTGCTATAACGATTCGTAATATGATGACGTTGAACTCTCTATGATGTCAATGACGTGATAGTGGGTCAGAATATTCTAAGAATGACCAAGATTAAGAAAAACAGAGAGCCATAATGGGGAGAATGATAAAAATTCAAAAAAGAATATTTAAGAAAAAAATCTTTTTGTTGTTTGCTTCCTGTTTTATTTTTGCTTTGGAAGTATATTTGTGAAGGTTTTATGAAATTAAAACGAAACACTCAGGTCATAGTTATTGTGCTAAACTTATAACGTTTTGAAGAGTTAGCAATATTTTCTATCGTATTTTGTGATATACATCTAAAAAAGCTTTGTTTTATAATTATTCTTTTTTTTTTTTTTTTAAAAATGTACACGATTTCCTCACGAGTTTTGGTTTAAACCCAAAGTAACATGAATTATTTCATGGGCACAAGCAGAAATTGTGCAAATAAGCTTAAGACTAGGATAATCAAACTCGATACACATTATTTAAGCATCATAAATTATAATGGTAAGATGCAGCAATTTTCTGACTCTGTCTCTTCATCCATCAGTGCCGTGTGAGAAGAATGAAAAGAGTGTCAATACAGGCTAGGATAATCAAGCCTGTTGCGCATAATTCCTACTGTGAGAGGAAGATGTATGCTATTTCTCAAGGTCAAGGTCATACTTTTATGGTAGTTATAATAAGATGAGGATCAAGTGAACTGAACAATTTCATATTCAACAAAGCCATGTAAGACTCAATCTTTTATTAATACTCTGAAGATGGAGGAGGAAATGTTGAAAGAACACTGTTGATTAAGCAATGAATAGTTTCTTTTCTTTGATTAATTCTTTATTTTCAATATACCGGACGAGTTTATTTTGTAACGTAGACGTTGCTGCTGTTTTGGGCTTTCGCTTCGCAGCTGGTAGGTGCGGGTTCGAATCTCAATCCCCGCAACACCTCATATCCAACACGTTGAATTTAATATACACAATGACCTCTTTCACCAAACGCTTGGTATGTTTTTTTTTTAAGTTAAGGTTTTTTTG